>JAPVLO010001134.1:0-333313 GCA_027257055.1 Cephalopachus bancanus | reverse complement strand
TAATAGGAAAACTTAAACTAAGATTAACGAATTCTCTGACACACCAAGAAATTGTGATTCTTGAATGTTTGACTATATTTAAAATTAAGGGTAAATAAGTAAATGAAGATAAATTAAAATCATTGTTCTTAGGTTAATTGTAGTTAAGAAACTATTTGGTAATATGTGTGGGTGCAAATAGTGCAAGCTTGGGTACAAAAGATTCAGAGGGGAGTTTATTTGGTGGGATTAACAAAGTTCATGACTTATGAGCTAAACTCTAATTTCCAGAATCATTAACCTTTGAGATGGAGGCAATTTAGTAGTTACCTAGATGGGTGATTGTCACCCCAGATTTATCAAATTAAACTTGATGGGGATGGGGTAGCTGGTCCATGGATCAAAGTTTGTGAAGCCCTGACCTTGTCTATTCACTATTCCTCAGCAGGAATCCTCTCTACAACTTCTCCACATACTACTATCTCCTATGACCACCTCATAACAAGGAACTATGACTTCAAAAGGCAACACTTTCTGAAAACTTTGATTGCTAATTAAATTCAAATTGTCAAGCATATATTGAGAGCCTGTGTTCCAGGCACTTTATAGACATTACATTTAATTTTTTTTTTTGAGTTGGAGTATCACTCTGTTGCCCAGACTGGAGTACAGTAGCCACTCCCAGCCACTGCAGCCTCGACCTGCTGGGCTCCAGTGATCCTTCACCTCAGTGTTCCAAGTAGCTGGAACTACAGGCGCGCACTAGCACACCCGGCTAATTTTTGATTTATTGTAGAGATGAGATCTCGCCAAGTTGCCCGGGCGGGTCTTGATCCCACGGGCTCAGGCTAATTTTCACAACTTCAAAAAAAGGTCTTAATCCCTCCATTTGCAGATTAAGAAAATGAAGCTGTGAGAAGCTGAATGGCTAGTTTAAGTCCACATATCTAAGTAGCAGAGCTGGGTTTAAAGTCCTATCCTGCCTCTTGCATACATTTTCTTATTTAATTCTTAAAAATGGCTTATAGACTATGTATTATTATCCCTAATTTACAAATAAGGAAGCAAAAGATTGCAGAGACTTACCAATTATTCAAGGCCAAATAGCCAGTAAGTGACAGAATAGTAATTCAAGCTCAGTTCCATCTGACTCCAAAACCTGGTATCATAACCATTATGCCTTAGACCTTCAAACATTTCAATATAATACTTTGTGATAAATTAAAAGTAGCATGGAGAAAAGAGTAGTCAGCTCTAGCAGCAAAGGGAATCAAGTCAGTCCTACAGGTAAGGTGCTACCTAAGCTTGCTTTCAAAAGGTAAACAGAGATCATCCAGGCAAGTAAAAGAGAGGTGAAAAACAGGGCCAGATAAACGTGCAAAATATGTAGAGCTACAACACATTACAGTTACGATCTGCCAACATGTACCTTCCACACGTGACTCTCTAAAATGATATTCTTTTCCCCATTCTTTTATCTGTCACCATTCTGTACTTTATGTAACTCAGAGCACTTATGACTAAAATAATAATGGCTATTATTTACCGAATACTCACTTTATGCCAGGCACTGTCCACAGAACTTTACATGGAATGACATTTAACTCACACAGAACTCTTTGTTTGGGAAATATTAGTAACTCCTTTTTGCGTATGAGAAAGCTGAGTCACAGAAAGAGTAGATAACTTGTGCAAGGTCACAGAGCTTGTAAGTGTGGGTGAGTAAGGATTTGAATCCAGGCAGTATAGTTCCAGAGCCTGCTCTTTTAACCACTGTACTACCTCTCTATCTGGCACTATATTAGTTAACTATCTCTCCAGTTTATTGTGTCTCTCCTCACATTAGAATGTAAGTTCTATAAGGGCAAAGTCTATGTTTTGCTCAGTATTATAGTTCCAGCATTTAAAATACCTGGTAAGCCAGTAAATAATTAGTCAATTAATGAATTATTTTAACTTTTTTTATCTACTACATACTAGGCTATGTTAGGTACCAAATTTACAGAGAAAGTCTAATTCTTCTTTCACACGATATTTCTTAAAATAGAGACATTTTTGTATTCCTTTTGAATTTCTTCTCTTCTAAAATTCGTAGCCCCACATCTGTCATGTGACATGATGTTGCCGAGGCCTTCACCTCCGGACATTAGAAGTTCATCAATAAAAATAAGCAGTACATAAAATTTAACAGAGTGCTTTTGTAATGATCTAGTCCCCTTTTCCCGTACTCTGTACTTCTTTTAATGCAACCCAAGATTGTCATTTGCTTTTCTAGCTGCTACATAATATTGTTGACCCTTGTTGAGTTGGCAATAAAATAAAAAGCCAAGAGATTCTTAATAATAATACTATGATACTGAGCCATTCCCTACTATGAATTGTATAGTAGAAATTCTATGAATGCTTCTATTTTTGTTTGTTTTTGTTTTTCTTTAAGTTGGAGTCTTACTCTGTCACCTAGGTTGGAGTGCAATGGCACATTCACAGCCACCACAGCTTCAACCTACTAGGTTCAGGCAATCCTTCCACCTCGGCCTTCCAAGTAGCCGGAACTACAGATATGTGCCACAACACCCGGCTAACTTTTTGATTTATTGTAGAGGTGAGGTCTCTCCAAGTTGTCTGGGCTGGTCTCAAACCCAGGGGGCTCAGGCAATCCTCTCACCTCTGCTTCCCAAAGTACTGGGATTATAGGCGTGAGCCACCATGCCCAGCCTGAATGTTTCTATTTTTAAATCAATATATAGAACTTCATAATTTACTCCATTAGATTTCATCTTGTCACTTTGGGGGCATTCTTCCAACTTATAAATGAGTTTGAATCTTGAGTCTTTGACCCATCTTACCTATTCTCATCTCAGAATTGAGTTGTCAGCAAATTCTACAAGCAAGACTATTATGTCTTCATCCATATAATTTCTCAGCATATAGAAAGGAACACGAACAAATATAGAGCTCTGTGGTGAGGCACTGGAGACCTTTATTCAGGTTAACAATGATCCACCAATGAAGACTTTGGGTTCAGTTATTCAGCCAGTTATAAATCCACCTTTATAGTGTGGTCCATATCTATATTTTAGCATTTAATCCACAAGATAATTACAAACCATTTTTGCTATATGTTAGTTGAAATCAAAATACCTTATGTGCAATGCATGTTTTTGACAATCCTAATTCCAGAGAAACCCTTTCCCTTCAATGTTTCTTCAAATGCCTATGAGATAAAATTGCTGGACACATCAAGAATTCATCATATGCTCTATTTTCAGACCATCAAGACATAGGGCATATTTTTTGAAATTCAAGTCTCCATTAAAGCTTATTTTGCCAGTGTGCTACTTGTGTGGTAAGTATTGAAAGTATAGTCGTATCCTCAACGAGGCCAAACAGGTACTGAAAAATATAATCCTATCTTCCATGTGGCCAAACAGGTCATATGGCATCTTCACAATCATGTTATTTTGGTATTTCTCCTGGCCATGCTTCTGCCTCTAGATTCATGGATTTTTTTTTCCACTTTGTATCTCTGCAACAGTTGATGCTCTTTCTTCTGTTAAATCTATTTTTGAACAGATTATTACCATTAGGTTCAATTTTTCACTGAGACTCTCCCATTAAGTCTTGGTGATACTGATTTGAATGTATTTAACTTATTTTTGTTAAAATTTCAAGCTAATTTCCGAAAGAATTTGCTAGCATGCTTAAAAGGGAGATTTTCCAATATTGACCAATGGGTACAAAGTTTCAGTTAGTCGGGACAAATAGGCTTTTGAGATCTATTGCAAACACTATGACTACAGTTAATAATAATGTATAATTCAAAATTACTAACAGAGTAGGTTTCAAATGACTCAACACAAAAGATGATAAGTGAAGTGATGAATATGTTAATTAACTTGATTTAATCATTACACATTGTATACATATATCAAAACATCACATTGTACCCCATAATTATGCACAATTATTGTCAATTAAAAATTTTAAAATTAAAAAGAAAAATTTTTCCATTTTTCAATATAGGAATAAACACAGGAGAGCATTCATTACCTTTATAACCACACAAACTCCTTGACTATTTCACTTGTTTCATCTACATTCATCTCCTTCTGAGCCTATCTCAAACTCTGCTTAAGATGTCTCATCTTCAAAGAAACAAACAGCCTATACTAGCATGTATTCTAAGTATCTGTGGTATAGCAGAAGGGAGACAGTTGATCTTGCTCAAAATTATTGTCCTGGTCAGTATCCTCACAGTACTCTTGAAATAAACTAGGGTTCAATGATGAAAACTTTAAAACCATATTATAATGTACTCAAATACTAGTTAACAGGGTTAGTAAGCAAAGTAAACAAATATTAGCATGAATTTAAATTAAACAAAAAATGCAGAATTTTGTGTGCTTTTATCTGGAAAAATGATGTCTAAGGATAAAAATTAGCATAAACCTCATTAATGTGTTGTATTATTGTTCAAATCAGCAGATATTACACTACAGTTAATTGTATTAACAATTAAGACAAAGGAAATTCTTTTTGGTTTGAATAGCAGCTTTAAACTAATCATTTCAAACATGGGAAATGAAATGAATAATTTTGTTTAAAAAGCATTTGTCCTTTGAACTTCAGTCTATTCAACTTCTGAAATGCTTATTAAAACAGAATTCTGTTCAGCACATTTTAAACTTTAAATAATTATACCACCCAGTGTGCATTTCTGTAAAACATCAGTAGCTGACTATACTATTTCATAAAACATTTTTTATTATATTATACAGTTGCTCTTACAGTTCAAAAAAAAACTTTGTTAATAAGATGACAAACTGAAGGGAGTTGCAGGAAACTCATTCAAGGAAGCCAAACCTTTCTAACTGATCCAAAGCCTTAGAACTAATCATGGCAATATCTCCAACTTGCTAAAGAAAATCAATACATCCTTTTATTGTTATTCTCGTTGCTAGCTGGGCAAACCCATTTCTGATAATGACAAAGTGAGATCTTTCTCTGAGTAGTGTCAGCTCAAAAAAGCTACCTAAACAACTATTACTAAATTAAGCATTGATGTATCCATAGAAAGTCCCCATCTTGAGATAATCCTTCCAAGTCAGATCTTATCATTAGAAATATACAAAAATATTGAGTTCTATTACTGTGAACTTGTTAATGTGTACCAATCTTCATTGCACATAGACTAACACAGTGGCCTTACCCACTCACACATGGCAAACTGGATTGAAGGAAACATAGTAAATGAAATATATGTGGTAGAAGTTAGTATCATCTCTTAGGACATTCAGTCCTCAGCTGGTTTTAAAGTTTGTGCAAAGTTTAAAAGTGTTTCAGTGATGGAATCAAAACAAACCCAATGTTTTCTATCAGGAAAGAGATGAAGCATAAAGAGTATATTTTCGTGGACTTCTGGCAAGAAGGCAACAGAACAGGTCAGACTGTGAGACTCTCCACAAAAGTAAGTGTACATAAAGACTCTCTGCCTGTCCAGGCCCAGTGACTCAACCTGTAATCCCAGTACTTTAGGAGGCCAAGGCAAGTGGATTGCCTGAGCCCACAGGTTCGAGACCAGTCTGGGCAACTTGGTGAGACCTTGTCTCTAAATAAATAAAAAATTAGCCAAGCATGGTAGCACTGCACCTGTAGCTCTGGCTACTTTGAAGGCTGAGTCAGAAGGATTGCCAGAGCCCAGCAAGTTGACACGGGTGGCCCTAAGTGTGCCACTGTACTCCAACCTGGGCAATGGAATGAGACTCCGGCCCCCCCAAAAAAGAAGACTCTCTGCATGAGTGCACCGGGGCCCTCCTCCAGAGGTGACGGCAATCCCCCACTGCCCTGAGATTGGAGTCGTTGGAGCACAGGATCATCTGTTCTCAGGGCTCTCCTAAGAAAAGGCAGCAGAAAGCAGCCAATCTTCATCACCTGGCGCAGGGCCCACACCATCACCTGTGTCAGTAAAACACTACCAGTCCAGGATCCATAGAGGGAAAAGATCGGGGAGCACTGGAGAGAAGCCTCACCACCGGTAAGGAAACACTGACCAGAGCCATTTTCTCTGTCCTGAGATGAGGCAGAGACCTGCATTGCCCTGCCCAACTCCACCCAGCCTCCAACTTGGGACCTAAAGGTAATCTCATCAAACTCAGAGAGACAGATGTCCCTTCCTCATGCTGGACCAGACAGACAAGTCAGATCTCAGTGGGAGACTTGACAGGCAGCAAGCTGGTGAGTCCAGATCTGATCTACCCTCCTCTCACATTAGTCTCTGAGGCGTTTGGCCCATGCTGAGAGTAACCCTATCAGCCTGCACTGAGAGCAAAGGGGAGGGGCTGGAGACCAGAGTTGAAAGGAAGTTGGACTTAGAACTAAGAGCAAGTTTTTTGTTTGTTTGTTTAATTTTTTGTTTGTTTGTCTGTTTTGCTCAGTTTTTTTGTTTTTTGTTTGTTTTTTGTTTTAGATTTTTTCTCTTTCTTTCTGTTTTTGACTATGTTTTTGTACATGCTTTGTTTCTATTATTTTATTGCCTTTTTTAGACTTCTTGTTTGTGTATGGGTATTTTTGAGGGAAAGTACATCAATAGGGAGGTTATTGTCGGTTTGTGTGTTTATATGGCTATCTGTATTTTTTTAATCTTTTCTGTCCTTGTTTGTGTCTCTTTTCATTTGTTAGTTGGTATGCCTGTCTGTTTTCCCTCTTTCTTTCTTTTTCTCTACCTTTCTTTCATTCCCCCTCCTTCCCTTTCCATTCTTTTCCTTTTTCTTACTTCATTTTGCTTTCAAGGGTAAACCCATACCCTCACTGCACAGACAGATTGTAAGGCAGTGAGAAGTGGGCTCCAGGGAGCCCACACACCACTCAGCAGATATGGGGATCTGCAGATAGTTTCTGAATCAAAACTCCCACCTCAGTTAAAACCCAAAACTGCAAAAAGTGCAACCCCCCCCAACCCATAGTCCAGCTCCAGCTCCAGAATTGAACAAAGCCAGGGGAACCATAAAAGGAAAAATAGGAGATTGAGCAAACATAAGTAAAAGCTACCTTCCCATCCCTGAACAACAGAATTAAAGAAGAGGTAAAATTTTAAAAATGGGGGGGGGCTGGAAAATCTACACAAATGAAGAAAAATCAAAGGAAGAATATGGGACTCACACAGAACCCTGGGAGGTCAACCACAGAGAATACAGACTCTGATACTCAAACAATGAAGAGCCCTCAGAATCAGAATGACTAGTCTCAAGCCACAAACCCAGATATCAAGACAAGAGAATAAATAGAAAAGAATAAATAGAATTGAGGAGAGAATAATAGAGAGAATAAATAGAATTGAGGAGAGACAAGAGAAAAGAATGAAGGAGTTGATAATTGAGATAACAGCAATAAACAGCACAGTGAATGAAATCAATAACAAACTGATAACCATGGAAAGCAGAATTAATCAAGCAAAATAAAGAATCTCAGAGCTTGAGGACCAGAATATGGAAATAACTCACTGTTAAAAACATAGAAAAGAAGCTTAAAAAGACAGGAAAAAACCTCCAAGAGATAAGCGATTATTCCAAGAGGCTAAATCTAAGATTAATTGGCTGAGACAGATAGAGAGACAGAGACCATCCTGGAAAAAACATTCCATGAAATTATTCAAGAAAACATCCCTCATCTCATCAGTGATGTGACCATTCAAACACAAGAGATTCAGAGAACCCCTGCAAGACAACAAATGAGAAGGCCAACTCCTAGACACATAGTAATTTGCCTATACAGAAGGTCGAGGCTGCGGTGGCCAGGAGCGGCCACTGCACTCCAGTCTGGGCGACAGAGTGAGACTCCAACTCAAAAAAAAAGGAAAAAATCCTAAAGGCAGCAAAAGATAAAGGTCAGACTACCTACCAGGGAAGACCAATTAGAATAGCAGCAGTCTTATCTACAGAAATGCTTCAGACTAGGAGAGCTTAGAGCCCAATCTTCAAAGTTCTCAAAGATAAACAATTTCAACCAAGAATTACAAACTCAGATAAGTTAAGCTTCATCTGTAATGGAGAATGAAAATCTTTCCCAGACATTCAATCCCTAAGAGCTTACGCTCCTCTAGACCAGCTTTACAAGAAGCACTTAAGAAAGTATAAAACACAGAAGAAAGGGAAGAAAGAATGAAAACGTCCTTCACAAGAATGCAAGAAAGATATTGAAAACACACAAGTCAACCCAAAAATCAAAAGAAAGACAATAAACAAACAAACAGCAGCAAAAACAACAAACTCTATAAGAACCTCATGACAGGGATAAATTCCCACACCTCAATCATTAGGTTGAATGTGAATGGACTAAATGCACCACTGAAAAGACACAGAATGGCAAAATGGATAAAATATCATGAGACAATGATATATTACCTCCAAGAGAATCATCTCACAAGAAAGGACAATCACAGACTCAAAGCAAGAGAATGGGAAACAAAATTTCAGGTGAACAGAACATAAAAGAAGCAGGAGTTATGCTCTTAATATCTGGCAAAATACATTTAAACTATCAACAATTAAAAAATGTATGGAAGGTCACCATATAATGAGAAAAGGTTCAATCTATCAACAAGAAATATTCATCCTAAACTCATATGCGCCCAACATAGGAGCACCAACTTTCAGAAAGCAGCCTCTAGGTAAACTTAAAAAAGATATTGATGCTAACACTATCATAGCTGGGTACTTAAATACTCTACTTACAAACCCTAGAGAGACCATCAAGATAAAAAAATCAACAAGGAGATGTGACACTTGACTAAATGGACTTATTTGATACCTACAGAACACTCCACCCAACAACCATGGAATATACATTCTACTCATCACTACATGGAATGTACTCTAAGATGGACCACATCACCACATCCTCAGCCATAAATCAAGCATTAAAAAATTCCATAAAATTAAAATACTGCCATGCACCTTCTCAGACCATAGTGGAATAAAAATAATATCAACACCAATAAAGTTCCCCCAAACCCCACAAAGACATGGACACTAAATAGCATGATGTTAAACAACTCCTGGGTCAACATGAAAGTCAGAACAAAGATTAAAAGATACCTGGAAACAAATGAAAATGGACAAACATTTTATGAAAACCCGTGGGATGCCATGAAATCAGTACTTAGAGGAGAATTCAAATCTCTACAGACACACAGGAAGAAAATGGAAATATCACAAGTGAACAGCCTATCAAGTCACCTAAGAGAGTTGGGGAAAAGCAAGACCACCAAAACCCTAACTTAAGCAGAAGAATCCAGATCACCAAAATAAAAGCCCAAATTAGGAACATAGAAGACAAAAAGATAATACAAAAAAATCAACGAAACAAAAAGCAGGTTCTTTGAAAGGATAAACAAGATTGATGGACCCTTAGCTAGAATGACCAAGAAAAAGATAGAAAATGTCCAAATAAAACAGAATCAGAAATGCAAAAGATCAAGACACAACTGACCCTGAAGAAATTCAAAAGATTATCAGAGACTACTATGTACACTTGTATGGAAACAAACTTGAAAACCTAAGGAAATGGAGGATTTTCCAACATCACACAACCTCCTCAGGTTGAAACAAGAAGGAATTGGGGCCCTTAATAGACCAATAACAATCCCGGAAACTAACTATTTTATAAGACAACTACCTACAAAAAAAAAAAAACAAAAAAAAACCCTGGACCACATGGCATTCCAGCAGAATTCTACAAAACATAAAAGGAGGAACCGATATTAATCCTACTGAAAGTATTCCAGGCAATTGAAAAAGATGGGACTCTCCCCAAATCATTTTATGACACTAACATCACATTTACACCCAAACGAGATAAACATCCAACAAAGAAAGAGAACTACAGGCCAATATATTTGATGAACATAGAGGCTAAAATTTTCAACAAGATCCTAGCAAACCAAATCCAACAGTGCATCTCAAAAATCATCCACCATGATCAAGTACACTTCATCCCTGGCATACAGGGCTGGTTTAAGGGATTCGCAAGGTCATAAACATAATTAAATACATCAACAGATGTCAAAACAAAAACCACATGATTATATCATTAGATGAGGAAAGAGCTTTTAATAAAATCTAGCACCGCTTCTTGATAAAAAACTCACGAACATCTAGGCATAGATGGAACATACCTCAAAATAGTAAGAGCTGTCTATGAGAAACTCACAGCCAGCATACTGCTAAACAGACAGAAATTGGAACTATTTCCCTTGAAAACCGGAACAAGACAAGAGTGCCCATTCTCACCTCTACTTTTCAACATAGTTTTTGAAGTCCTAGCAAGAGCAATCAGACAAGAGAAGGAGATCAGTAGTATCCAAATAGCAAAAGAGGAAGTCAAGTTATCCCTCCTTGCACACGACATGATTCTATACCTCAAAAACACAAGAGAATCTGTCAAAAACCTCCTTGCACTGATAAAGGACTTTGGTTAAAGTCTCAGGGTATAAAATAAATGTGCAAAAGACAGTTGCATTTATTTTTATTTTTATTTTTTTTTTATTTTTTGAGTTGGAGTCTCACTCGGTCGCCCAGACTGGAGTGCAGTGGCCGCTCCCGGCCACCGCAGCCTCGCTTGCTGGGCTCTGGAGATCCTTCAGCCTCAGCCTTCTGAGTAGCTGTAATTACAGGCATGCGCTATCACGCCCGGCTAATTTTTTCATTTATTGTAGAGATGAGGTCTCGCTGCCCAGGCGGATCTCGAACCCGCGGGCTCAGGCAATCCACTCACCTCAGCCTCCCAAAGGCACAGGATTACAGGCTAAGCCACCGAGCCCGGCTGACAGTCACATTTATATACACCAACAACACACAAACAGAAACTCAAATAAAAAACACAGTCCCATTCACAATAGCTACAAAAAAAAAGAAAAGAAAAGAAATAGCTTGGCATCTTCCTAACCAGAGAAGTCAAAGACCTTTACAATGAAAATTGCAAAACACACAAAGAAATCAAAGATGACACAAACAAATGGAAAAATATTCCATGCTCATGGATTGGAAGAATCAACATTGTTAAGATATCCATCCTATCCAAGGCAATCTACAGATTTAATGCAATACCCATTACATTACCAGCAGCATTTTTCTCAGACCTGGAAATGACAATACAGGAATTCGTATGGAAACATAAATGACCACGAATAGCCAAAACAATCCTCTGCAAAAAAAAAATAAGCAGGAGGTATCACACTACCAGACTTTAAACTTTATTATAAAGCTACAATAAGCAAAACAGCCTGGTATTGTTACAAGAACAGGCATATAGACCAATAGAACAGGTTAGAGATTCCAGAAGCAAAACGTTAATTTCTCAACCAACTCATCTTCGACAAAGCCTCCAACACTAACCACTTGGGAGAGGAGAACCTATTCAGTAAATGGTGCTGGAAAAACTGACTGACCACATGCAGAAGATTAAAACAAGACCCCTACCTATCACCATCCACAAAAATCAAGTCTAAACAGATCAAAGACCTAAACGTTAAACCTCAAACTGTAAGAATCTTAGAAAATGCAAGAGACACCCTTACGGAAATTGGAACTGTCAATTAATTCCTGATCAAAACCCCAAGTGTCCATGCCATCAGAGATAAGATAGACAAGTGGCACCTCATCAAACTGGCAAGCTTCTGCAAGGCAAAAGAAACCATCAAGAGAGCAGGGAGACAGCCCACAGAATGGGAAAAAATATTTGCCAACTGTATGTCTGACAAACACCTAACATCTAGGACCTACAAGGAACTCAAATGTGTCAAAAAGAAAGAAACAAACAACCCCATTACAAAGTGAGCAAAGAATATGAATAGACACTTCTCAAAAGAAGACATATGAGCAGCCAATAGATGCATGAAAAAATGCTCAGCCTCACTAATCAAGAAATGCAAATTAGAACCACACTGAGATATCACCTATCTTCAGTCAGGATGGCCATTATCAATAACTCAAAAGACAACAGATGCTGGAGAGGATGCGGCAAAAAGGGAAAACTTCTACACTGTTGGTGGGAGTGTAAACTAATACACCTCTGTGGAAAAAAACAGTTTGGTGATTCCTAAAAGTTCTAAAAATCAACCTTCCATATGACCCCGCAATTCCTCTACTGGAAATATACCTGGAGGAACTCAAATCACTCTATGAAAAAGATACCTGCACATGTATGTTTATTGCAGCATTGTTCACAATAGCCAAAACATGGAACCATCTGGACTGCACATCGAAAGAGGACTGGATTTTAAAAATGTGGTACATATACACGATGGAATATTACAGATATAAAGGACAAAATTATGAACTTTGCAGCAACCTGGATGGACTTTGAATCTATAATACTGAGTGAACTATCACAGAAACAAAGAACTGAGTATCACATGTCCTCACTTATAAGCAGACATTGAACAATTATCATAATACTATAAGAAAAGGATTGGCAGTAGTAGGAAACTGCCAGGGGAGTGTGGGGCAGGACTGGCAGTAATGGGAATCTGCTGGGGGAGGGGGAGGACACACCTTATCAACAAAGGTACACACATAATGAGCATTTGTATACCTAACCCTGAATTGTACCCCACATCTTTAAAATGAAAATAAATAAAAATAAAATTTAAAAAAATTTTTTTTAAACCAAGCAACAACAACCAAAAAAAGAGTATTTTTTTTTCTCAGTTCATAACTTAGCCCTAGATCCAGCACCTTAGCTGGAAACCACATTACTTAGTAACTTTCATGCAATATATATCATTTAGTGCCAGTTATACAAAAATGAGTGGGCCAGAACCAATACTTGGATTTACAGACTTGAAAAAGAAGCAGAGAAAATAGGCAAAGGAAACCAAGCGTGAAAGATAGATAATTAAATAAGTAATTTCCATAAAGTATAAAGAGTCCTTTTGTAGGATATTAGGAAAGAAAATGCCTGAGAGTGTCCTTTGAGAAGATGACATTGATTGTGAAAGCTGAAGCTTGAGTAGGAGTTTCAGGTGTGAAACGAACCAGGTAGAAAGAAAACAAGACCCTATCCCCCCACATGTAGTAGCTCAAGTCTTCAACATTTCTTACCTGAATTATGCAATAATTTTCTCACTGGATTCCTTCCTCTAGTCTTTCCCCAGCCCAACCTCTCCACAGTGCCCAAGTAATTTTTCATAGAGATCAAAACTCTTCAAGGGTACAGTACTTTCTAGCACCATTTACTGAATAGGTTCTTTCCACAGAGGTTGTATTAGTTTACACTCCCACCAACAGTGTAGAAGTTTTCCCTTTTTGCCGCATCCTCTCCAGCATCTGGCTTAGAGAATGACTTACAGACTTCTTAGAAAGACATTTGAGCTTCATCGTTTTACCCGCCCCCCTTCTCTTCTCAACTTCATTTTCCATCACTTTTGGAATGTGATGGCCCCCAAAGATGTCAATGCCTTATCCCCTGTATCCTGTGACTATATTATATTACACAGCAAAAGAACTTTACAGACATAATTAAGATTACAGAATGTAAAACAGAAAGATTATTCTGGATTATTCAAGTGGGTTCAATCTAATCACATGAACCCTTAGAAGCAGAGCACTTTTGTCTGGCTGATGTCAAAGAGATGCAGCAGAAGAAAAAGCAAGAGAAGCACTTGATGCACCATCATCGGTTTGAAGATGGAGAGAACAATGTGATAAGGAATACAGATGGTCTTAAGGAACTGAGAGAGGCTCCCAGCTGATACCAGAAAAGTAACTGAGAGAAGCTCCCAGCTGACACCAGAAAAGTAACTGAGAAAAGCTCCCAGCTGACACCAGAAAAGTTATAGAGACAACCGTCCTATAGCCACAAGAAACTGAATTCAGCCAACAATCTGAAAGAGTTTGGAAGCAGATGCTCCCTCAGAGTCTTCAGAGAAGAGCTCAGGTTAGTCAACACTTTGATCTTGGCTCTATGAGACTCTAAGCAGAGAGCAATAACGTACTCATAACATCTGCCTAGTCCCTGTGCACATCAGCTATCACAGCCTATATGCACAGAGATTAAAGTAAGCATAAATAATTAAATGTTAATTGGTTGAATTCCATTTCCTCCATTGAATACCTGCATAATTAGTATCAAAAGAGTCAAGTGAGCCGGGCGTGGTGGCTCAAGCCTGTAATCCCAGCACTTTGGGAGGCTGAGGCTAGAGGACTGCCTGAGTCCAGGGGTTTGAGACCAGCCTGGGCAACTTGGTGAGACCTCATCTCTACAATATATCAAAAAATTAGCCGGGCATGGTAGCACAAGCCTGTAGTTCCAGCTACTTGGAAGGCTGAGGCTGAAGAATCGCCTAAACCCAGCAGGTCAAAGTTGGGGTGGCTGTGAGCATGCCACTGCACTCTGGCCTGGGAGACAGAGTGAGACTCTTACTCAAAAATGTCAGCACTCCCCTCATTTCGATATCTACTACTATCGCCTCTATTTTACCTTGTGCTGAAATATTTAAGGGACCAGAAACAAAAGTATGGAAGAATTCTAAAGATGTTCTCCCAAGCTTCTGGAAATCAAACACTAAGATAGATACTGTTGCAAAGTGATTTTGCTGATGCAATTTAAATTTCCAGGTCATTTGACCTTAAGATCTGGAGATTATCTTTGAGGGCCCAATCCAATCAGATAATAACCCCTAAAGTGAAGAGCTTTCCCTGACTGGTGGCAGAAGAGGAAGACAGAGGGGAAGTCAGAGAGAGTCAGCACACCAGAAGGAATCAACATACTGTTGTTAGTTTTGAAGATTGAGGAAGCCATGAGCCAAGTAAGGTGGTCATGCTCTAGGAGCTGAGAACAGCCCTAGCCAACAGCCAGCTAAGGAATGGGACTTCAGTTCTACAACATTATGGAACTGCGTTCTGATAACAACCTGAGGGAGTCCAGAAGCAGATTCTCCTCCAGACCCTGCAGATAAGATCTGACAGCTTGATTTTGGCCTTGTTACAACCTAAGCAGAGAACCTAGCTGAGCCCACCGGGAATGTTGACCTATAGAAACCATGAGATAATAAATGGTTGACATAGGGCATGGTGGTGCCATGCCTGTAGTCCCAGCTACTTGGGAGGCTGAGATAGGAGGATTAATTGAGCCCAGGAGTTTAAGATTAGCCTGGGCAACACAATGAGATCTCATCTCAAAAAAATAAAATAAAATAATGGAAGCCAGTCATGGTGGCTCAAACCTCTAACCCCAGTACTTTGGGAAGCCAGTGCAGGAGGAGTGCTTGAGCCCAGGAGTTTGAGACCAGCCTGAAACATAGCAAGAACTTGTCTCTAAAAAAAAATGTAAAAATTAGCCAGGCATGGTGGCATGTGCCTACAGTCCCAGCTACTGAGGGGAAGCTGAAGAAGAGGGATCGCCTGAGTTTGGGAGGTCAAGGCTGTGGTGAGCCATGATCAAGTCACTGAACTCCGGTCTGAACTCTAGCCTGGACAACAGAGTGAGACCCAACTCAAAAAAAAAGGAAAAGTGTCCTGGTAATTTGTAATTTGTGAAAGAAGCAATTGAAAACTAATATTTAAAAGTATTGACCTAACTACAAATCTAGCACAGCTCCTCTGATATCCATTCCCAGTAGCTTTTCTCTAAGGAATTTATGAAAACTATAAGTGTAGTTTCTATATATTCTTGTCCAGTCTTTCATACTTAGTAGATGTTTCATATACTAAGTGATAAGCCCCAGGTACTTAAGCTCTCTGAGTCTCAAATGCCTAATCTGTAAAATGCAAGTGATAAAACAAAAATTACCATTTTAAAAGATTAAATCTGTCTGGGTACGGGGAAACATCCCATATCAACAGGGTTCCTGAATGAAACGCAATTGTATACCTAACCCTTAACTGTACCCCACAACTTCACAATAAAAATAAATAAATAAATAAATAAATAAGTTAATACCTATAAAATACTTGGTTTAGAGTATGGCATGTAATAAATGCTCCCAAAACATATTTCATTATCATTTTGTCTGCTATCAAATGGCTCTTCTTGCTTCGTGCAAGAAGTCTTGGTCTTTTCACATGCATTTGCTCAAAATGCAGTCTTTAGCCATTGGTGACAATGAAAGACTAATATGGAAGTTCTCTCTCTCCATCCTGAGTTCTCACTTTGTTTTGCCAGGAATGACTAAATTATCTTTGTGGTATCCATACATAGTTTTTTACTGCTGATCTAGGGAGAGTTAAAAGCCACTTTGGCTTGAAGAATCTTTTCATCCTTGAGAAAAATCTCCATTTGTGTAGCATCACTTCACTCTTAATGTAACACTGTTAGTATCTCTAGGCAACCCTAGCTGTAGACATCACCGTTGAATCATTGTAGTCCCACATGCAAGTGATGCAAACTTTTCATGGGTTTCTTTATGGTTGGGACTTAGTCAGTTTTCAGAATTCATCCATTGTTAAGAATCATTCATTCTGCTTAGAAAGCAAATTAACTGATATTAAACAAATAGGAAATATTAATCTGGGGATTAAATTCATTTTTTCTTTTTTTTATATTCATTAATAGTTTATTTTGACATAGTGATTGTATAAATACAAGTGTTTTTTAGATTACCAAATGTATGCCCTGGCCTGTAGGGTATAACCAACACACTAACTGCATATCATTAGTTTTCATTTGAGTTGACATGAATGTATTATGAAATTTCCTCCAAAAATGTGTTTATTCAGGAATAATCCTTAAATTCAACCTCCAGATTTCCTTGTATAATTTGAAAAGAAATTATGCAGATTCTCCAAAAAAAATTTCCTCCTTTGTGAAAACCCCTAGCCCTATCTTTCTTTCTTTTTTTTTTTTTGAGTTGGAGTCTCACTCTGTCGCCCAGACTGCAGTGCAGTGGCCGCTCCCGGCCACCGCAGTCTCGGCCTGCTGGGCTCCAGCGATCCTTCCGCCTCAGCCTTCCGAGTAGCCGGAATTACAGGCATGCACCACCACGCCCGGCTGATTTTTTGATTTATTGTAGAGATGAGGTCTCGCTGCCCAGGCGGATCTCGAACCTGCGGGCTCAGGCAATTCACTCACCTCAGCCTCCCAAAGGCGCGGGATTACAGGCTGAGCCACCGAGCCCGGCTAGCCCTACCTTTCTAATAACCTATTGCGCAGTAATTATGAAGAATGTAAACTATAACTTTCTTAACACCTAATTTGTTATCTTTTATTTATTAAGTAAAATTACTCAGATTTTAAGTGTAGAATTTTGTGAATTTGACAAATGTACACACCCGTGTTACCCCAGCCACAATCAAAATATAGTATATTTTCATTATTCTATTAAGTTTCTTTGGGTTTCTTTACAATAAATCCCCTTTTAAAATTATATTTTTCCCACCCCCTTGAGAGAGGCAATGACTGATCTGATTTCTACAACCATAGATTAGTATTACCTATTCCAAGATTTCATATAAATTTAAGTATACATCATGTAAACTTTTGTGTCTGGCTGCTTTCTACAGTATAATGTTACTGAGATTCATTCATATTTTACATGTTTGTAGTTTGCTTCTCTTTTTTGCTGAGTAGTAGTATTCTATTTTATAAACACTACTATATTTTTTTTCATTCTCCTTTAAGTGGATATTTTCGTTGTCTCCAGTTTGAGGCTACTATAAATTACCACTATGAACATTATTGTAGAAGTCATGTTATAGATATGTGGTTTCATTTTCTTGGGTAAATATTTGTAGAAGTAGAATACTCTTGGGTAAACATGTAGAGGTGAAATAAATATGTGTGGATCTAATCTTTTACTTTATTGACTTTATTTAAAAAATCCAAAAAGTTCTCCAACATCATTGTAACATTTTATACTCCCATCTGCAATATGTGAGCGTTCCAGTTACTCCACACCCTTACCAACATTTGGTGTTGTATTTATTTATTTATTTTAATTTTTACTTTTAGCCATTCTATTGCGTGGGAAGGAGTATAGCAAATGGTTTTAATCAAGTACTTTTAATTTTCATTTCTCTGTTGACTAATGGTGTTAAGTATCTTTCCATGTGCTTACTGCTCTTTCAGACATCTTCTTTTATGAAGTATCTCTTCAACTCTTTTGACATTTAATTTGGTTGTTTTCTTTTAGTTAATATGTAGACATTCGTTATATATTCTGCATATGAGTCATTTGCCAAATATATGTAGTGTGAATACTTTTCTCAATCTGTGTCTGATTTTTCATTTTTAGAAAAGGTTTTTAAAAATAAATTCAACTTAAAAATTTTTTAATTTTGTGATTAGTGCTTTTGTGTCCTCGCTAAAAGATCTTTGTTTATCTCAAAATTGCAAAGATATTTTCCAGTGTTTTGATTTAGAAGCTTTGTAGTTTTTGTTTTTATATTTATAATACATCTCTAATCCTCTCTAATTTTTTTGTATACCATGAGGTAGGGTTCAAGGTTGATTGAGTTTCATATGTTTATCTAATTGTTGCAGCACAATTCGTTAAAAGGACATTCTTTCCTCATTGAATTACATTGAAAATATTTTCAAAATTCAGTTGACCACATACATGTGAGTTTATTCTGGCTTACTATTCAGATCCATTTATCTGTTCATCTATCCGTATGCCAACACTGCACTCTCTTGGTTACTGTAGCTTTATAACCAGTCCTGTGGTCAATAAGAGTTTGTATACCAATTTCGCTTTTATTTTTAAATTGTTTATCATTTATTTAAATAAGATGTAGGGAAAGAGGAAGCATCCTATAGTCTTACAATTAGGTCTCAGTCTTCTAGTAGCCTGTCTCCCTTGATTATGACTTTCACAAATGTTCTCTAGCTTGTTTTCCACCCTTAGTTTAAACAGAATGACTGGAAGTGGCTGGAGGAGATTTCCCTTCTCCTAGGTTATGTAGGCACTTGTAGAACTCAAGTTGCTTAGGTTCTTGCAAAATCCTTTCCCTTGAAGGCAGTCTTTTGTTAAGAAAAACAGAATGTTCTGAGTGTATTTCAAAATGGCTACTTTTTCCCTCCCCTTTCAGAAACACAAGGAAATTGTTCTCCCATTTTTGTTTCCAACTATGTGCTGCTAGTACAGTGAAACAGAATTATTTTGCACATTTTTGTATTTTGACCTTACATTCTGAGACCTTGATAAATTTATTTTTTAGTTGTAATAATTGATTTGTATACATTACTTTGGATCTTATGCTTATGTAATCATGTCTTCCTTCATTAAAAATAGTTTTGTTTTTTCCTTTCTGATTTTATACTTTTTGTTTCTTTCTCTTGACTTACTGAACTGGCTAAGATATCCAGTACAATTCTGGGGAAAAAATGGTGATAAAAGACATTTTGTCTAGCTCCCACAGTAGGAAAAAAGCTTGTAAGAGTTCATCATTAAGAATAATGTTAACTGAAGGCTTTTTGTAAATGCCCTTTATTGGATTATATTCCTTCCTATTCCTAGTGTGTTGAGAATATCTTGGTTTTTTTAAAAATCATGAATGGATGAAGAATTTATCAAGTGATTCTTCTGCATCTATTAAGATTATTTTTCTTCTTTATTCTTTTAAAATGGTAAAATGCATTGATTGATTTTGAAAGTTAAACCAATCTTGCAGTATAACCCTTACTTTTTCATGATGTATTATCATTTTTAAAATTTTTATATGTTGCTAGATTTAATTTCCTAATATTGTGCAAAGGATTTTTTAATGTTTCTATATTTAAGAAGAATATTGTTCTGTTATTGTAATGCCTTTCTCAGATTTGGTAACTGGTTTATCCTGGCCTTATAAAACAGATTAGGAAGGATTCTTTCCTCCTTCATTTTTTGAAAGCCTTCTAGTAAGATTAACATTATTTATCTCATAAATATTTGACAGAATTCATCAGCAAGAACTGTGACCTGGGAATTTTCTTTGTGAGGATGTACTTTTACTATGCACTCAAAATCTTTTATAGATGCATTTTTAGTCAGGATTTTTGTATTTTTATATCAGTTCTGGCAATTTGTGCTATTCAAAGAATTAGTTCATATCATTCAATTTGTTAATTTTGTTGGCATAAAGTTGTTCATAATATTCCCTATGTATCCTTTCAATATGTGTAAGACCTGGAATAATATATCTACTTTCATTCTTGATGCATGTAAATTGTATTTACTCTTTTTTTGGTTCATTGGTCTACATCAGAGTTTATCTTTTGTATAAAATTGTTCAAAGAATCAGCTTTTTTGATAACTTTTTATATTTTTATTTCATAGTTTTTTGTTCCTATCTTTATTATTTTCTTTCTTCTGCAATTCTTCTCTTTTGGGTTTAGTTTGCTCTTTTTTATTTTTTTCAAAAGGTAAAGTCTAAGATTATTAACTTTGAGCCTCACTTCTTTTCTGGTACAAGTATTCTTATAAATTTCTCTTGAAGCACTATTTTAGCTTCTTTTCACACATTTTGCTATGTTGTGTTTTCATTATCACTCAGGTGTATTTTTTTTTTATTGTGAAGTTGTGGGATACAGTTAAGGGTTAGGTATACAGTTGCATTTCATTCAGGCACCCTGTTGATATAGGATGTTTCCCCGTACCCAGACAGATATTTGCTACTGTTAATCCCATCTCCCTCCCCCCACCATAGTTTCCCAGTACGGTCAGTCATTTTCATATAGTATTGCATTGGATGTTTAAGGTCCATTATATGAGTGAGAACATGTGATACTCGGATCTTTGTTTCTGTGAGAGGTCACTCAGTATTATAGACTCTAGTTCCATCCAGGTTGCTGCGAAATTCATGATTTTGTTCTTTTATATGGCTACGTAGTATTCCATCGTGTATATGTACCACATTTTTTTAATCCAGTCCTCTTTTGACGGACAGCATGGCTGTTTCCAGGTTCTTGCTATTGTGAACAATGCTGCGATAAACATGCGTGTGCAGGTATCTTTTTTATAGAGTGATTTGTGTTCTTCAGGATATATTCCCAGTAGGGGGATTGCGGGGTCATATGGGAGGTTGGTATTTAGGGCTTTTAAGAATCGCCACACTGCTTTCCACAGAGGTTGCACTAGTTTACACTCCCACCAACAGTGTAGAAGTGTTCCCTTTTCACCACACCCTCTCCAGCAGCTGTTATTTTTTGAGTTGTTGATAATTGCCATTCTGACTGCGGTTAGGTGGTATCTCAGTGTGGTTTTGATTTGCATCTCTCTGATGATTAGTGAGGTTGAACATTTCTTCATGTGTTTGTTGGCTGCTCGGATGTCCTCTTTTGTGAAGTGTCTGTTCATATCTTTTGCCCATTTTATAATGGGGTTGTTTGTTTTTTCTTTTCAGCACGCTTGAGTTCCTTGTAGATCCAGGATGTTAAGCCTTTGTTGGACCTGGAGTTGGCAAATACTTTTTCCAAGTCTGTAGGCTGTCTCCCTGCTCTCTTGATGGTTTCTTTGGCTTTGCAGAAGCTTGTCAGTTTAATAAGGTCCCACTTGTCTATTTTCTCTCTTATGAGCTGTGGGTTTTGGGTTTTGTTCAGGAATTGGATGCCAGTTCCAATTTCCATGAGGGTTTTTCCTTCATTTCCTAAGGTTCTTATGGTATGAGGTTTTACATTTAGGTCTCTGATCCATTTGGGAAATTTAAACCCTTTTTGCATGGGGATAGATAGGGGTCCTGTTTCAATCTTCTGCATGTGGTCAGTCAGTTTTCCCAGCACCATTTACTGAATAGGTTCTCCTTCCCCAGTGGTAGATGGTGGAGGCTTTGTCAAAGATGAGTTGGTTGAGAAATTGAGGTTTTGCTTCTGGAATCTCAATTCTATTCCATTGATCTATATTCCTGTTCCTATACCCCAAAACCAAGCTGTTTTGATGATTGTAGCTTTATAGTAAAGTTTGAAGTCTGGCAGTGTGATACCATCTGCTTTGTTTTTTTTGCTGAGGATTGTTCTGGCTATTCTTGGACGTTTGTGTTTCCATATGAATTCCTGCATTGTTTTTTCTAGGTCTGAGAAGAATGTTGCTGGGAATTTGATGGGTATTGCATTGAATTTGTAGATTGCCTTAGGTAAGATGGACATCTTCACAATGTTGATTCTTCCCATCCATGAGCATGGGATATTTTTCCACTTGTTTGTGTCAACTTTGATTTCTTTGAGCAGTGTTTTGTAGTTTTCCTTGTAAAGGTCTTTCACGTCTCTGGTTAGGAAGATGCCAAGGTATTTCATTTTTTTGCGGCTATTGTGAATGGAATTGTGTTTTTTATTTGGGTTTCTGTTTGTTTATTATTGGTGTAGAGAAATGAGATTGTCTTTTGTACATTTATTTTGTATCCTGAGACTTTGCCAAAGGTCTTTATCAGTGTAAGGAGGTTTTTGACAGATTCTCTTGGGTTTTCAAGGTATACAATCATGTCGTCTGCAAAGAGAGATAACTTGACTTCCTCTTTTCCTATTTGGATACCCCTGATTGCCTTCTCTGATTGCTCGAGCCAGGACTTCCAATACTATGTTGAACATGAGGGGTGAGAGTGGGCATCCTTGTCTTGTTCCAGTTTTCAGGGGATATGGTTCTAATTTTTGTCCATTTAGGAGTATGCTTGCTGTGGGTTCCTCGTAGATGGCATTTACTATTTTGAGGTATGTTCCCTGTATGCCTAGATGTTCAAGGGTTTTTATCAAGAAGGGGTGCTGGATTTTATCAAAAGCTTTTTCTGCATCTAATGATATAATCATGTGGTTTTTGTTTTGACATCTGTTAATGTATTTAATAACATTTATGGTTTTACGAATGTTGAACCAGCCTTGCATCCCAGGAATGAAGCCTACTTGGTCATGATGGATGATTTTTGAGATGTATTGCTGAATCCGGTTTGCTAGGATCTTGTTGAGAATTTTAGCATCTATGTTCATCAAAGATATTGGCCTGTAGTTCTCTACTCAGGTGTATTTATTTTCTAATTCTCTTGAAGTTTCCTTTTAAACAGGGGTAATTTACAAGTGAACTGTTTCATTTTGAGTCATTTGAGGATACTTCTATATACATGGTTGGTATTGATCTAAAACTAAATTCTACTGTGCTTAAAGGATAAATATGTAAGATTTAAATCTTTTGAAATGTACTGAGATTTATTTTATGGCCAAGCATATGGCTTATCTTGCTTAAGGTCTCATGTACACATGAGAAGGAAGAGTTTTCTGCAATAGTTGGGCAAAATGTCATTAAAATGTCAATAATGTTAAGTTAGTTGATAGTAATTTCAGATCATCCATATACTCACTAATTTTTAATTTAGTTGTTCTCTCACTTACTGAGAGAAGGATGCTATTATATCTAACCATTATAGTGAATTTGTCTATTTTCCCTTTAGTTCTGTCAGATCTTGCTTTTGTATTTTGAAGCTCTTTTATTAGGTACATGCGCATTATGGATATTTATGTCTTCTGGATGAATTGACACTTTTATCAGGATGCATGTCTTTATTTTCTTTAATAATATTTATTTTCTTGAAATCTATTTTTTCTGGTATTCTTATAATCATTTCAACTTTCTTATGCTTACCATTTATATTATATAGTTTCTTAATTTTTTTTAACTTTTGATATATAAACATCTTTATATTTACAGTTAAGGTAGCATATAGTCGTGTCTTGCTTTTTTCATCTTAAAAATTATTGATTTAATTCAAATGGAGACAATAAAAGAGAAGCAAAGAGACAAAAGAAATGTAGAACAACTAGCAAAATATTATATTTTAAACCAAACTATTTCAGTAATTACATAAAATGTAAGTAGACTAAACAGCACCTTCCAATTAAAAGTTTTCCTCTGGCTTAATCCAATAATGTTTATAATTCCATTTTAATTTACTTGTGGATTTTTAGTTATATCTCTTTGTATCATTTTTAGGAGTTGCTCTAAGAATTAAACTATTCATCCTTCTCATAGTGTACTTAGAGTAAATATTGCAATAATCTAAATAAAAAGTAAATGCCTTGAAAGGTATAAATTCATATACCCACTTCTCTTTCGTGCTATTATCATATGTTTTATATTTATGATTATAAATTCAACAATGCAATGGTTTTTGCTTCAGTCATTTGACTTTTAAAGACAGTTTTTAAATTTACATATCTATCATTTCTGATGCTTTTCACTTTTCCCTGTAGATCTGAGTTTTCATCTTTTATAATTTTCTTCCATCTGAACAGCTTCCTTTAGCATTTCTTGTAGCTTAGGTATTCTGGTAACAAATTATCTCAGCTTTAGTTTGTTTGAAAACGTCTTCATTTCATCCTCATTTTTAAAAAATATTTTTGCTGAATATTTAATTCTGAGTTGAAACTTTTTAGAAATTTAAAAATATGATTTCATTTTCTTTTGGTTTCCATTGCCTTGTTTTGGTTTTTACCTATAATCAATCTCTCTTATTTCTGTGCTACTCTCAATGTAATCTCTTTGTATTTGGCTTGTCATAGTTTGACTATAATGTGCCAAACATGGTTATCTTTGAATGTATCCTACTTTGGATTTCCCAAGCTTCTTTGGTCTTTAAGTTGATGTTTGGTTTTTTGTTTGAATGTTTTTAGCTAATTGTTTTTTATTAAATTCAGAAATGTTTAAACTAGCATGTTAATAGTATTTTATGCACCATTTTTTCTTTCCTCTCCCCTGGGACTCCAATTTTATGTATTTTAGATGCTTCATAATGTCTTAGAAATTACTGATACTATCTTTATTTTTGTATCATTATTTCGTCCTCTTTGCTCTTCATATGAATAATTTTGAATGATATATTTTCTAGTTCACTTACTCTCACTTTTATTATTCTCAATCTGCTGTTAATCTCATTTAGTAGATTTTTTATTTCTGATATCTGACCTTTAAATTCTAAAATATTCATTTAATTTTTGATAGATTATATTTCTTTGCTGAGATTCTGCAACTTTTCAGTTATTCTGATAATCTTTTCCTCTAAGACCTTGAGCATATTCATAGTGACTGCCTTAAAATCCTTGTCTACAATTCCATAATCTGAGTCATCTAAAAGTAATTTTCCATGGACTGCTTTTTCTCTTGATTATAGATCAATTTTTTCTGTTTCTCTGTAGGTATCATCATTAAACAATTTTTATACTAGACATTTTGAATAATTTATTGTAGAGAGCACGGATTCTGTTATGTTTCTCTAAAGAGTGTTACAAATCATTTGCTGACCAAATTGAACTTGTAAAGGCTTAGTTTTATGCTCTGTTAGCATGACTCTCTTTCAATTTTTCCCTTTGTCCTAAAGTGAATCCTTTAATATGGAAACATAGCTTTTACCTCTAAGGCATATCCCTTCTGGGGCTTCAGTGGTAAGCCCAATATATTATTAAGCCTCCTTAAAACTCCAAACTCTGTCTTTCCAGCAATGGATATCTACGGACATATCTATGCAGTCTTTTCAGTCTTCTAGCACCTCTTTTTTCCTGAGTTCTTTGGAGTATTTCCCAAATGCATGGGTCATGGTTCATACAAGAATTGTGAGCAGGTTGTATACAGATTTGGGGACTCACCTTCCGTAGCTTCCTCTTTGTCATGCTCTCTCCCCTTATTTTCTAGCTGAATTGCCATTCCCAAATTCCTTTATTTGATCCCTAACACTATGTTTTCTGCTTGATTTCTAGCTGCCCCAAAATTCATGCTCTTGGCAGTACTGTCAGGATAAAAGCTACATGAGCAGGAATCACATGATTGCTGCCTGAATGAGGGTTAATACAACACAAGTTCTTCTACCATTACCAGAACTGGAGAGTCAACAAACTAATATTTAAAGGGACAACAGTGGAAAGTCTGACTTTGCTATTCCTTCTTTGCTTAACCATTCAGAATCGTGAATTGACATGGAATGGAGTGTCATCTGCTTCTTAGTAACTCATGTCCCTATTTATTGTACCTTTAGATCCAACTTTATATGCCAAACCTTATAACCACAGGCTCGTCTTAATTGTTTTTACTTGATCTTCTCTGAATGTTGTATTCCTGAGCCACTTGATAGCACTAGTTTCACACTTCCTCATGTAGGCTGACCCAGATTTCTAGGATCTGATTTATGAGATATTTGCTAAGTAAGCCATAACTACTAATAAAATATGACCTTAATGAGTGATTTGAGCACAAGTTACAAAGCAGCAGCATACTCTACCAATTAGTCAGGGGAATAGAAAGGCAGTACAGTTTATGCTTATGGAATTTTATTGTTTAGCCAGGAAGAAAAAAATGTTGTCTACTTCTTAGTACAGGAAGTATGACTTCTTTGACCATATTGATTTTACTACTGTTCTCTTGGCCTTCAATGCTGGAACAATTGCCTCTGGCTTTATTTGACTCTTGTCATAGAATTTACCCCCATGTTACACTACTGCCACTCTTTATATCTGTCACTACTCTGACATTTTCAAATAAAAAGAAATTTGAAGGATATCCATACTCTGATACAAACTTTCTCACAAAAACATAACATGAAATGGTAGTGATAATAATACTCAATATCATAATTTTCTCCAAAGCTTAGTGACACACTTAGAATGGAATTGGTTGCCACAGGGTCAAGGAAAGCCAGATGCTTGGGAAAACGCAGATAGAAATGTTGGGACAGAATCTGAAGCAGCAAATCCTATAAAATTAAAGTAAATTAATAAAAAATTAATGATTTTTCTTTCAATAACAATCTCAAATTAGAAGTATTTAATGTTTCTCTTGAGAAGTCATTCAAGAAAAATAAATATACGCTTTCAAAATAAAGAATAGGTAATAATATCACATAACTTTTATTCTATCCCATTCTCTTTTATGTATCTTTCTTCTCATTAGGTTCTAAACTCTTTGACAACAAAATTCGACTTTTTTATCTTTGTATTTCCATATTTCTTCCAACATAGAGCTTTGCATATCATTAGTTCTTAATGAGTATATGTTGCAATTAAAATTAAGACCATTGAATTTCAATGAATTCTGGACATAAATTCTGTACTATTTTTATTTGAAAAGAGCATGACTCATTCTACTGAAAAAAAAAATTCCTTCTTCAGTCTCCCAATTGCTCAATCTTAATAGTTAATAATTTTCTCTATAATGCTTGATTTGGAGTAACCAGTCAAACTCATTAAGATATATTGAACTTTTCATGCATTTGTGAATCTTCCACCCTCTTTTCTATTTCAAAAACAAAAGATAAAATGGATTAGTTTAGGTCATAATGTGTGAATTCTATATGTACAAAAGACACTCATATCTAAATTATATCTTATCACCTTTGTCAAGGAAGAATTAGAAAAGTTATTAAAAACCAGAAGAAAATAGTATTAAGAGAGAGTAGTGTCTGAAATGATTAGAGATTATACTAGTCTACTGGATAGAAACAAGATACTTCAAATTTTACTTTAAAAAATTATAATGTACTTCCCTGAAAAGTATGCAGAAGAGGTTTTTGGAAAGTAATTTAACAGCTAGAATTATTTATTCCATCGATGTTTTAAATCTCCAGCATCCACTTATATTTTGCATTAATTTGTGTAGAAATAAGTAAATTATTAGATTTAATAAACCCTTGTCTCAGTTTTCTTTATTGGTTTCAGAAAAAGTCTTCTTTTGTCATTAGTAACTTATAGTTGCAAGAAGGTAAATTGTTCAAAGTCTCAAATATTGTATAATGTATACATCTGAAGCTTTGTAGTATAGAGATATATGCCCTTGTATACATTTGTGTACATGTGTATATTGCAAGCCTACAGATACTGTTTGCCTATATTCATAATGGTTGTTACTCAAATACCAATGACTAGAAGTTCTTCTTCCCACTTCTAGGACAACAGTCATTGGTTTGTGGCTATACATGCTGTTTATACTCCTGGCTCCTACTTAAGTGTATAGATTCCTTTGTGCTTTCTAGAATACCTCATCTTTAAGATGCTACCTTGTCTTTGCTTTTTCTGCTATCAGTTGATCTGTCTGCTGTTAGTATTTACCTGTAGTCCACATATAAGATTTATTACTTAAAATTTACTTTTTCTAAGTCATTGTGGCACATCTTACTTCCTTGTTGCTCGCAGTCCCCTCTGCATGTGAAATCTACTTCATTATGTTACTATATATATCAACCTTGCTCTTATACATCAGTCTTGTTCTTATATATGAACCAAAAAGATAGACATTACCTATATAATATTATCTGAGGAGCATAAAAGATCTTATAGACTAAAACCTCTTTCTGACAGAATTAACTATAATTCAAGACATTAAATCCCCCTGTTAAAATGCAAATACTTCCTCAGAGGGGCAATACGGGGCACTCTTTCAAAGCATCAACCCCTTAGTTTGGATTATTTTCTCAGACTAACCATAAAAAATAATATGTCTAAAGATTGGAATATACAAGATGGGTAAGTTTTGATGTAAAGAACCAAAAAAGAAGCCAGGCTCAGTGGCTCAGCCTGTAATCCTGCACCTTTGGTAGGCTGAGGTGAGTGGATTGCTTGAGCCCGCGGGTTCAAGACCCACCTGGGCAGCGAGACCTCATCTCTACAATAAATCAAAAAATCAGCCGGGCATGGTAGCGCATGCCTGTAATTCCGGCTACTCGGAAGGCTGAGGCAAAAGGATCGCCGGAGCCCAGCAGGTTGAGGCTGCGGTGGCCGGGAGCGGCCACTGCACTCCAGTCTGGGCGACAGAGTAAGACTCCAACTCAAAAAAAAAAAAGAGCCAAAAAAGAAAAAGACCTCAGAACATTGGTTTGCCTGATTCCCATGGTATTTAGCAATGCCAGGATCTGAGCACTCAGAAGAGAACAGTAGGGCACTGGACACCTGGGAACAAAAGTGTTGTAAAAGTACTTCAGAAAGACTTCATCTATTTCACAGCTTTTACAGGAACTAATGTTCCCTGTTCTAATCTACCTCAGAGGTCTGCTAGTGTTGGGTTAAAAGTCAGTTTAATACTGGTAGCCTGGCTGCATTTTAGCACCTTAATGTTGCTATTTAATTCAGGGTATGACTCATAGGTGCTGTTGATTAAAAACAAACACACACGTGCGCGCGCACACACATGTTTAAACAGCAAGATACTGCATCTTCAGAGGGTGACGTGCACATGAAGATTAAACCACTGATCTATAATCCTTGATAACTGTTCTTAACATGTATACAAATTGCATAGATGGTAGGAGAAAAACAAACAATGCTGAATAACACGTTTGGGTAAAAAAAAAAAAAAATCATCCATAACAGGATGAACTATTTATAAATGCATCATAATGCAGTATTCAAAACTGAATCCCTTTCTGCCCAGATTTGCATCCAATAAAATTCTATGTATAAAATTCCTGCATAAGAATCTGGCCCTCTATTAGCAAATGCTTAGCTTCTACATGGGGATTAAATAGGACCCAAAGGCATCTCCAAATTGTGTCCCTGTAAATGTCTGACAGTTAGAAGAGGAAAATGTAATTTGATCATCTGGGCAAGTAACTATTATGTCCTCTTTTTGGGCCTCCCTGGTCTGCTTTTTACATTGCCCAGACTCTGTGTGGTGATTGAACATTGTCCAAGCTGTGCTGCTGTTCAAAACCAGACTCACATTGAGCTTGTGCAATTGGAATGAGAAAGTGCTGGGGAACACAGCTTTCTTATTCATATGACTATGCACCAAACACTGGGAGGCCTGAGATGTGAGACAGCCAAACAGTCTGTCAGTTGCAGCTTTTTCTTAAACTCTGAAGTAAGTCTTGAAATAAATCTTTACTTCATGACATTTGTTATATCAAAACTAGATGTATGCCAGATGCAGAATAGCAAGAAACAACCCCTTCCCCTGTGGCTAGTACCAGAAATAGCCAATTAGAAATAATGCTTTGTGATGACTTTCTTGTGCTAAACTGGATTAATTGAAGAAGTACTCAGAGGTTTGTTTGTTTGTCTTTTTCAAGCCTATAAATGAGTCTTGAGAAAGGCCAAGTCTAAGCACTTCTTTTCTTTGAACTCTTCCTCTAACTTTCTCTATGTGCGTCTTTCTTTATGACTTTTTATTGAGATATAACACTCATGCCATACAATTCACTCATTTAAAGTATATTGTTCAGTGATTTTTAGTATATTCAGAGTTATGCAACTATCACCACAGTCTAATTTTAGAACATTTAGAGAAGAATGCATTAGCAATCACTCCACATTTTCCCCCAAACTTCCAAGCTCCAGGCAGCAACAAACCTACTTTATGTCTCTCTAGCAGGTGATTTTTGCTTGTTATTCTAACTTATTTAGCACAATCATCTTATGAAGTAGGTATTAGTCTTTTCCATTTACAGGTAAATAAACTAAGGCTCACCTAGACTGTGATACTGTTCCAAGCTGGTAGAGCTGAGATCTTAACCCAAGTCTGTCTGCTCAAAGCTACCGTGTTTTTTTCCAGTATGCTAAAATGAGGTATGGAATAGTAGCTTAACTCTTCAGTTGTCATATGAAATTGCCAACATTAAGCTATTTTTTTCACTCATAAAAATGGTAATTTCATAAGGTTAACCTAAACAAATACTGAACATCTTCTGGAGGAATGAGTCTTAAAAAGAATGATTGCTCTCCCAGTTCTCGAAAACCTTTCAGTTTGCTTAAAATGTTGGGATCTACAGATGACCATGTAGCTCATATGTACTGCCAGCCCTCTTCTTTTACTTCCTCTTAAAGACATCTTAAATATCTTCACATCTATAAGGCCATCCATCTGGTTTCAAGTTAATCCCCTGAAAGAATTGTAGATGTTTTTTGTGTTTTTTTTTTAATGATGAAGTGCATATAAAAGAGATAGAAAAATGCAGGGTCTTTTACAAATATAAGGAACATACTTGTATTAACCTTAGTATGGTATGAGCCCAGAGTTCATCTCAGAGCTTCACTTTGCTCCTAACCAACATCTCTCACAGTGAAGGTCTAGGTTGGGATAAAGCTCAGGAATAGGGCAAGGTTCAGGAAAGAGGTGAGGATTTCTACTTTCCCCATTATTTGTTAGTGGTTACATCAAAGCAGCCATGTCAAAATGTCACGTAGACTTGAAGATATAAACTACTCTATAGGCATGGGATAGAACATAGAACTCTCGCATCGTTAGCATAGAGCTCTGAGCTTTTAGTTTGCTTGTTTTAATTATTATTATTTTGGCAAGGAATCACACACTACTAACTATAAGCAGCACATGAGGGAGGGGGGAATCTAAAAGAAACTAGATCTAGTAAGATATGGCATATCTTGTATCCAGAAAAGTTGTTGATCTTATTCTTACTGACATTAAACACACAAAAAAATGATAATGGAATGGTTTGATAGAGGTGCGGGGGAGGGCTTTGTTTGTTTGGGGGTTTTGTGTCTTTTTTGTTGTTGTTCCTTCTCTCTCTCTCTCTCTCTCTTTCTCTCTCTCTCTTAGCTAAGCAGGATTATCATTAATCTTACTTCCTTTAGAGAACTATTTATGGTGATTTATTTATATTTAGCTGTTTATATTTTTTAAGAATACCTGAGAGATCATCCTTATGTGAAAGAACCAAAACATTAAAGGGATAACTGCCTGAACAAATTATATTCTTGTCTGACTTCTATCAAATGATTCTGTATAGTATTATAATACACTATAAACAAGAAACTCAGCAAACTATTTTACTTTCCTATATTAATTTTGGCAGCAGACGATTACTCTAGCTGCAGTTAGGTATTATGTTACCTTGTCAATAATTCCAGATGATAGGAAGTAAAAGGAAGAAGTTTAAATTCAAGAAAGTTCTAAATTACTGCATAGGTCTTGGTTGTCTTTCCTAGTCCTCTTAAATCCCTAACATTGCAAGGCAAGTAAATAGCAGGTTGTTTTATGATGGATTGGCATTGGCAGACGCACAGCTGGGCATAACTAAGACAGTTGTTGGAAGCCAAAGTTCTTGTGGATTGCCCACATCTGTTGCCCAAGTTGCCAGTGTCTGTTGACACTAATGATAATCCTGCTTCTTAACAGACTTAGCACGTAAGATGCCTCTGGAGACTTTCTCATGAGAGGTGCTACTTTTCTGTTGATTTAAAGATCTACCTGTCTAAACTATGTCTTGTATCCAAGCTACACAAACTCTTCTTGTGTGTATATTTTGGATAAGACTTGATATCATTAAAAGGACTATCAAACGCCTCTTTTTTTGGATGTAAATCTGAAGGAAGGTGCCACTGGCAAACTGTAGACACAGTTATTCCCAAATCCTATGTGTCACTATGCCTAGTTTCTGAAGAAAGTCTTCACTGAGATTCTTTTAAGGTTCATAATACACACTTTTAATTCCCCTTTAATTCTGCCAATTAAAATTGTCCTCATCTCGAGGTCTTCTCAGAAAGTAATGACACTTCTATCCTTTAGGCTTCCAGAAGTCTGAGGATTTGCAGTCACTGAAGCAATCTCCTGCTTTATTCCATATTCTCTGCCTCTAATGCAGACTCTTATAGATAAATATTAAACTCTTCCTGCAAAAGCTATAAATCTTCTGGTAACTCTTACGGCAACATTATATAGAAGGATTCTTTCCTTCTGGGGGTTGAACTAGCAGGTAATAATTTATCCAGTACTATTATCATCTTAAAATTTTTTGTCATGCAGAGTCCCATTAGGTTAAAGAATGTCTCATCATTATATTATACAGAAGTCTTGACTTCTTGCTGAGCTGGCTCTTCATCCAGTTATAAACTATATCTAGAGAGTGACATTTCAGGATCAACATTGTATGCACAGAATGAACCTGCTCCTCTAGCACAAAAAAAAAAACCACATTATTTCCTTAAGAAATACTGATATGCTAATTCTTTTTTTACTGAGAAATTCGGTCAGGGCTGTATCTAACACAGCAATCAGGCAACCACTATGTTCAAATAATGTAAGGGATAGCTTTCCAACCCAGTTCCTAGTATGGTTTTTCTAAACCTCTCAAACTCTCTATTGTGTTGCTGTAACTAACACTTATAGTTACAAATGAGATCAAATCTGGTGCACTGTGTCAATAAGGGCAGCTACCACTTTGGAAGTGAGATTGTGGTCAGCTAATGACTTTCTTTCACCTGAATTTGTTTCTATTTCCTGTTTGTTAAAGCACTTCAAAAGAAACTTTTGAATCTGCTCTGAACATCCCACAATAGGGCTAAATGTTTAGGTACCAAAATCATTCAAATGTTATAGTGTGGAAAGTAAATTTTATATCTACAGTAAAGTTTATAGCTTCTAGAAAGGAAGTGCTGTGCTTATCATTGCCCCCAAGAGAATGCTTTTTTCAGAAATGAGTGGTTTCTTTTCATTTTTAAGGAATGGGAACCATACAAATGGCAAAGGAGACTGAGGTCTGAGACTGAGCTCAGGGGAAGATAGACTATATGTAAGAAGGGCTTTACCAATCAAAAAAATGTTGGTAGTCATTGAAGGGAGTCATGTTTTATTAGTCACCTTAGGTTTTGATATTTTATATCAATTAGAAAAAGAGTTTACTTGAATGTACTTTCATAAACACAGTGAAATGCGGTGAAGAAAGCAGCCTAAGGCTGGTTAACACTGGTTACCTTAGAGAGATAGTAAGAGTGGAAAGAAATACTTACATTTTTTTTAAAAATGTATCTTTGTGTTACCTTACTCATTATAACACAATTTACTGTAATTATAACTTAAAAATCAAAATGTATTTTTTAATGAAATTACTTTTACTAAGAAAAATGGGTTAAATATTTGTCCCTGACACTACAATAGATAGTAGGCTTTTCATTAAGCTGTATTTAGATGAACAAGCATGGATGTTGTAAGTAGTGTTCACAACCACAGAATTGTAGATGTGATTTTAAGATAGTTTCTATACTTCATATCTCAGTATCATTGAGAAACCCCAAACCACAGAAGTGATTGCCCACACCTCCTGAACAGGTGAAGACGTTGCAAGATCATCTGAATACACTACTATTATTAAATGGAGCCTTTTCCCCTCTGGTATATTTTCTTTTACTCAAGAAGAGAAATTTTCATATAACAAGAATATTAGCTAAGAAAAGAAACATCTTGTACAGGCCTGAAGATTCTTCCCTTCTAGACAAAAATCAGGAACAGAAATTTCCTCCTTTGAAAATTTTGACTCTTTTATCCCAACATATAAAATTCGAAGTTAGAGACTATAAGAATCCACCCTAATACAAGTCCCGCCTTTATACAGAAAAGACAACAGAGCAACTGAAACACCTAGGTATTAAGCGACTGCCCCAAAGTCACACAGTTAATAAAGAAAAGTTCAGTCTATTGTTTTTTGTGACCTCCAAATCCTGCTCTTGGAAATTTTGCAGTATACTGGAAGTATGGGAATATGACATAGAACTGTCCCTCAAAGATCCTGCCACAGTGTCATAAAGCGAATTAGACAAATGTGACTTTTGGGATTCTTTTTTTCATTCTTCATATTATGGAGAAACAAAAAGTTTCCTCATAAGAAGCATCCATATCTATAAATAAGCGTGGATGTTCCTGAAACATTGTAGAAGTAAACGCATTTTTTAATAAGACATTAACATGTACTAAATTGTGCTGCTATGATGATCACCGAAATATATAAATTTTTCTAAAATATATAAATTTTGTATTTCGTGTGTATGAGGGGAAACTCAAAACTACAATAATGTAGGGATATAATGAGAGTGGGTGCTGCTGAGACTGTTTTGAAATTATCAGAACAACAGAATAATTTTCAGTCATATTTGGTTTTCCATTTTTATTTGTGACTTTACATTAAATTTTCATAATTGCATGATTTGAGCATTTTGAGAAATACTATAACATGTCAAACAATATAAACAGAGAATAGTCACAAAAAAATAGTATGAATTTGAACACCAGATGAGGCATTAAAATTCTGATACTAAGCCGGGATTGGTGGCTCAGCCTGTAATCCCGCACCTTGGGAAGCTGAGGTAAGTGGACTGCCTGAGTCCGCAGGTTCGAGACCCGCCTGGGCAACTTGGCGAGACCTCATCTCTACAACAAATCAAAATATTAGCCGGGCGTGGTAGTGCGCGCCTGTAGTTCCAGCTACTAGGAAGGCTGAGGCGGAAGGATCGCCGGAGCTCAGCAGGTCAAGGCTGCGGTGGCCGGGAGCATACCACTGCCCTCCAGCCTGGGCGACAGAGTGAGACTCCAACTAAAAAAAAAAAAAAAAAATTCTGATATTGCTTGCTTATGACAAAGGTTTAATGAAGATAAAATGGCACTATTAATTTATCCTCATAATAAAGTTTACTAGGGGAAAAAATACCCAAAGCACATGAATATGAATGCTTTTCCTTGACAATTTTTATACTCTGCATGATAAACAGCACCCCAAGTGTTAACTTCTTGGAAATAATCAATGTAATAGCACAATTTATTCCAAATCATTCAGCCTACAGAATCATACATGGTCAGTCATAGTAAACATTATGTATTACTTCCAAAAACCATGTGAGCTTCTATACTGTATTTGCCTTATTTATTTTAACTTGTTTTTTGTAAATGGTTACCAAATCTCCTCAGACACGTATTGAGCTCCCAGTCATGTCTCATCATGAACTACATCTTGCTTTTACCTATAAACATATAATAACCAAAAATATGTGCCAAGTATTTAAATCACAATTATTAGCCAATTATTAGACTCTTTACATGGTACTTCATTTACTTCTCACAACAAACCTGAGACACAGCTATTATTTTTTTCCATATAGTAAGTGAAGAAACGGGAGTTTAGAGAAAATAATCCATGCTTTTACTGAGAGACTGTGCCAGGATTTGATCCTCAATCTGTCAAAGGCTAAAGCTGAAATCTATACTCTTTCTACAATATTATACTTTCTCCCCAAGAAAATAATGGCGTCTTGGATTTACAGTGTGATTTTTTCAAAAAAATCTAAACTTCTTTCTGATTTGGGACTTACTATAAGAACTCTTTCATTTATGTAGCATGCCTCCTGAAGGACCATGCATGAGAAACCTAGATCCAGCAACTTCCACATTTGTCAAGATTATCACCAAACCCTTAGCCTCTTTCTCTTTTGGCCAGCAGCTCGTTTCTCTGCATCCCCAGGTGCTTTGGGAATCTTCTAATTATTCCATTCTTCTTTCTATAAGGCCTTGACAAAACTCTGTGGGACAATCCTTCTGCCTATTGAAAAGCTCTAGTAGTGCACAACTTCTTTTCATAATCTCTTCTTTATGAAGATCTTTAGTTTTTCATTTCCATGACCTGGTTTTAATTATCTTCACCTTCTTAGATGTTTAGGCCTTACCCTATCTGAGAAGAAACTTCACTGTGCAGCTCCAAAAGAGCAATCTCTATTTCTTTTCTCTTCTTTTCTCCATTCTTTCAGCACTCATTTTGTTTCTCCCCTCCCTTCTGACAGTACTGTAATTGTTGCAGCCCTTCACAGAATATGTTCTTCATTCAATCTGGAGTCTATTTCTGCTCTTTGGCAACCTGGAACATCAAGGGTATTCTTTAGGCTTACATTCTCCTTTTTCATGGTTAACAAAATGCATTCAATACCTATATAGATGACGATCGCCTCTGTCAACAAAAGGCAAATACCGCAAACTCCCTGCAGGTCAGTAAAACAAGTCCCTTGAGGTTCCAATCTTATTTGAATACAGTTAGGTTCACAGGTGGAACCACAGTCCTTTGTAATCTCCCCGCCTTGTTGTTTTAGTGAACTGCCAGGTGTGCTGGGCTCTGCTCCCTCTGGGATTTGAAAGTTCACTTTGTTCTGTTGTCTGCCTGCCTCTGTTACACTAAGGACCACTAGTTGCCAGTTGCTGGCATAATGTCAACAAATTTCCACTGACCATCATAAGTATCTTGAAGGAGCTAGCAGATTATAATCCACCCAGAGAAATAAAGTAAAAACCTAGGAGAATTTCAGGTAATAAATTTCTTAATTCTGCCTTTTAGCCTTTGTTGTAAGGTCAGGATCTACTTATTCACCCCAGACAATGACTGTCATTTAAGGAAATTGAATATAATTTTTGAAAAGTCAGAGGTGAGCTCTGAGGCCATCCTTCTTAAAAGTACTGATCGAATAACTCAATCTTCTACAGAAAAAAAAATGAATCCATTAAAAAATTTTTTTGAATGGTCAGGACCAACTTTTTCTTTTTCTAGGTTTAAGCAACACCAGCATTTGATGAAAGGCAGAAACTTTAGATTTTTTCTTTACAATCAATATTTAGAAAAATACAGTATTTTGATTTTGAAATGGACATCGCAATGCTAATGACCAGTTTCAATTATTTTATCTGAACATTGGGGACTTTTTGTTCATCTGAGAAAGCAAAGCTTTTGAGGGTTGAATCTGGAATACTAGGGATATCCTGAGAAGTAGTAGAGGAACAAATGTAACTGTGTATGTAAACTGATTGTCCCACTGTGATATAGGCTACTTTGAGAGAGTGGGGGAAAAAATGCCTTGTCAAGGAAGGGTGATAATTAAGTCAGAGTGCTGTAGTTTGAACCCCAGCTCTCCAGCTCTTAGTTAAGAGCAGCCACTGAGCAGCAACTGGGTCAGTTTAGTGCTTTTGATTTGTTTTTAGAATAGAGCAGTCCGAGCCACGGATTGCTACTCTTTTAAGAAACCACAGAAGATTATGGATAGTGATGAGTTTGAATCACCTACCAAGAAATGCTGAATAGTTTCCTGGAACCCCGAGAGCAAAGCTATTCTGTGTAATTTCACTTTCTGTCCTCTGTTATTTGCAGCCTTGTTTCAGTTGTGAAACAGAAATTATCATGGTTATCTTCAAAACATTATTCACTCTGACCCAGAGTCCTCTTTAGAGGATGTTGATTATTTGAGATTGATAAGATGTTTTGACACTGCTGATCATGAGAGGACTATTGGCCTGAATGATAGCTCTGTGGCTGCTATAAAGCCCAAGAGGACTCTGGGAAGCAGAATGCGCAGCTCTAACCCCTCTAGGACTTTAGCTATAGAATCTGTTGGACGTTATCTGATCCCATGTATTGTTTGTCATCAGCAAGCCTATGCCTTCTATGTGCTTGTATTTTGTGTCTTAAACATGAGTTTTAAATAAAGAGTTTTGCCTCAACTGTGACCAAAACTATCAAAAAGTTATTATAAAAAAAGACCTGTCAAAATCCATCAAGGTTAACTCTAAGTTAACTTGGAAAAATTTGGAAGACCTAGACACAAATTGAACTACTTCAATAGTGAAAGAGTGAATATTTAAAATATAACCACAGTATTCAAGGCAAGACTAACAGCCTCTGGGCTTTGAGGTAACTTTGGACTGCAAAGACCTCCTTGATTATTTCTGACCTATCTATAGGCCTGTCTCCTTTGATAAAGAATGAAGGACTTCACAATGAGGACCGCTGGTGGTTTTTATTCAATCTGAATAACTAACTCATTTTATCTGGACCTTACACAGGTAGATAAAAATTGCAATTGGTGTAGAATGAAGCAGCATGACTTCTGGAAACCCAGACTGCTAATATTCTATCACACAGGTTCTTGAGTTCTATGTGATTTAATTAGGTAATATTTATTTGATTCAGTACTGTGACTGGCAGACTTAAAAAGAATCTTAGGAGCTTTAAGGATGCTTACACTGGAGGAGGACAAGAGAAGAAATAGTTCAAGGAGTCTTGATGAATCAAGTTAGAGTGGGAAGTCCTGGAATAAAAAATGAGCATGTGCTTGAAAGGAAATGTGTTTTACCGGGTTTTATTTTTTAGGAAGGTCACTAGACTGTATATGCTCAAGAAGAGTCCCCTTTGTCATTGCACGTCACCTTGATTGTGTGATGGTATCACAGGTGTGTGCATATGTCCAAACTCATCAAATTGTGCACATTAAGTATATGAAGTTATTTGTATATCAATTATATTTTAATAAAGCTGGGAAAAAAAAAAAACTTCTGCTAGCCTATCCCCAGTAGACTGAACCAGGAGTTAATGGGTTGCCTAAAGAAGATCATGATAAAGGTTGGGCAGCAGGAAGTACACCTGATTCTGAGCTGGTTTTGACTGTCCACATTGAAGATTGGCAAATTAATCCAATTAAATCCTTTATTTCAGGAAGCACAAATGCTAAGTGAAAGAAAAGGCAAATCATGTATGTTAAGAATATTATCCTGAATGACAGTGAGCTATATCCAGATCTGTCATATCATGTGCAATAATAACTATAAATAATAGCACTGCTACTACTACTGCTATCAAGTAGCTATCATGTCTTGAGAGCCTACCATGGGTCTGGCACTGCAATAAGCATCTTACATTCATTATTTTGTTTAATCCTCATAAATCCCTATGAGGTTGATACTATTTGTATACACAATTTAAAGATAAAGAAATTAGGACACTAAGAGCTTCAGCAACTTGCCCAAGATCACACAACTTCTAAGTGGCAGGGCCAGGGTTCAAACCCAGGCAGATATCCAAGTCTTGGACTGTGGAGCTCATGAGTGACTACACTACTTCATTTGCTCATATATCCTTTCAGTAAACCTTTATCACTGAAGGTAAAATCTGGTTATGTTTCTTTCTTGCAGCTTTAAAGATTCTAATATCTCTACTTATAATTTTGTCATCATTTATATTCTTGTTTATTTTAAAACAGGATAAAAATCTCTCCAGTGTGAATCAGAAATAACTAGTAAAAATAAATATATATTGGATAGCTCCTTAGTTTAAGACATTATACTACACTGTGTGGTGGGTACCATACAAATTATATACAGTTTCTGGCTTCATGAAGTTTACAGTCCTGATAAAATGTACTATGTATATTATTTGCATAAAGAGAAAACTCACAATACAAGTAGAGTTTGAGAAGCATAGTAATAGCTAGAATTTTTTTTTTTTTTTTTTTGAGTTGGAGTCTCACTCTGTCACCCAGACTGGAGTGCAGTGGCTGCTCCCGGCCACCGCAGCCTCGACCTGCTGGGCTTCGGCAATCCTTCCTCCTCAGCCTTCCAAGTAGCCGGAATTACAGGCATGCGCTACCATGCCCGGCTGATTTTTTTATTTATTGTAGAGATGAGGTCTCACTGCCCAGGCGGGTCTCGAACCCGCGAGCTCAGGCAATCCACTCACCTCAGCCTCCCAAAGGCACGGGATTACAGGCTGAGCCACCGAGCCCGGCTTAATAGCTAGAATTTAATAAGCACATACTACATGCCAGACAATGAGTGAAATACTTCATGTTTTTTTCATCATATTTTATCCTTACACAAACACTACAGGATAAGTACTGTTGTTAGCTTATATTTACAGATGAAGAAACTGAGTATCAGTAACAGTGAGCATTTTGGTCCAAGCTAGTAAGAAACAGAACCAAACTGAAAACCCAGGCTGTCCGACTCCAGAGACAGCTCCTAACCAACTCATAGCACTTGCTTTTAGGGAATGTATCTAAGCAAGTGGCATAGTCAGACAATATTTGGGAGTACAGGGGAAGAAGATAACTTTTCCCTAAGCTAAAAATGATAAAATATATATTGGGTGTGAGTTTTCATTATTATGTAAAGTTTAGCTGTAATTCAGAGTAAGCAAACTTGATATATTAAAATGGAAACTTGAAAAACAGAAACATTAGAACATGAATATTTGCCTTACAAAGGTTTATTTGCTTCACAAAGAATCATCACAGGTTTACTTTAAGTAACAGTTTTCCCCATTGTGTTCAGAATATGATTGGATCCCTCCCCACAAAGGAAAGGAGTTAATGTACACAACATTTCAGTAATATGACTTTTATACAACAGGAAAAAGATTTTCCAAACTTCATGTGCAAATTTTGAGGTTTCTAACAATACCAAATAGATAAGAAAAAAGAACTTCTAATCATTCTGTCTGACTCCTTCATTTTATAGATGAGAAAATGGAAGCTCAAGAGAAGTGATTTGGCCAGAATTGTACAGCTAGTTGATAGCGCCCTCATTAGTGGTTTGCAGCACTCATGTCCTTTGTCCCCAAACTCCATGTTCTTTAAACTATATCACCTCATCATTCTTTAGTAAGAAGTAAAAATAACATCAATAAATATTAGGTAAAATATCCTTACTTCTCTACTGTTATAATGCACAGACATATGTAATCCTCAGTACAAGAGGACTGGGAAGTGATGGAGTATCCCATATCCACCAGGACACTATCATCACAACAATTCAAGATTCGCTCATTTTTCTCATTCAATTTCTCTCACCTTGTTAGGGACTCCAAGATAAATTCCACTCATATATCTGAAAACTACGAAGGTACTTGGTTGGCTCTGTGACTTTTTCAATGGTGCTTTACATACTTCCAATGGGACATCATATGTGTGTAGTTGCTTTGTGGAAGTGGATCTGAAAAGCTGTTTCTACCAATTCACCAGGGCTGATAGATTCACAATATAACTTATGGGAGTAATATGAAAGGTTAAAGGTGAAACTTCTGTTTTCATTCCTGATTTGTTTGGAGAATAATAAAAACAGTAAATAAGCGAGGTCTGAAAATAAGCAATAAAGTTCCAAGAAGAATTTTCATGTTGATGATCATAGATGAAGTATAAGTATGACTCTCTTGAAATTGTGGTGGATCTAATAGCCTGTAGCCTATGTGATTGGAATTTCTATCAAGTCAATACCCAGTCCTCATTCTTAGGGGTGTTTGACTCATACCATTTATATTTTGGTTTGGTTCATTAAACATATAATTTATTGATTATTAAAATTCCCTACCGTATTTTTCCATTACAGAAAAATATAAAAAGTAATTTATGCAGCTTGTGTGTAAATTGATACATGTCATAAAGACAAGAGTTGTAATTTGTTTCCAAATACTACTTCTTTACTACCAGAACTGGTTACAGCTTTCAAAGCCTAATCACAGCAAAAACTTGATTAAATCTGTCAGTTATATTGGTTTGAATGCAAAAAGCTCCCTTTATAAAATCCATTGCTCTAGATAGTGTGCACCACTCTTTTAGCCTTTGCTCATAGTATGCACCTGTAGAGGTTGACATAAAAATGGACAAATCAAGGAAAAGATTATTGGTTGACAGTCTTTTCTAGCAGAAGGGCCGACAAGACTAAAGATAAATGGTAAGTCAAAGGAAGGACAAAATGAAATGAAATTGAAGGGCAAACATGATAATATATTTGCAAAGAACATTTCTTTGATGTTACATCCATTGATTATAAACAAAAATCCAAGCCCAGAGGTTATGGTTCTGGATCATCAAACCTCATCTTGACTTATAGTGGCTGCCTGGACTATTCCTCCCCAAACACCAATGTTTGCTTTTTCTAAACAGAATATTTCTCACCATAAAATAAAGCATTCTCATTTCAGGAAAAGGTCAAGTATGGATGAAAATTCCTTGCACTGCTAATGACTTTTTCAATCATATTTTTCCTTTGAATACATATTGCTTCTTTCCCTCCAGAATGTCCCTTATTTGCTTTTAACTTCTCCCTTGCCTGCAATGCTAGAGCTATACATACCATGATTCTAAGACAAATAAGGGGCTTGTCATTTTGAGAGCCATTAATTTTAGTAAATAAGTCTTTGTTTAATTTTAAATATTTTATTATTAGATTCACCATGTATTTGGTGCTCTTTCAGTCCAAATATTTTGTAGGAAAATTTTAACACCATTTGGTCTCGATTATCATAAATGAATACCAGCAATGATCTTAAGAGCTGCAAATTCTGCTACTTCACCTTTTACAGCCATAAACTCATTCACCCTACCCATCCTAATGGGGCTGGATTAATGAAGCTTTCAAAAGTGCAACATTTGGTGAAAATTAGAGAAGTACCTGAAGGACTGATTATTTGCAAATTCACTAGAAAATGAGGTTGTGATTTTGGCTGCTGACTAGCATGTATGTGATATCCTGCTGTATTGCCTCCAAGATGCACTGCATTCAAGTCTCTATCATCCGCACTAATGAAGGGGAGCAATAAAACAGATAATATAAAGCAGCAGGTTACTTACTGATTTCCTTATTAACCCGGGGAATAGAAAGAAAGGGATATAGGAGCTGCCACAAGAAAGGAGTGTAACTTAGGTTTTTCCTTCTAAGAGTAGACTTAAAAAAATACAAATGATTTGTCTCCTAAAACTGCCTACTTTCCTCATTACCTACTTTTCCCAGGAACTAGTATCCCTGCTAATCTCCTAGCTGTTGGGGATACCCAGGAAGCTATTTCTCTTGTTCTTTCCAAAGAGCTCACTGTTCTGCACATTTCTTTGCTCTCTTACCCATCCCAAATAAAAACATGCCTGTTCTGTGCTGCATTTCACTTCATCACTTGCTTATACTTTTCAAAGTGACAGAGCACACATGCCACCATTCCTCCCCCACATGCCATGACAGACCGCTTTAGTCAGGTATTACCCTTTTTTTTGTTTTTGTTGAGCAGAGTCCATTTCAGATCCTTTCTCAACAGTCCAGGCAGTCATTACTACTTCAATGAAACAAAAAATTATATGATTTAAATAGAAGGATACTTTCATAGTTTGATAAAGGGTATCACAAGTGTTAGCAGGGAAGCACTAGACACAATTCTAATAAAGAAGGCAAATACAAAGTTTGTATGATCGCTGCAGTTATGTACCATTGGAAGGGTGATAATGAAAACTAAACCATGACCGGGCTGGGTGGCTCAGCCTGTAATCCCAGCACTTTGGTGGTTCGAGGCGGGTGGGTTGCCTGAGCCAGCGGGTTTGAGACCCATCCGGGCAACTTGGAGAGACCTTGTCTATACAATATATCAAAAATTAGCCGGGCATAGTAGCACGCGCCTGTAGTTCCGGCTACTTGAAAGGCTGAGGCGGAAGGCTCGCCGGACCCCAGCAGGTCAAGGCTGTGGTGGCCGGGAGCAACCACTGCACTCCAGTCTGGGCGACAGAGTGAGATTCCAACTCAAAAATAAATAAATAAATAAATAAAAGTTTTGAAAAATGTTTTGAAAAACTAAAGCATTTTGAAGTCTTCTTGTGGCTCAAGTGGAGAGTAACAATGTTGACTGATTTTAGAATTTGCTAGATTAAAATAAGTATACTAAAATAACTAGATGCCACTGATTTTTTAATCAGTCAGTCCAAAATATTACAGGAAAGATAGAAAAAATAGTATAAAGAACACATAAAGTAATTTATATAAATCCAAATATCTCAGTAACTATAAACATAAATCGACTGAACTCTCAAGCTAAAAGACAGATTGTTCAGAGAGACTTTAAACAAAAAAATTCAATTATAAGCCAGACTTAGCAACAAAGCAAGACTTAGTCTCTACAAAACAAAAGTAAAAATGAGCTGGGCACAATGTCATGAACCCTTTAGTCCCAGCTGAATGAAGTAAAGGAGAATCACTTGAGTCCAGGAGTTCAAGGCTGCCGTGAGCCATGATCATGCCACTGCACTCCAATCTGAATGACAGAGCGAGACTCTCTCTCTTAAAAAAATCAAATTAGCCGGGCTCGGTGGCTCAGCCTGTAATCCTGCGCCTTTGGGAGGCTGAGGTGAGTGGATTGCCTGAGCCCGCGGGTTCGAGACCCGCCTGGGCAGCGAGACCTCATCTCTACAATAAATCAAAAAATCAGCCGGGCGTGGTAGCGCATGCCTGTAATTCCAGCTACTCGGAAGGCTGAGGCGGAAGGATCGCCGGAGCCCAGCAGGTGGAGGCTGCGGTGGCCGGAAGCGGCCACTGCACTCCAGTCTGGGCGACAGAGTGAGACTCCAACTCAAAAAAAAAAAAAAATCAAATTATATGTTTTTATTTTATTTTTTTAGTTGGAGTCTCACTCTGTCGCCCAGGCTGGAATGTAGTGGCACACTCATGGCCACCGCAGCCTTGACCTGTTGGGATCAAGTGATCCTTCTGCCTCAGCCTTCCAAGTAGCTGGAATTACAAGCACATGCCACCACGCCCGGTTAATTTTTTTTTTTTATTGTAGAGATGAGGTGTCACCAAGTTGCCCGGGTTGGTCTCAAACCCGTGGGCTCAGGCAATCCTCTCACCTTTGCCTCCCAAAGTGTTGGGCTTATAGGCATGAGCCACCATGCCTGGCCCGATTATATATTTTTAAATAAAGTATACAGAAAGATGAAAGTTTAAAAACAAAAACATTATATTATGCAAACACAATGCCAATAAAGTGGCTGTAGACACATTAGTACCAGACAAAATAAGCTTTAATAATTAAAAAGGTACTTTACTAGAGATAAAGAGGGTCAGTAAAAAAAACAAAGGCTTAATTTTCCAGAATGATAAAACAATTCCAAACATATTAATCAAATAGCATAGCTTCCAAACATAAAACATAGTTCCCACAACACAAAACAAAATTACAGAGAGAAGTTGAATAATATACAATCATTATGAGAACTTTGAACATAACTCTTTCATTAATTGACAATTTGAGTAGATTAAAAAAATAAATGGAATATAGAAACTTTGAGTTACACAGTTAACAAGCTTGATAAAATGGTAATAAATAGAATATTGTACCCAACCAGTAGAGAATATACATCTTTTACAAGCATCTGTAAGGCACATCTAAGAAAACTGACCACAAGCTAACATATAAAGATCATTCCAACAAGTTTAAAAGGAGTATTATCATATAAGCCACATTCCTTGATATTATATAATAAAGTGAAAAATTACAGATATTTTTATACATAACAAGAAAAACCCATTTATCAAAAATTAAAAACAAAAAAAAATCCAAACAACTCATAGGTTAAAGAAGACTTTATAATACAAATGAGAAAATACTTAGAACTGAATGATCATGAAAACATTATGCATTCAAACACATGAGATGCACTTCAAGTTATATTTGAAAGAAATGTTATAGGTTTAGATTGGCACATTATGAAAGAATATAGGTTGAATAATAATCCATTTTTATCAAGAACTTAGCAAAGAATGGCTAAACAAATCAAAAGAAAATAGAAACAAATGAAGAGTGTTATTTAATGAAATAGAAAACGAACATACAATAAAGAAAATTTTTTAAATGTGTATGTTGGTCCTTTGAAAAAAATGTTTAAATGACAAACTTCTAAAGGAATGAATCAAGGAATAAAGAGAAAAAGCACAAATAAATAATACTAAAAATGAAAAGGAGATAAGTATAGATGTTGATGTTAAGCAGATAATAATGTGATAGTATGTACAACTTTTTGATTTAAAAAGTGAAAACATGAATGAGTAAACTTCTTTAAAAATATTATTTATCAAAACTTATTTAAGAAGAAATAGAAAAACCTGAATAACCTTCTAGCCACTAAATAAATTAGACTGATATTAAAAACAAACAAAAAACACTTTCAGTGAAGAAAACACTAGAACCAGGTTACAGCAGGTTTCCAGAGAAATTCAAGAAACAGCTCATTTCAGTCTTGCTCAAACTCTCCCATACAATACTAAAACCAAAATACTCCTAATTCATTTTATAAGGCTAACATAGCATTTATATAAGAACCAGACAAGAAAAGTTCAGAAAAGAACTTGAATGCTTTTGGTGAGAGTGTACTTCATTCCCAACCATTTTGCAAAAAAAGGAATATTCACCTTATGCATGAATAATGAAATCAGTTATTGCATTTCTGATTTATTATGATTATTTTAAATAGAAAAAAATTAAAGTGATAGAACTGAGACCAAATTCCAGTAGGGGATATCCTGTGACTTTAACAAACAAAATATATATATATTGCTTTGTAACTTTACCAGAAAATGGTGATCAATTCCCTCTCCCATTCCTCTCATTGGCTAATTCAAATCTTGAATTTTATTCTTTCCAAGGTCACTTCTCCTTCTTGCCTTCTGACTTCATTTCCTTTTTCAGTGATAATACAAAAGCCGTTGAGTCAAAAATTTCTCAATATTATTTCTTCCCCTGCTCTTCTAATTTATCTGTATCTGTACAGACTCTTAGCCTCTCTCCTCCCATAACAAGGAAAGCAATTGAGGCAACCCCTCCACTTGTGCTATTTCACGTTTTCTCCATCACTTCAGTCCATCAATTATTCCTATTTTCTCCTGTATCTTTAGCATCACTATTTCTATTAATTAATTTTCCTTCAACCAATTTTTAGTTAATACAATTAGTGAATGAGGGAATCGTCCATTCACTCATTAGGCAAATTAAAACATGGAAGAGTTTTTTGACTCCTCACTCTCCGTTGCTGTCCTCTCTCCAAATCTACACAATAACCATATCTTCTTGCCAATCCTATTCTCTAAATATTTCTCACATTTTCCTTTTCTTTCCACTCCACTGTCACTGTTTTGGTTCAGGACTTCATCATTACTCACTTCCAGACTGATACAGTACCTCATAATTGATAGCATGGCCCCCAGAAGAAAAATATGGAAGCATTGAAGGCAATCCATGTTCAGATGCCAACAATATATTTCACTATAATTGAGACTTTCGGGAAATTAGCCTCTCTAACCCTTATTTTTGTCAGCTGTAAAATGGAGATGGCTTGTCATTAAGTGCTATTGCAGTTAATAAGTGAGATTATAAATATAAAACATTTAGTACTATGCCTTGTACATAGGTGGCACTCAAGAAATGCGAACTCCTTCTCTTCCTATAATTTACTGTCCTCCAGTCCCTTTGCCACACTGCTATGTGACTTTAACACAAATCTGATCATTTAAAATCTTTCGATGGTTTTCATTCTCCCACATGTTCAAATTCAAACTCCATTAACTTGGGATATAAAACTCTTTATCAACTGGCCCTCTACCCCTGTCTTCACTCCTGCTTCATATTCATGAGCTCCTTAAAGACAGAAAAGGAATTTTTCTTATCCATCTTTAAATCTCTAGAGTCTAACAATACCTAACAGTGTTAGGTTCAAAATAAAGACCTAAAATATAGAACAAATGTCCACTCAAACTCATGTTTAATGTTTGAATGAAATCCACTTAATAATCATAAAATAATTGATATTTGGAAATTCCTTGAGTTGATTTTGATGGGAGGTACAAGATGAATTAAGAAAAAAATGACATTCCAATTTTGACATGTTTGTTATTTTCTGATCATAGCTATATCAGGTCTTGATTTACTCTGAAGTTTCCTAAATTGACAGGATAATATCATGCCTGAGGAAAATCATACCTAAGTTAATCATGAAGGGATGGATCAAAGGGAAATCAGTGGCATGTAATGCAAGAGTCAAACAAAAAAGCAACATGGAAAACATCTCAAATAGCTTAATTTTATCTGATAATCATGGCAGTATCACTTTGTATTTAATAAGGACTTTACTTCCAAAGATCTCAAAGTTCTTTGAATATATTAACTTGTTTTTACTCACAAAGTCCTGGGGGAGATAAAGAGAAATTATAATTTAAGTAAATAAAATTATTTGGATCCTTCTTTTTTGCTGTTTTAAATGTCAAATGTTTCTGTTTTTATCATTTCTAGATTTCTAGGTACTATTGGTAAAATTTTTACAACTAGATATGTTGCTAACACTATGCATTCATGGTCACCAATGATCCCTAAACAACCTTGATTTTATCTGTGTGGTTTCACTAATCTTGTTTTCTGTTCTCCTGCATTTTCTATAAACTTGTAGTTAGACATGGAGGCTTGATCTCATTTAGATTCAATTTTTGCATAAATATATCATAGGTGGTGCTGGGGATATAATGCCCACTGCCTCTTTCTTTCTTTCTTTCTTTTTGTTTTTTGTTTGTTTTTGTTGTTGCTAGGAACCATTGATGATTATTTATCAGATTCATTATTTTACCAAGAGTTTGAGAATTTATAATATTCTAATTATATCAACAGACGATTTGCTTTTAAAGTATACATATTTTTTGAGTTGTTGATAATTGCCATTCTGACTGGAGTTAGGTGGTATCTCAGTGTGGTTTTGATTTGCATCTCTCTGATGATTAGTGAGGTTGAACATTTCTTCATGTGTTTGTTGGCTGCTCGGATGTCCTCTTTTGTGAAGTGTCTGTTCATATCTTTTGCCCATTTTATAATGGGGTTGTTTGTTTTTTTTATGTTTATGATTCTAAAATCATACGTCAATGATAATTATAAGATTTAATGATAAGGTATTAGCTTAATGAGATATAGCATAGTATTAAAGTCCAAACACCAAGAGTGTGACAGACACTATTTGATTTTTAGAATAGACTTGTTCGGATAAAACATTCATTTAAGATGATATAATTTCCATCAGAAAGATTTAAACAGTAATAAGCATTCATAGAAAACTTTTAGGTTTTGTTTAAGCTTTTTAAGTTTCCTTTTCTCAGATTATGACTTTAGTTCCTGTTCCTGTAGGCCAATTTTAAGATCCTTTGATTAGTATACCGAAACTTTCCCAACGCTGTAGTTTTTGCTTCTAATATGACAATAGGAAATTTTACACGTAGCCATGTATTAATATACTAGGAAAAAAGATTTAAGTTTTGGGTTAAAGTCGTAGTTTTATTAGAATAGAATGAGAATTATAGTTTTATGATTCTAAAATCATACGTCAATGATAATTATAAGATTTAATGATAAGGTATTAGCTTAATGAGATATAGCATAGTATTAAAGTCCAAACACTAGATCCCGAAACTCATATAAGTCATGGTAAGGAATAAGTTTTGAATTAATTGTTATAGAATTACAGGCCACTATGTTGAATCGTAATAGGTTAATGGAATAAATAAAAATTAAGTCATTTAGGTAAACTAATAGATTATAGTATAGTGTTAAGTTGATAATATCGGTCGTTAAAAAATATTGGGAGTCAGTGAACTTGGATTGAACCTAGAGTTAACTAAGAAAGTCTTTGTATTAATCAGGGTTTAGAACAAAGAGTATAATATGAATGATTTGTTGAACACTATGGAAGACACTTTTAAACGAACTGTATTTGTGCACCTGTGACCTTGATGTGAGATTTGTAAGGCACGCCTGCTTGGAGCTTGCAAGTCTCGTGATAATCTTGTGATGCATAGTTTGTAAATCGCAATATACATCATGGAGTTTGTACGCCCCCAACAAGTGATTATCACACTGCTGGAGGGTATGAAAAATGGTATATAAGTTGGAAGGTGTCCGAATAAACTTTGGCTTCAGTCTTGGCCAGACTGTTCCCAGAAGAAATCGCCTCTGAGTGGTCTCTTCTCGCCATCTGGAATCTCCGTTGCGGTCCTTACCCACCCTCCGTCAGGGCTGGTCCCCGACACTCCCCAGTGGTAGGTGGTGGAGGCCTTGTTGAAGATGAGTTGGATGAGAAATTGAGGTTTTGCTTCTGGAATCTCAATTCTATTCCATTGATCTATATGCCTGTTCCTATACCAATACCAAGCTGTTTTGATGATTGTAGCTTTATAGTAAAGTTTTGAAGTCTGGTAATGTGATACCACCTGCTTTGTTTTTTTTGCTGGGGATTGTTCTGGCTATTCTTGGACGTTTGTGTTTCCATATGAATTCCTGTGTTGTCTTTTCTAGGTCTGAGAAGAATGTAAAATAACAGCTGTTGGAGAGGGTGTGGCAAAAAGGGAACACTTCTACACTGTTGGTGGGAGTGTAAACTAGTGCAAACTCTGTGGAAAGCAGTATGGCGATTCATAAAAGCTCTAAATATCAACCTCCCATATGACCCTGCAATCCCCCTACTGGGAATATACCCTGAGGAACTCAAATCACTCTATAAAAAAGATACCTGCACATGTATGTTTATCGCAGCGTTGTTCACAATAGCAAGAACATGGAAACAACCATGCTGCCCATCAAAAGAGGACTGGATTTAAAAAATGCGGTAAATATACAAGATGGAATACTACGCAGCCATAAAAAAGAACAAAATCATGAATTTCACAGCAACCTGGATGGAACTAGAGTCTATAATACTGAGTGACCTCTCACAGAAACAAAGATCCGAGTATCACATGTTCTCACTCATATAATGGACCTTGAACATCCAATGTAATACTATAAGAAAATGACTGACGGTACTGGGAAACTATGCGGGGGGAGGGAGATGGGATTAACAGTAGCAAATATCTGTCTGGAGATTGGGGAAACACCTCTTATCAACATGGTGCCTGAATGAAACATAATTGTACACCTAACCCTTAACTGTACCCCACAAAACCATAATAAAAAATATTGAAAATAATAATAATAATAATAATAAAGTATACATATAAACATGTCACTCCTCTACATAAAACTCTTCAGTGTCCATTATCATTGGGATACAATCTAAATTCCTTAGCATAGATTTTTACAGTTTTATCAGCTGACAGCTGCTTATCACTTGCATTTTATCTTTTGTCACTCTGTGTCTCATACTTTAGGCTCCAGACATGCTGACCTTGCAGGTCCCTGGATGGTTCTCACTCTGGACCACTTCAGGACATTCACATGTGCTATCATCTGTCCAAAACTCTTTCCCCTCATTTTCAACTTTACCTAGCTAACTTTGATCATTTTTATGTCTCACTTTAAGCAGTATAACTTCTTCAGAAAGACCTTCCCAGAAGTCCAAAACTAGGTTAGCTCCATCAGTTGTATGTTTCTAGTGCAATCTATATTTCTCCTTTTAAGTACACTCTGGACACTTGTTGGAGCTGTGACCTCCATCTTCTGTTTTGTTCATCACTGCATGTCTAACACCTGAAGAGTTCCTAGTACAGAGTAGGCCTTCAGTATTTGTTGAACGAACTTATGTCACTAAAATGTCAGCTTTTGTGCTTGAATTGACAATAAAATGTGTTCATATTACACTTATAAAGCATTTTTATATGTGTCATTACATTAAATACAGCATCCCAATGAAGACATAAGAAGAAGACTTTACTGTATTTCTTCTCTTCTGCTTCTGTGACTTATGGTTGTGAACATAGCTACTGTGACATTCTGTCATGTTGAATTAATATGGTCTGAAATATCTACTTATTTGTTTCTTCTGTTTTGTATCTGAGATTCTAACATCTAAAAGAGCTTTAAGACCAAAATCAACAGTGTGAAGGATTTATGTTGTATAACACAATCATAAATATTTTACCTAAATAGCAAGATGTCATCCCTCATTTCCTGGCTTAGCATCAATACTTCCAGAAAGACTTCTTTGAACACAATCAGTGATGCCTTCATCTGAACTATAATTGAACTCTATTATTACTTACTTCTGATATTAGACATAGCATTTTAAAAATCTACATCGTTATACCTGCTAAGCTGTGATCCCACTAGGTATAAGTACTAAGTATTATTCATTTCTACCTATTAAATGCCTGATACAGTGTCTGGCACACAATAGAAACTCAGTTCATAATTGTTGAATCATTGACATGAAATAATGTTCCATCTTGTCTACAATTAATTCTTCCATAATGAAAGATGGTTAACTAAGTTTGTTGTGGTGGTGGTGTTGGTAGTTATCTTGAAAAATGAATGGAATCTGAACTGGTAAAAATATAACAGTAAGACAACTAAGTATTAAAATGTTGGATCCCAAGGAGGTCTGGAATAGACAGCAGACTGAATGTAAGAATCTAATTTTAATGCCCCCCAGAAACCAACTAAACTAGAGGGAGAAAAAATTTTAAGACATAAAACCTAAAAACTGGGAAGAACACCAGAAGACATAACAGCAAGGCAATTTCTTGAAGTATAAAGCAGATGAATTAGTGTTAGTTGACTTAAGTAGACTTAGTTAATTGACTTAGGTAGAGAACTCAGGACTTAGGTAGAGAACTCAGGCATCAGTGGAGAAAACTGAGAAATAACCCAATTTACGATCCAGTGTACCCAGAAGGCTCAGTAATTGGCAGAGACTTTGGAACTGAGAAAGTTAAGGAAAAGAGAGCTAAAATTAGGAGGCTTAGCACTTTCAAACATGAACAGACAATGTTAAAGAAAAATTGTTCAATGATATTTGTTAAAGCATGGTTAGGAAGACTTTATTTAGGACCACCATGATAGGTATACAGACTACTGCAATGGGATTTTGCTGTGAGGGAGAGAAATTGGGTTCAGCTCCGAATACAGAATGGATACAACTTTGAATATAGAATGGGAATTTATAGCAAAGGAGTCGAGTAGGGTGGATGGAAAAAATTAAGAGGAAACATGAGGGGTGAGAGATTCTAGCTAAGAGGATTCTTACTGAAGACAGGCCAGGGTGATCAGACATCACCTGGGGAACGGTGGAGCATGAGGAAACTGATCAGATATTGAGAACAAGAACAATCCAATATCAAGGGAAGAGATTTTTTACTAAATTGATTTAGTGGAGTTCTTTGTGAAGCCTGACTAAAGTTCAACCAAGTGAAAAATCTGTGTCAACAGCCAAGGGCCGCTAGACACTGACTGAAGTATTCAACATATAAGTTAGAGACAAAAATAAAAATCAAAACACAAACAGAAAAAGAGAAAAACTTGAAGGAAATAGAGACTGTGCACCGAGAAGAAAACTTTATAAAACATTCAATGATAAACCCAGATAATGTGCAAAGCAGGAACAGGACAAATATCCCTTTAAACAAACAATAGCAGAAGAGATGTTTCAAATAAGCAATCTAAATATTTTTATTTTTCTGCACGTTATGATATTCATGGTATTTGTCAGCTTTTTAATATTTGCAAATTTTGTCATTTATTCTCTTATTTTAAATAAATATCCTAGTTTTTATCAAACATCTAATTTCATTTTTGTAATTTTATGTTATGAGGAAGGTCTCCAAAATTGTAATAAATGTCAAACCCTTCAAAACTTGTGCCCACTCTTGATGGCAACTTCATCTTTTCAGTTGCTCACATCTAACCATTGGAGTTATTCCTACTCCTCTGCTCCTCTCACTCCATAGTCAATCTGTAAGGAAATCTTGTCGGCTCTGCCTTCAAAATATATGCATTTTCAGACTGAAACTCTCACCCTGATCCAAACCATCAATATCACTTACCTGAATTCTCGCAATAGCCACTTAGCCTATTTCCTTGTTTTCACCCTTTTTCCCCACTGTATTCTTAACAGAGAGTTATTTTTTGAAACCCTAAGTCAGATAGCATTATTTCTCTACTCAGGCTCTCCCAATGGCTCTGCATTCACTTGAACTGGATCCACATTTCTCCTCTGACCTCCTATGGAATTATCTCTTATCTACAATATGATGAACATGTACTTCGAAATCAAGTGCCCAAAACACTGAACAATTCAATACATATTGATAAATGAAAACAAAAAAATAATGAAATTAAATAAAATAAATATTATTATTCTATTTATATTTTAAAACATCTGTGTGTGGTGTTTATGCATATAAAAATGTTAAGGGTTTTTCAAACTCTCAATTGTCTTGCAGATATCTGGATAATATCAAGAAGGGGAAACAGCTGATGTAAAGGCCGTAAGTTGGGAACATCAAGCCTGGTATCTTCTAGGAACAGCAAAGGGGTCAGTCTGACTGGATAAGAGCAAGTCAATTTTCATCTGGGGACTGAGTGCTCTGTACTTGTCGATGACCCACAGAGTCTTATTATGTGTGTTGTAAATAACTTTGTCAACATTATATAAGAGTACAATCTCTCTATCTTCTTTCAAGTCTTTGCTTAAATGTTACTTTCTCAAGGAGGACTATCCTATCCATCTTGTTTAGAATTCTAACACACTCCACTACCGCTCCATGGTCTGGCATTATCAACCTTGTTTTCTATACCCTCTTTGTTTAATAGCAATTTTTCATGATGAAATTGCCTAATGGTACATTTGAATACTATAGTTATTCAAATCTGAATAGATGTAAAACAAAAGTGCATCTAAAAATAGAAAAAGTAGTGCATTGCACTATGATATCACTATGCAATAGAAATCTTATGGGACCACCATTGTATATGTGATACTTACACAAACACATAGTTATTGAGCCCCTTTTATGTGTCTACTACACATCTAGGCTATATGGTGCAGTCTATTGCTCCTAGATTACACACCTGTACAGCATGTTACTGTACTGAATACAATGGGCAACTGTAACACAATGGGAAAAATTTGTACATCTAAACATAGAAAAGGTAATGCTTTCAGCTCCATTATAATCTTATGGGACCACTATTGTAAGTACACTCTATCATGTTTTTACCATGATGAACTTGCTTAATGACACATTCTCAAAACATAGCCCTGTCATTAAGTGATGCATAACAGTATATGAATACACACACACACACACACACACACACACACACACACACACACATATATAGGCTGTGCAAATGTAACTGCATACACACATATGCATATACAGGCACATACATACTATAAATGCTTACAATATCTCTAGAAGGATATACAAGAAATAAATAACATTGGCTGCTTCTGAAAAGAAGGGCTGGGTATCAGGGGAAGAAGGTAGAAGAAGTGTTTTTTATTGTAGCTTTTTTTGTACTGCTTGGAATTTGAACCATGTAATGTACTACCTTTTCCATAAATGAATCAAGGAACAATTGAAGTTGGATTTCCTAGTATGATTTTCTTCTCCATTGTAAGATCCCAGAAATATTATGGGTTTCTCAAACTCTCAATGTTTGTACTATTATGTAATGTTGGCAAAGTTATTTACAACACACATAATAGGACTCAGTGGGTCATCAACAAATACAGAGCACTCAGTCCCCAGATGAAACTTGGCTACAATATGATGAACATGTACTTTGAAATCAAATGCCTAAAACACTAAGCAATTCAATACATATTAATAAGTAAAAACAAAAAAACATGAAATTAAATAAATAACATTATTCTACTTATATTTTAAAACATCTGTGTGTGGTGTTTATGCACATAAAATAATTCAGAAAGGGGGAGTTTTCACATTTTATTTTTTAACTGTTTTTTAAAGTAATTTCAAGCGTAAAAGTTGCAAGAATATCAGTAGTACAAAGAATACTCACATATCACATATCCTGTACATAGGTCTACTTATCAGTATTTTACCCTATTTGTTTTACTGTTTTCTTTTCCCTCCTATATACATATAAATCCACATATATTCACACACACACTGAGATATGTGCCCATACACCTATAAACATAACATTTTTTTCTGCACCATTTGACAGTAAGTTGCATGAAGTTATTTACCTCTAAATACTGCCATAATTTCTTCTAATCACCACAGTACAGTTGTCAAATTCAGGAAATTTAACATTGAAGCTATATTTTGACTGAATCTCCCAATCATATTCCAGCATTTTAATCATATTCCTGACCTAATAATTTCCTTCATAGTAGTAGTGTGTCGTTCTGTGTTGTTTTACAAAGAGCATAGATTATTTTATAATTCTAAAACAACGTAAATTGTTTTGATTATCTGGGGAACTAGATAATTAAACATCTCTCAAGATTTAATTTCTTGGGCCTTAGGTAATAGTCCTTGAAATCATTATTTTTCATAGAGTCACTAAAGATATATAGGTCTGATGCAGACCTGCTTTCTTTTTCTAGAGAGCCACTAGCTGTTCCCAGCTTCATATTTCTGACTAAATACCAGGATGATAACTGATACTGAATCCTGAGACAGGCTTACACTTAAAGAACCTTAGTCAAAAAAGGTAGAGTTTTCTTATCAGCACCCTCTGCAATCTCTCAAAGAGTACAGAATCTTCTGGTCAGGTCAGAAAGATCCTTGAACAGTTTTGGTTTTTGCTAACAGTTTTGGTTTTTGCTAACTCCAAAAACTAGTTCTGAGGTCTTGACATATTAATTGTGATGTTTCTCCTTTCAGAAAAAAAGAAGCATATCCTTTAAAACAGTACCAGACTCCATTCTTTCGAGTCTTTCTTATAAGTCTTTGCAAATGAATTCTTTCTCATTCACCTCTAATTCCTGTGGTGCACAGGTGCCAGGACCACTGCAACAATGTTTGAGTAATGCACTAGACCACAGTATCCTCGACATAATCACTAGAGGATCTGAGCAGGCTACTGGAACCAGATAGAGAAAAAAGCATTAACAGAGTTTGGAAAATGCAATTTTCCTTCCAAAAGGCTTTTTAAAAATTGTGTAAGTATGCATAAGGATTGTGTAGAACTAAAGAAAGTCTTGATTTTTTTTAAATCTCTGTTAGAATAAAAGAGAACTATTATGCTTTTTCCAAAATAAATAAAATGAATTATTGGCTGCAATATTTAAAGATTAATTGAATTTATTTTGAGCAAATTGTGCAGGGCTTAAAACTCCTACCACATCGGCAATTTATTGAGCAAAATAATTTTGAAAATTTATTCATAGAATCATCAAGAATGTGTTTATTGAGTCATTTGAGGATAATCAGTAAACTCACTAGCCATTTTTGCAAAATTTTACATAAGAACAGTGAAGACTACAGTTACCAAAAAAGCATTATTATCATAATTTAAAACTCCATATACATAGCATATATTAGCTATTTTCATTAGGAAAATTATCCTATTATCTCTACAGCATATAATACAGATTAAGGCCATTGGGGCAAGTTTTATAACATTATATTGATAGAAAAATAAATTTGAATTTAACCACCTACCAAGTACTCTGCTGAACCCTAGCACAGTGGGTACTAAAAGTGGAAATTAATGTTGAAAGCAACTAGGTGCTTATTTCTCTCTTCAGCGGGGAATGGCAATATGTAATGTGGAGATTTCCCAGCATTAGCAAGACACTCCACAGTAGGGGAGTTGGAAATGGGAACAATAAACAGTTAACTGGAGTATGCTGTAAGGCACTTTTAGAGACCAAGAGTATAAGATTTAGCATATTAGTAATTCTTATATTATAGCAGCCCTTCAGGTGAAATGGAGCTTGCAGATGACTGCTGTTTCTCTTCCTATCTTGCCCCTACATTTTTGCCAGTGTTCCTTGTGTAAATCTCCATCATGAAGCAGAAAGAGAAGCTAGGATGAAGGGAAAGTGAACTGGTAGAAAATTAAAGGTAAAATATTGGACAATATTTTTTTTTAAAAAAAGCTTGTTTTGGATTTGAGGAAATTTATTTTTCCCCAACAGTGACTAGAATGATGAACAGTAAATCCATGGATGATAATAAACGAAAATAAAGGTAAGTGATCAAGTCCTAGAGAGAGAAAAGAGAGAGCTCAAGGATACCCAAATGACCATAAAAACTATACAAAGAGTTGTACAATATATTTACTTGTATAATCTCTCTCCTATTCCACTGCCACCTCCCCATAAAGCATTTTACCATCAAAAAATGGGAAGAGCTACCTTCTTCTTTACTACTCACAGTCTTTATTTCTCACCATAATTGTTGGAGGACAATCACAGTAAACCCTTCCAAGTTTGATGATAGAATATGAAGAGGGATACATTTGCTTAATCATTATATTTTCCTTTCACTCAAGACATTTTGTTACTTTGTTAGAAGGATATCAGCCACTAAAAAAATATAAGCATTCATAATGATACTATAGAATTTACACAACAAGGCTATATATACAGACTTCTTTTCTACAACAAAAATAAACATTTTAACAAATAAACTTAAGTATTAGTTTTTAGCTTTAAGCATGTGATTTTCAAAAACTTTTATAGCTTCCTCTTCTTATTTATTTGAAGACTGAAAAGGATGAATTAAAGAGCTTTTCTGAATTTTCCAATTCTAACTAAATTCTCATTTCAGAATGAATTAAGAAAAAGAAAGTATAAACCTCCTAAGGTTTTATCATCACTTAACAATTTCAATAATATATATTGAAAAGAATAAAGGCCAGGCACAGTGGCTCACACCTGCAATCCCAGCACTTTGGAAGGCAGAGGTAGAAAGATTGCTTGAGCCCAGGTGTTTGAGACCAGCCTGGGCAGCATAGCGAGACCCCATCCCTACAAAAAAATAAAAAACTTAGCTGGGCTTTGTGATGTGCACCTGTAATCCCAGCTACTTGGAAGGTTGAGGCAGGAGGATCGCCTGAGCCCAGAAGGTCGAGGCTGTGGTGAGCTGTGATGATGCCACTGCACTTCACTCCAGCCTAGGTGACAGAGGTCTTGACCAAAAAAAAAAAAAAAAAATTGTATATATATATATGTATATATATATATATATATATATACATATATATATATTTGTATATATATATATAACTGCTTTTATTACCATCAAACTGTACACTTAAAAATGGTAAAGATGGTAAATTTTATTCTTAAAAGACAAATTTTCTTGAAAAATTATAATAATAATATACAAGGACTCTAAATCTACACTCTAAGTTTAAATCTAGTCACATATTGCTATTTAAATTAATTAATTTAATAAAATTTAAAATTCAGTTCTTTGGTGACACAAGCTTCATTTTAAGTGCTCAATGGCCACATGTGACTAGTGGCTACTGTAACAGACAGTGCAGATATAGAACATTTCTACCTCCACAGAAAGTTCTATTGGTATTGCTACTCTAGATGCTTAAATGAATTTTAAATGATCTGTGATTAAACATCCTTTGAATCCTCTTTAAAAACTGCACATTTATTTAAGGATCCACTATTGTCTTAATATTTATCATTGCTAGTTGTAAAGGAATGATTGTTGGTTGCCCATATATTAACTGCAATGACTAATAAGACACTAGTGACAAGAATATGAACAAAAGGGACCACTTTGCCTACTATATTTATTTTTTCCAAGAATATTGTATGATTATATTGTTTCAAAATGTATAAACATTAAGAGTCAATTAGCATCCTGAATTGTACCCCACATCTTTAAAATAAAAAAATGAAAAAGAAGGAAAAAAAGAGTCAACTAGCTGAAATGTTTAAGAAATAGAGTACACCAATGAAAAGAACTTTCATATTTAAGTAATGCAATTTTTCAGTTTAAACACACTGTTGAAGTAAGTGTTAGGTTCATATATCCTAAAAATACTTGAGCCCATTTTTTTATCTTATGTTCTCAACATAATTTTATCTTCCTTTGAAAACTAGCAATCTTTAAGGGCCTCAGACTGTTCATACTGCACATCAATAATCCCTATAGAGAATGACTTTAGTCGGTGTTCATTCAAGATATACCCATGAAGTTGGATTTGTGATTTAAATCTTATATATAGTTTATTTTATAATTTGTCCCTTTTATCTGAAAAGTTGGATTTCAAATTTTTGTTGAAATGCTTACACAGTTTGAGGTTTCTAGTATATGAGAGCCTGTTCACTTGAAATTTTGCTAAACTTAAGAAGTATAGTCATCATATTGTATTTCAAAAATAGCTCTTTGAACTTCTTATTAAAACTTTACATGATATGTTTTTAAGCATTTAATTTTAAAATTTCAAATTAATTTTTCAATTCGTTGTACTGAAATATTTTTCCATATTAGAGGATTAAAGCAAAGGAAATAATATCTGAGAAACAAAGAATAATTCTCCCAGTTTGATAAAAGGAATTCATGAGAATGTCATTTTAGTCTGAGAATATTTCCCTAGATGGAAAATAAAATGTTGGGGGATATTAAAAAGAAAACAATCGAATTTTTTTAAATAGATAAATGAAAGTTGCCAATTACTTCATTCTTCCTTTGCCTGGTTCGCCCACTACAGCCACTGAGCCCAGAGTTAGAAACCAAGCTGAATGTGGTACAAGAAACCTATCTCTTAGCCACACTTGCTAAGAGAATTGGCCCATGGAAGAAACATTATTAATAATTCATTCATTGCCTTCCAACATCTTTTTAGATCTATTTTATTATTTTCGATCATAAAATTAAATGTGTTCTTAAAAATATAGCTACAGAAAGTTCTAAAGAATAAAATGAAAATCAGCCATAATCCAACTATCAAGACATAATCCCTATTAAGACATAAACAAGTTTTCATTGTTATTCATTTTAAAGTGCACAACTACTTTTTTGTTTATAAAAATGGAATGCGTTCTGCTCATTGTCATGCTTTTTAACCTACCATTACTACATAAGTACTTCCTCATGTTTTAAATATTTTTGAAAAACAGGTTAATAGAAATTCTACTTCCAGTATGAATGAGTAAGCTACTAAAAATTATCCTCTGACAAATTAAAAGCTATAAATTAAAAGCATATGTATTTCAGAGTGGATTCAAAGTTTAGAGGAAGCAACGGTCATAGAATAAATTTCATGTTTTCAGACAAAAGAAAACTAAGAGAATGAATCACCAGCATATCTAAACTATAAGAAATGCCAAAGAAAGTTCTTCAAGCAGAAGAATTACATCAGAGAGAACTTCACATCTTGAGGATTAAATGAAGAGAATTTTAAATTTTAAAAAGTTATATATTTGGGTGAAAATAAATAAATCTTCTCTCTTAATTTCTTTAAAATGCATACAGCTATTTAAAATAAACATTATATCATTCCTTTGCAAAGTTAAAATGTAATTAGTTGTAATATCTGTGGCAAACATTACATAAAACAAAGTGTATGAGGTGAGGTATATGGACCTATATGTTTGTAAGATTACTACATTTTATGTAAGTGGTACATTATTAATTTTTAGAAGACTAACAACTTCAGAAAGTACACTGTAATCCCTAGAGCAACCATTAATATATATTGAAAGGGTATAAGTTAAAAGTTAATAGATAAATCAAATTCTAAAGTACAGTCATATATCACTTAATGATGGGTATCCATTCTAAAAAATGTGTTGTTAAGCAATTTTGCCATTTTGTGAGCATCATAGAGTGCACTTACACACAACTAAATGGTATAGCCTACTACACATCTAGCCTATATGGTGTTAGTCTATTGCTCCTAGGCATGCTACTATACTGAATACTATAGGCAATTCTAACACAATGGTAAATATTTGTGTATCTAAACATAGAAAAGGGACAGTAAAAATATGGTATTACAGTCTTATAAGAACACCATTGTATATGTTCATCATTGACAGAAATGTTATGTGGCACATGACTAGATATTTAAATAATTAAAAAGAAGGCAGAGTTGGGGAAACAGAAGGACAAAAATAAGAAAATGCAAACAAAAACCAAATAGTACATCTAAAGACAACCATATCAATAATTACATTAAACAATAATAGGCTACACACTCTAAATAAAAGCAGATAGCAGAAATGCTAAAAATTCAAGACTCAACTATATGCTGTCTATAACATACATCTTTTAAATAAGACACAAATATGTGGGGACAAAAAAACATTATGCAAACAATAAGCTATATTAACATCAACTAAAAGAATCCTTGGGGCAAAGAGTACTACCAAAGGTAAAGAGGAACATTCTACAATTATAATTAAATCATTTTTCAGGTAAAATTTCTAAACTTACCTATGCTTAATAATAGAACCTCAAAATTCATGAAGAAATAATAAACAGAATTAAAGGGGAAAATAGACAATTCCAAAATTAACACCTCTCTTTCAGTAATTCATGAAATATCTGGACAAAAATTAGATTAAACATAGAGGATCTGAACAACACTATCAACCAGGTTGACCTAATTGAATACTTATGATACCCAATAACTACAGAATACACATTATCTTCATGTGCACATGGTACACTTATCAAAATAGACCACATGTATGACCATAAAACAGATCTTAGTTTAAAAATATTGAAATCATGCAGGGTATATTCTCTGAACAAAACTGAATTAAATTAGAAACTAATAACAATACAAATCTAGAAAATTCTCAAATATTTGGAACATGACCAAGACACTTTTAAATAATCCATGAGCCAAAGAAAACAATCACAAAGAAAATAAGAAAGTTAAAAATTATTTCTAGCTGGGCACAATAGCTCATCCCTGTAATCCCAGCACTTTGGAAGGCAAAGATGAGAGGGTTGCCTGAGCCCAGGGATTTGAGAATAGCCTGGGAAATTTGGTGAGACCTCATCTCTACAATAAACAAAAAATAGCCAGGTATGGTGGCACATGCCTGTGGTTCCAGCTACTTGGAAGGTTGAGGTAGAAGGATCATCTGAGTCCAGCAGGTATAGACAATGGAGGCCATGAGCAAGCCACTGCACTCCAATCTGGGTGACAGAGTGAGACTCTGACTCAAAAACAAACAAAAAAATTATCTCTAACTGAATGATAGTAAAAATAAAACATGTCAAAATACACTGCTTACAGCCGACATCATATGAATGGGGAAAAGTTGAAAGCATTCATCCTCAGAACTGAAAAAAAACAAGGATGCCCACTTTCACCATTTCTATTCAATGTAGTACTGGAGTCCTAACCAAAGCAATCAGACAAGAGAAAGAAATAAAGTGTATCCAAATTGAAAAAGAAAAACATCAAGTTATCTCTGTTTGCTGGTGATATGACCTTATACCTAAAGGCTCTTTCAAAACACTTCTGGACTTGATAAAGGAATTCAGTAAAGTTTCAGGTTACAAAATCAACACACACAAATCAGTACCACTACTATACACCAATAACTACCAAGCTGAGACTCAAATCAAGACTAAATTCCATTTACAACAACTGCCAAAAAAATAAAACACCCAGGAATATATTTAACCAAGGAGGTGAAAGATCTCTGCAAGAAGTATTAAAGACTGATGAAGGACATCATAGAAGACACAAACAACTGGAAAAACATCCCATGCTCATGGATTGGAAAATCAAGACTGTTAAAATGACCGTACTACCCAAAGTAATCTACAAATTAAGTACAATCTATTTCAAACTACCAATGTCATTTTTCACAGAATTAGAAAAAAACAATTCTAAAATTCATATGAAACAACAATAAAATGCCCAAATAGCCAAAACAATCCTAAGCCAAAAGAATAAAGCTGGGGGGATCACGTTACTCGACTTCAAATTATACTACAAGGCTATAGCACAAAAATGGAATTTTTTTAAAATTCTGTATTTATTTTTGCATGTTTAAACTTAACTCACCTTCAAAGTACTCTCCATTTGTTGCAATACACCCATAAAAATGCTTTTTCCACTGCTCAAAACAGTTTATGAACTTATAAATTTTGATGCCTTTTAGTTCCTCTGCCATTTTTTGTTTTACCTCTTCCACATCAGCAAAATGTTTCCCTTTGAGGACTTTTTTCGTTCAGGAAAACAAATAAACAAACAAATAAAATCACTTGGGGTGAGATCAGGTGAATAGAAAGGGTAGAGCATGGGGTCATGCAGTTTTGGTCAAAAACTGCTGAACACTCAATGTGGTGTGGGAAGGTGTGCTTGTAAATCACCCATAATGAAATGAGCAAACACATTGAAAAAAAATTCACGAAGCCAAACGCATCGTCTCACAACAACACTAGCTGGTACACTCTTGCTTATGTGTTCCTAGAACACTTACAACCGGAGGAAGCCTATACTACAAGGGACCCATCCTCCAAAAAATAATTCTGGGTTTTGTGGCCCCCTCTCATATTATACACACACACACATACACACATCATGTAATACTATTCAGCCATAAAAAAATAATAAAACAATGTTTGCAGCAACTTGGATGGAATTAGATATTATAGTCCAAAGTGAAGTAAAGCAGGAATAGAAAATAAAATACCATGTGTTCTCACAGGTGAGAGCAAAACTAAGGGTCTGCAAAGACATATAGAATGCTATAATGGACATTGGAGACTTAGAAGGGGGAGAGTGGGAAGTAGGGAGGGATGAAAAATTACCTATCAAGTATAATGTGCATTAGCAGGGATGACGGGTACTTAAAACCCAGACTTCTTCACCACTATAAAATGCATCTATGTAACAAAAAACCATTTGTACCCCTAAAACTACCAAATAAAAAATAAAATAAATTTTTAAAACAAAATACAGTGCTTAGGAGGAAATTTATAGTTATAAATAATTATATCAGAAAGAAAGAACTATTATCAGTGACCTAAACTTCCACCTCAAGAAGTTAAAAGTATAGAAAAAGTAAACCAAAAGTAAGTAGAAGGAAGGGGGAAAAAATGAGAGCAGAAATAAACACAAAAAATAGATAATACAGAAAATTAACAAAGCCAAAATCTGGTTCTATGAAAAGATCCACACAGTTGATAAAAACCCTAGCTAGACTATAAAAGGAAAATTTAAAAATGCAAATCGTTATCAGGAATGAAAAAGAGGTTAACAAGACAGGTCCTAGACATTAAGCATTTAATATACATTTTTGAAAATATTATGAGAAGCTTTTTGCTAACAAGTTTTAACAACTTACTTTAGCCGGGCACAATGGTTCATGTCTGCAGTGCCAACACTTAGAGAGGCTGAGGCAATAGGATTGCTTGAGTCTACGAGTCTGAAACTAGTTTGGACAACAAAACTAGACTTCATCTCTACAAAAATTTTTAAAAATTAGCCTGGCACAGTGGTGTGTGTCTACAGTGCCAGCTACTTCAGAGGCTGAGTCAGAAGGACCACCTGAGCCCAAAAGTTCAAGACTGTGGTGATCCATAATTGTGCCACTGCACCCCAGTCAGAGTGATAGAGTGAGACTCTGACTCAAAAAATAATAATAATAATTTTTTAAAGCAACTTAATTGAAATGGACAAATTATTGAGATATACAATTCATCAAATTTGAAACAAGATAAAACAGAAATTTTTTAGAACACAGAGGAAGAGAGAGAACTTCCCAAAGGTTTTATGAAGCCAAAATATACTTGATACCAAAATCTGAAAAAGATATTACAAAAAAGAAAACTAAGGACAAATATTTGTCATGAATATAAATGCAAAAATGTTTAATAAAATATTGCAAATCAAATTCAGCTATATATTAAAAGATAATACAATGACTAACCTTGTTTTATCCCAGGGATGCAAAGTTACTTTAGCACTCAAAGATGTATCAATAAAATTCACCAGTTTAGCAGAACACAGGAGAGAACTTATGACAATTTCAGTAGATAAAGAAAGAGGATTTGAGAACATTCAAAAAACAATTTGCTATTAAAAATAGGGAAAAAATCACAAGAAACTAGGAATAAAATCCCTTAATCTGGTTAATGACATATTTAAAAATGACCCAAACTAATTACATACTCAATGGCGAGACATTAAACACTTTCCTTTAAGTTTTTACCAATAGTCCTAGCTATTTCAATAAAGTAGGAAAAATAAATAGAAAGCATAAAGTTTGGAAATAAAAATGTAAAATTGTCGGTATAAAGACAACATACTTGTTTATGCCGAAAATCCTACAGAATCTAAAAACTCACAGAATTAACAAATGAATTTAGCAAAGTCACAGAATACAAAGTTAATATCCAAAAATTAGTTACATTTTTACTAGCAAATTATTAAAAAATGCATTTTTTAAACTCATTTGACAATAGACCCTCTTCCAAAACATAAAAAAGGGATAAATCTAACAAAACACATGAAAGCAATCCTCATCAAAAACTACAAAACATTGCTAAAATAAATGGAGAGAGCCATAATTATGGATTGGAAAAGTCCATATGGTTAAGATGTCAATTAGTCCCAAATTAATCTGTAGATTCAACACAATCTCAATCAAAATTTCAGCAAGAATATTTTTATAAAAATTTCCAAGTTGATTTTTAAACGTATGTGGAAATGCAAGTACACTAGAATTGCCAGAGCAATTTTTTTTAACATACGAAGTCTGAGAATGTAAACTACCTGATTTCAAGACTTAGTATAAATCAGTAGTACTCTAGTGTGATATGAATGAGAGAATAGACATATTGATCAATGGAACAAAAAAGAGTCCAGAAATAGGCCATATATATATGGTCAAAATATCTTTCAACAATAATGATAATGCAATTCAATAAAGAGAAGAAGTCCTTTAACAGCTGGATATGTGTGTAAGAAAACAAATTAATGTTGACTGCTGCTTCATCCCATATGCAAAATTCACTCAAAATTCACCTAAATATATAAACTAAAAATATAAAACATTTAGAATAACATAGGAGAAAAACTTTATGACTTTGGGGTTAGCAAAAGTTTTAGACAGATCACAGAAATTAATAGCCATAAAAAATTATTAGGCCGAGCTCGGTGGCTCACCCTGTAATCCCGCACCTTTGGGAGCCTGAGGTGAGTGGATTGCCTGAGCCCGCAGGTTCGAGACCCGCCTGGGCAGCGAGATCTCATCTCTACAATAAATCAAAAAATCAGCCGGGCGTGGTAGCGCATGCCTGTAATTCCAGCTACTTGGAAGGCTGAGGCGGAAGGATCGCCAGAGCCCAGCAGGTCGAGGCTGTGGTGGCCAGGAGCAGCCACTGCACTCCAGTCTGGGCAACAGAGTGAGACTACAACTCAAAAAAAAAAAATTATTAAATCAGACTAATTGAAATGAAAAACTTTTTCTCTTCAAAAGACATCTTTAAGAAAATGAAAATATAAGACACAAACTGGAAGAAAATATCTTTCGGTACTGACTTCTGGAAAAGCACTTGTATCCAGATTATATAAAGAGTTTTTAATTCAATAGTAATGACTCCCACCCTAAAAAAACTAAAAATGGAAAAAAAAACATTCAAACAGACACAACAAAGTAATATATACAAATGAATGACCAATAAACACATGAAAAGATGCTCAACGTATTAGTCATCAGGGAAATACATATTAAAACCATAATGATACAACTCTGAAAACATATTAAAGTGACTAAAATTAAAACAAACAAACAAAAAACCCCAAGTGTTGGTAATGGAAATGTAAACTAGTAAAACTTCTTTGGAAAAAAGTTTGGCAGATTCCTAAGAAAATATACATATACCTATTATATTATTCAGCAATTTCATTCCTAAGTATTTACCCAAGAGAAACGAAAGCATATATGTATAAAAACCTGCACATAAATGTTAATAGAAGTTTTATTTGTAATAGTTCAAAACTTGAAACAACCCAATGTCCTTCAACAAGTCAGTAGACAGACAAATGTTGTATATTCATACAGTGGAATACTATTCAGCAAAAAAAAGAATGAACCGTAGCTACATTCAACAAAATTAATGATTTAGAAAACAATTATGCTGGATGAAAGAGGAACCAAAAAGAGTACATACTGTATAATTCCATTTATTTTAAACTCTAGAAAATGCAATCTAGAGAGACATAAAGTAAATCATTGGTTGCCTGGGGCATACAGTATAGGGGATGGATTACAACATGGCATGAACACTCTTTTGGTGACAGTGGAAATAGTATGCATCTTAATGTGCAGTGTTTTCATGTGTGTACTTAACTGTCATAGTTCATCAAATTGTACAATTTTAATGGATGCAGTAGATTGTGTGTATATTATGCCTTAGTACAGTTGGTTTTAGAAAAAACAGGATAATAGCTGCATAATATTTTATCATTTGTGTGTGTAAAAATTTGTTTAGTCAAGATTCTAATATTAGTTTTTGGGGGAAGTGCTTTTAGTGTCGCAAATATGCAAACAGTAGCAAATATGCAAATCCAAATTCAAAAGTCTAAACATAATGCAATTCAGGGACGCATGGAAAGAAGAGTTAGAAGACTGAGAGACAGAGATACCTACTGAAGAACCAAATGGGGTGAGGAAACTGTGTTTTAGCCAAGACAGTAATTGCCTACAAAAAGAACAAAGCCTCCACTTTCCCAGCAGTGATAAAGAACATTCTGAAAAGTATTTTACTCTGCCATTTTATGCCTCAGGTGTAGAATAGCAAAAATAGGTTATCTGTTTGGTGGATCATATAATCCTGGGAAAGGCAGGAGGATGGCAAATATGGTACTTGACAATATGTGAAACAAACTGCCCTGGGGAGAATTTATAAAACTTACCAGGGACTGGGGTACTAAGTGAACTGTATTTTGAGGCAGAGAGCTAACAGTCCACTTTATAAAAACTGGGATTCTATTAATCTCATTAGTTGTGTTCCTGACACTACCTAAACTTCTTGTTAAAGGCTATTCACTATTTGAGATGAATTGGGCAACAAACTGTCTTCCTCCTGAGCATTTAGGAAAAGGAAAACTATAAATCCAATCATTACTGTTTGTTGTTCACTGGAAAAAGGCAGACCTATTTACTCTTTCCTGGTACTTGTGGAAAACTTGGTTACCTATAAATTATTTAGTTATATCACAGAGGAACAAATGGACTGAAGAACACTGAGACTGTGAATCAGTGTTCCAAAAGTTAATTTCTGGTGGCAAAGTTAGGCACCAATGACAGTCTTGTGTTATCCTGATCTTGGGTTCCCAATTCCATTTAATTTTTTAATAGCACTTGATACATATGAGTAAATTATCATCATTTATGGGTCTTTACTCATCCTTCATTGCAGCCCTGTGCTGAGGAAAGAAAACTATGAAGAAGAAAAGGAAAGGAAAGGAAGGAAGAAAGATTTCTGATTTAACTATTTGTATTTGCTCTATATAGGGATGTTGCCTATAGTCATGGCAACAAAAAATTTTTTAACTTTTATTTTATTATAGGAATGTGGGGTGCAAGTGAGGATTAAGTGCATAAGCAGGCTGCATGCAAGTAAAGTTTGTGCTTCTAACTGGCCCTCACACCCCCTGGTAATGAACCGAGCACATTCTGTGTTGTCACGTGCCCTCTACTTTCTTTCCTCTCTCGCTCCCTCCCCTAGCCCAGTGACTGCCAATCCCCTCCCTTGTGCTAATGTGACTAATGTTCAAGGCCCACTTATGACTGAGAACATGCAGTATTCAGATCTTTGTTTCTGTGATAGTTCACTTAGTATGATTGCCTACAACTGCATCTAAGTTGCTTCAAAGTCCATGATTTTGTTCTTCTTTATGACTGCATAATACTCCATCATATTATATATACCACATTTTCTTTAGCCAGTCCACTTTCAATGGACAGTATGGTTGGTTCCATGTTTTTGCTATTGTGAATAGTATAGCCATAAACATGCATGTGCAGGTGTGTTTTTGGCAGAACAATTTATGTTCCTCTGGGTATATTTTCAGGCCAAAGCATGAAAATATTTTTAAAGGGCCTATCTCATATTGCATAATCAAATGAAATTTCTGATTTCTAAATGCTTATATTTGGAGTAACAAAAAGTTTTCTATATTTGGATACTATTTATTTAAGTGCTTTAGTTCAAGTGTTGTTCTGGAATAATCAATTGTTTAACTGTTAAAACTGAAGAGGAACAATTTTCTTAAGAAATGATAACCATCCTAGGGTGCTTAATTACTCCGCTATTTGTTATTATATTAAAATAGTGTTAGTATTTAGTTTTCAAAATAGTGTTGGAGCTATACAATTGTAATCAAATGCTTGACACCCTTGTAGAGTTTTAGAAATTGATTAAAATAGATAATTTATATTTTTGTGTCTCCACTTAGATACAGAAGCTTGCGTTTTAAAAGTAAAGTCTAACAGTGTTAACACCTTTTGGTTTCACTGCTGATACTATCAGTCTACCCTTGCAGAATGTCAACTGCTAAACATATTCCATCCCTGGACTGGCACAGTACTAAGAAATTGACTTTACCATCTGGCTTTCTAGCATTTTTATCAGGTCTTTTCAATTAGGTTCAAATCGGTGATCTCCACCTTTCCCTGCTTCTACCTTTTTCAGTGCCATTAAGGCTGAACTCATTTCCAGTGCACTGCAGTGTGCTCAAGTGGAACTTAAATTGAATAGTATTTTCTCCCAGGTTTTCACATCTTACATATGCTAGCAAAAGTCATGTCATGCTTGCCCAGTAGTGCATATAATTCAATTTTTGTTTTATTAAGATATGAAGATGACCATTACATTAAAAAGCCAGGCAGCCTTAAGAGACCTAAATGAAAAATGGGACCATAGTTAGAGAAATTAAAGATCTCTGCTAGGTAAGAAAAAAGAATCGAGAGCACTGCGATTTGCTCTTGAACTTAAACCACTGAAACAATGTATATAATGGAAATATTTTTTAAAGCATTTTCAAGTTAAAACTAGTGTTGCCTTCTCTTACAAAAATACTTCTACAGGGTCTGAAAGAGAATGAAAAACTGGTCAAATTTGGTTATGTTAAATCTCAACTGTTAATTTAAAGTTATCCCCATTCAGTAAAAGTCTAACCTCAGCAACAGGAAAGCTGGATGGGCAATGGAAGCTCATTTTTTGTGCTCTACTGTCTGTGGCAGTAGAGTAACTAGAAGTTGTATTACAGATCGTTTGAAATCTTTTTCTTTCCTTGAAGAGAAAGAGTAAAGCAGTCATTCCAATATAGCAAGCTTACTACCTTTATACTGTTCACTTCAGGATGGTCTCATATTCAAATAAAATTGATTTTCAGGAAAGAAAAGCATGGTTTTAGAGGGTGGAAGCAGAAAGAAAATTTCTGAATACTCAGTTGTATTTCTAAGAAGCATCCAAAACATTAAGGGCCCTTAATGCACTCTTTGTTCAAGCAAATGCATATTTTTCTGCTCTGGTTATATCAAGATGTGCACTGTAAATTCAGGCACGACCCAAAAGGTTGGTTCTTCCTAATTCATTAAGGCAGTCCATGGGCAGAATTAGTTGCAGATTTCTGAGTCTCTGCCACACCAACCTGTCATACAGGCAGCCCAGAACAAATTGAGTAGCCCAGGTTTTTCATTCCTATATAATCTGACATGCATAAGTAGATTAAATTGTAATGTTAAATTTAAAATGCTGATTCTGGATTTCAAAGGTGGAACACTGGATGAGTTTGTACCCGTGGTGATTTTCTGCAGCACAACTGAGGTTTGGACTAAGAAAACAATCTGACCAACAGAACTAACACTCAGGGATTCTAAGCACATTTTTTTCCTAAGTGGTTCTAAATAGTGCTTAGCTTTCTTGCTTATGAACATTCAAAGTTGAATTTCCCAATCTTCAGAATAGCCTTCCCACTCCTTAATATAAAAGATATGCGTGCAACACCTGTTCACATTGACTTCAGAAGTTGGGGATTGGGGGCATCCACATTCAGGCTAAGGTAGCACAAAGGGGAATCCATAGCCCAAGAAAATAATTTTTTACTGAGTTTTGCTCACCAGAGTATAAACTGCCCACAATTTCTGGATATTCTGCTCTCCAAGCACTTTATAAATAAATGTATGCTGCAGGAGCTGCAAACTTTCATTTTCATTTTTTTCTAGGCTGGGGGCGGAGTGTCATTTGGGGGCTAGCTTCAACCTTCGTTACGCTAACCAATAGCTACAGTCTTTGCTAGCAGTTTAAGTGACCCTGAAATAATTTATATATTTTTAGAATCCTCTCCTAAGGCAGTCAAGCCAACCACAGATTATTAAATTCATTGAGTTTTTCCTTTTCACACATTTTTCTTACTGCAGATGTGCTAAACCATTCAGCAAAAATGTAGCATACTGCAGAACAAGTAGAGACCTGCAGAGTTGTAATAATTACAGAATAAAGTAGAACTAAAATAATTCTTCTGAATGTTGAGGTTTAATATCATCTGTTCTTTTCCTCTACATTCCCAGAGGAACAATTGACTCAATTTCTCCAGGCACAAATCTTTCATAGCCTCTTCTTAACTTTCTGAGCCCTTCTTTCTAGCAGGTCTATATACAGGAGCACATCTCACTATCCACTGAAATAGTCAATCACATTTTAACCCACCAGGCCTTATTCATCCATCTCTATCCTCCAGCACTATTTTTCAGAATCAGTCTTAGCCAGAGGGATAACTTAACAATCTAAGTAACTAATTTTGACAAAATTTCCCTTTCCTGAGTAATAAGTTCGAATTCCTTTAGGGTCGACTTCTTGGTAGATGAACTTCGTTCGTAGCACAATGAGTTCAAAGAAGAAAATCCTCTGAGGGGAATATAGTATTTCCAAACTCCCAGAGCTCTACATCACCTGCCTAAAAGCAATGCCTCTGCACAGCATTTCTAGGCTCTGGTTAACAATCAAAGGTCTTGATCTTTTCTTTCAGACACTAAATATGACAAGGTAGACTTAATAAGAATGATAAACACTTTTCCATGAGTTTGCTGTTTGTCTCACTTGGCACAAATTATTACTCATCCTTGGCGAGTAGATAATTACAAGGCTCTTTGTTTCACAGACCATCTATGGCTTAATAATATTTCTGTACAAGTTTCCAAGTGAACAAATCACCTTGTGATTTGCAGTCATGCTAGTCATAAATCTTGGTCATAGGTTAGGAATAGACTTAAAAATTTGTCAGTAACTCATGTTATGCTATGATATCTCATTTGGCTATAATATGATAAAGTGTGACAGCTACATCCTGTGACTAATCATAGTCTCATACTGAAGCCTCCCTATGTGGAAAGCAAGATTTCAGAGAGTTGAGAGTCCACCATATGAAAAGAAGCTGCTTTGCCCATCGAGCAAAGTTTAGCTGCACGTTCAACTTCTTCTTTTTGAGGGAGAAAAGAGTTACAAGGATGGCTCTGTGGTATTTGAGCTTTTTCTAGTTTTTTATTTCAAATGATTAATCATCATAGCCTTCTGTATTTTCATTTTTCAGGCAGTGGAAAACTGAAGCAAAGATACTTTTCAATGTTCCTGTAGAAAATGCACGAAGAAAGGCAAATGAGGAGGGGTGGGGGGAGGGTGGGAGAGAGAAAGAGAGAGAAATAATCCAGGTATAATTCTGATTATATATATGGGTAACTCAGATTATCCACATTTAGATAATTGAATGCAACAGACCAAAAGGCTAATCTCATATTATGAGGAATGTAAGAATTTGACATCTAGCCTAACTTTATTGGCTTTCCTCTTTTCAAAGCCTAATGGATTGCTTCCTGCTATAGAGTCTGCCAAAATGCATAAAATATTTTAAATATCCAGAGGAGCTTCACATCCATTGATCAGGGTTTATATATTGATTTGTGGCTACAAGAGAACCATACTTTCCCTTCTCTCTGTTGTAATGAAAATGGAATGTAGACTAATTCAAACTGAAAGCAGATATGTAACGACAGAGGGTTGTTTTGGGTTTTTGTGTCTGTTTGTTTTTCCATTTTGGTCTCAGAATGTTGGTTACATTAAGTCATGCTATTTGTTAATGATTAAAATAATAGTCCAAGCCAACTCTGATATTCCCTGAGTCATCCTAAAAATGAAAATACATGTTTTCAGGATCTTTGGTATATGACTGTGAATTGTAGAAGTTTTCATCTGAATCTCCTCTTAACAGGAAAGATAGATATTTTCAGGTTTTTAAAATTATACACATATATACACATTATATACATCACTCATATGTTCCCTTCATAGTGATGTGTATCAGGTTCAATCCAAGGTAAAACAAAACTTATATAGCTTCTTCTCCATAGAAATATATAATCTAAAGCAGAATGATACACATAGTAATATATTAAGGGCTTATAGGAAAAAAGAAAGAAGAATTAAACAAGTCCAAAATATATAAAAACTAGGTTGTGATGGATTATTGGGAGAGGTGAAATTTGCAGAATTTTTTTTACTGATTTTAGAGAAATAGTTTGAGGAATTTTATGATTCATTATCATAAAATAATGATATTCTAGACACTCAATAGAAAAGGGCTTAAAAGTTAAAAGAGAGACTTTAGAAGGTAGAAACAGATGACTAGCAGAAATGCCATTTAATAAAGGTGGCCTGTTAGAAGTGTAAGGAACATTCAAGAGGGTAAGAAGACAAATTAAATGAAGATAAAAGGTAACTAAAGAAGACATTTCGTCAACCTCTGTGCCTCTGGACAAGATAAAACCTACACTAACCCTTAACATTTGTCAAAAATCCAATTCTTAAAGTCCTTTAAACTTTTTTTTCATTTAGCAGGTAATTTCAATAGCCTCACAAGTTTCAATCTTTTTTATATGGTTTTTATCAACCTAAATCTTTTTGCTATTATCATTTGAGCTTATTTTCAAGAGAGAGTGGAAATCAACACATTTTGTAAGTTAATCCTCTGAATTCTTAGTCTTGAAAAAACTTATATCTCCCACTCCTAAAATACAAACTGTAAATCAGAATCTTGTTTGACTTCAATTAATATGAAAATTTTGTTTAGACTAGAAATATAGCAGTCAGGTATTGCTTCTTTCTTTCTTGTTTATCACTGCACTGCTGTATTCTTCATTTTCTCAGATGATGTTATTAGCATAGGTTGTTTTCTTTTGATTTGGATGTGACCAAAATTATCAGTGTCAGATCCAAAATCCTTCTTCGCTTTGCCCATCTGAAATGTGATCTTGATATAGCTGTTGGCATCATGTAAATCCTGAAAGATACTGTTTCTCTCTGTAGCTCTGCTTTTACTTTTGTCATCCAATGAAGAGTACATTGACCTTCACATTTCTGTTCAAATTTCTTCACCTTAAACATGTGTTGAGCACCTCTTAGGTGCTGGGTACTATACTAGGCCTTAGAGATATAAGAATTCAGGTCCAAGCCATTGTCATGTTTTATCTAGACAACCGCAACAACCTAAGTGGTTCTCTGCCTTCAGAATGGTTTTCTCCAATGTTGTCTCCACTCTGCAACCAAAGTGAGTTATCCAAAACAAAAATTTAGTTGTACCCTGCTACTGCTTAACATTTTTCAAATGGCTTCATTGTGGAGACTGCAAATTGAAGTCTCAATCCCTTATCTTGTTTTCTATAGTCCTGCACCATTTTCATCCTCATTCTGCACCATTTCACTCTTATCTTCTCAACATACTGTTTCTTTCACTTCCTCAGAAGCTCCACATGGTGTCAGTCACTTGAGCTATGCTAGTTTCTTAACTGCTGGATTCGTCTTCATTTGCCTAACTCCCAGGCATCATGGAGTCTCAGCATAAAGGTCATGTTAAGGTAGCGCCACTCCAGGGTTCACAATGTGAGTTGTATAACACCATGTTAGGTTTCCCTGCTTGATGCCTTCATAAGACTCTAATATAACTCAGTTCAGTTATAATGTATTAGTCAACTCAGACTGACATAACAAAACACCACAGGTCGGGTGGCTTAACCAACAGAAATTTAGACTACATCAGAACTTAATATGTACTTTTGAGTGAATAAAGAATAAGACTTGATCTCGGCACTCAAAAAGCAATAAATCTAGCTTATTAGAAGCATAACTATGAATGAAAATTTGACTAAATTCACTATTTATTAAGTACCCATCATGCAACCACCCTATGTTGAGTACTGTGGAAAATGCAAAAGAAATATAAGACAAAATATCTTCTTTCTATGAGCTTGTAAATTAAATAAAATTTTGAGTATAAAACTGATTTATAAACCATGAATATATTTCTATTATTAAAGTGCAATTGGAAAGACTGGATTCAGATAAATTTAATGAGTAGAGAACAATAAAACTTAGTATGTAATGAAATGCTACAGTATATACTATAAACTTATAAATCTTATGCAAATTCAGAATTGAGTAAGAATAACATGAAGTAATATAGTCAAGGAAGACTTTGGGTAGGAAGTGATATTTGTCATAAATGATTGTGATGCAAGTGACAGAATACCAACACAAACTGGCTTTAGCAAAAAGGGAAATTTATTGACTTACGTAATTGGAAAATTCAGATGTGGACTTTAGACATAGATTAATCTAGGGAATCAGAGTAAACACCTTTTTCTCTTCTCTCTCCATCTGTCAGTTCTACTTTCCTAGGGATTGTCTCTATTCTTAGTAAGGCTCTCTCCTCATGGTGTCAAGATGACCACCAGAAACTCTAGGCTTACATCCCATTCTCTCAGCAACCCCAGAGAGAAGAAAGCATCTATCTCTAATTCGTTTTGCTTAGGTCATGTTATTATCTGTGAACAAATCACTGTGATCAAGAGAAAACAACATTTTGATTGGTCAGGACTGAGCCACACACTGATCATGAGAGAGGGTGGAGGGAGTTCTTAAAGTTGAGTAAGTGTAGTCCCACAAAGAAAATCCTGGAAATGTATTAAAATCAAAACAAACAAAACAAGGAGATGCAAGTTAAACAACAAAAGTCAATTTTAAACTAGGCCTTACAGAAAATATCAAATATGCTTTTTTCTCTGGTGGAAAAGTGAATTGAGTGTTCAATGAAAGGGAAAAAGAATAAATAAAGACACAGAGACAGGAATGAGTGTGCCATCTGCAGAGGATGAATTCTGTATCATTACATTGGAATTTATCAGATAAGAGATCATCCATTGCTTTGATTTACCATCCTTAACACACCCTGGGGCAAAATCTTGCAGTCTTGGCCGGGCCATTTAACACAAAACAAAACAAAACAAAACACAAGAATAAGCAAACCAATTGGTGAAATTCATGTATGCCCCCCTCTGATTGCCTGCTTTTATCTCTAATGTTTTCTATTTCCGGATTCAGAAGGGGGGACCCAAAAAACCCTGGAATTATTTTTCAGAGAGTGGGCCCCTTGTAGTACTGGTTTCTCCACTAGATAAGGGTTCAAGGAACCCATTGGCAACAGTGTACCAGCTAGTGTTGCTGTGAAAGGCTGTGTTTTTTTGGAGATTCTTTCAACACATTTGCCCATTTCATGATGGGCGATTTACACAAACAACCTGCCCACACCATGCTGAGTCTTTAGCAGTTTTTGAACAAAAACAGCATGAATCCCGGGCCCCCCATCCTTATTCACCTGCTTTCTCCCCAAATGACTTTTTCTTTTTGTTCCCCTGGATGTAAAAGTCCTCAAAGAGAAACATTTTGCCAATGTGGAAGAGGTGAAACAAAATAAGGCAGAAGCCCTAAAAGACATCAAAGTTGATAAGTTCAGTGGAAAAAGGATCTCGGCGGATATATTGCATTAAACAGAGAGTAATTTGAAGGTGACAAGTTAAAGCATGTAAGAATAAATACACAAGTTTTTATAAATAAATTCCAGTTTTGGGGGGTTCCCCCTCATATATGTACTCCCTGGACTTCATATAACCAATTAGTGCAAATGTTTCTTACCAACACTGCCACCCATCCTCTGCTTTCCTAGATCTCAAAGAAAGGTTAATTTCTAAATATAAGTTCTTCTTACTATTTGGGGCCAGCCAACCCCCATAGCACTAAAGCATGACACATGTCATCACAGATTAACCTTAGCATATTGGGAACATTTTCAAAGCTGGCAATTTTTCTCAGAAGCTTCAAAAGTCCAGTTCTGTTAATGGCATTGAACACTTTCGTGAAGCCTATGAACAACACACAAATATCTCTATGCCTTGATTTTTGCTATATTTGGCATCTTACCCAGGGTGGAGAAGGGACAGCAGTCTGTTCCAAGCATAAAAAATAAGGGGATGTGTTGTCTGTAGAAAGTTTACACACAATAATAAAACAAACTAAAAATCAGTCTTTTATTTATTATCACTATGCACCTGCATTTTAAACAATGTCAGGACTAAAATACTCCTATGGGGAAAAAGATCTTTGGTCAATCTAAGTCAGGGTTTCTCAGTCTCAGCACCATTAACATTTTGGACTGGGGGGGTAGGGGGTGCTGCCCTGTTCATTGTAGGATGCTTACGAGTGTGGCCACCACCCATTAGATGCCAGTAGCACTCCTCCTCAGTTGTGACAACCAAGAAAGTTATAGACATTGCTAAAAGTCCCCTGGGAAGCAAACATACAGTTCAAAACAATTGCAAAGATTACTATTGAGATTTTAATCATGTTTTTATTATTTTTAACAATAATATTTATTTCTATTATCCCATAACAAACATTATATTTGACATGGAAGTTATCTCAAAGAACTCTCATTTATATGCTTGGCATCTGCCACACATGGATCCTTCCACATGCATTTATTTAAGAGGAAGCCACTAGCAGTTCAGACTCATTTGAACTCACCCTTGGTAGAGTTCACTCTACAGCCCTTGTGTCTCTGCACATTCTCGCATTGAAATATTCAAGGTAGACAATGATGAAACAATAATTTTAACAGCAAAGCAACTGAACCTAACTTGCTGCAATACTGTCATTCTATGTGACTACTTGCATGTTTTTTTAAAAAAATGAATGAAGGTATTTTGATTTTGTGTTTTGATATACTTGGTTTAGTATTCTGGTTTGGTAAGTGAAAATTTCAGTTAATAGATGAAACATTTTACTGAATTTGAATGATTATAATTCAAATTAAAAATTATTCATTTTAATGTTCTTATCAAATTGTTTTTGTTATTAAACTGTAACATTATTTTACTATTTATTATTATATACAGGTATAAGATTTTTCCTTAAATATCCATTAGTATAATTTTAAAAGATTACCCGATTATTTTTTCTTTTTTATTGTAACATTTATTTCATGTTTTTTTCTAATATTTTATTGACATGATTACATATTAAAATTTAAAGACAACAATAATAATAAACACATTTCTCATTCTCCAAATATTAATTTCACTTTATTATCAAGGAAAAACAATGTTTTCCAATAGAGGAGAGAGATGTTAAAAATTATCTTTTCCAGCCAGGTATAGTGGCTTATGCTTGTAATCCCAACACTTTGGGAGGCCAAGGCAAGAGGATTGCTTGAGCCCAGGAGTTTGAGACCAGCATAGGCAAAATAATGATACCTTGGCTCTACAAAAAATATGGTGGTGTGTGCCTATAATCCCAGCTACTTGGGAGGCTGGGGCAGAAGGATCACCTGAGTTCAGGAGGTCAAGGCTGCAGTGAGCTGTAATCATGCCACTGCACTCCAGCCTGAGCAGCAGAGTGAGACTCAGACTCCAAAAGAAGAAGAAGGAGGAAGGGGAGTGGGAGGGAGAGGGGGAAGGGGAGGATTAGGGAAGGGGGAGGGGGAGGGGGAGGAGGAGGAGAAAGAGGAGGAGGAGAAGGAGGAGAAGGAGAAGAAGAAGAAAAATGATCTTTTCCAGTGGCTCACGCTTGAAATAACAATAATTTGGGAGGTAGAAACAGGAGAATCACTTGAGGCCAGGAGTTCAAGACCAGCCTGGGCAACATAGCAAGTTCCCATCACTACAAATTTTTTTTTAAATTAGCCCTCCATGGAGGCACATGCCTGTAATCTTAGCTACTTGGAAGGCTGAGACAGAAGGATCCCTTGAACCCAGGAGTTAAAAACTGTGGTGAGCTATGATTGTTCCACTGCACTTCAGCTTAGGTGACAGAGGGAGACCCTGTTTCTGGGGAAAAAAAGCAAATTTTTCCAGGTATCAAATATGCTTGGTATGCTATTCTGACATAAAACCAGTGTGTCTACTGCAAGGTCTTCTTGCCTAAAAACAGTGGTTCTCAACTGGGGCGATTCTGTCCCCCTTCCCAGGGGACATTTTTCAATGTCTGGGGATAAAAGTGCTACAGATATCTAGTGGATAAAGGCCAGGGATGTTAGTAAGCATCTTGACTAAAGAAATGATTCCCAGAATTACACAAATATTGTTAAGAATGTACAAGTCAGTTAATTAAATTCTGAATGAGCCAGACCCTTGTGTTACAAAACACTTCACCAGCATGCATTCCTATCCACCCGATTAGTTTTGTGCTATTGCCTATAATCTCATCTAATTGATGCTGAATTTCACCCCATAATGGGTTTATGTTTTCAGGCAGAGTTGAGAAAGAAAGAAGCACATTTGATCATTATCATCCCTCAGATCTTCTCTAAGCACAACAGGTAAAGAGTTAAACTTGGAAAATGAAGGACACTTCAAATTCAAAAGATCTTGCAGAGAAAAAAATCTAAAACCACAAGAAGTTCCTGTGACAGTCTGAATCCAAAGTAAAAGAAACTCAGAAGGTTTAACAACCCAAACTAAAAACTGTAATTAGGATTCCAAAAATATTCCTAATTTTATAATTTTCCTATCTTCTGTGCAGATGAAAAATAAAATTTAAATTATCTACTCATTGAGTCCATAGATTGTTCAGTGACATCTGTAATCCAAAACAAACACTTTCCATCTGCTTAAAAATAAAAAAAGAAAGAAAGAAAGGAAAGAAAGGGGATTAAATTACATGAAAAAGAAAAGGAAGATAAAGATAAGAAATAAAATCTGTATTTTCTCCTTGGAAAGAGAAGATGCTGTGTTTGAATAGGAACTAACTAGACATAAAATTTCCTTGATCTAAAACCAGGTACCCTGTTGACTCTCTTAGGACCCAGCAATGAAAGATATCTTACTTTCATTTTAATTACACTGAATTGCTCATTATATGGGAAAGTTTTCAATAGATATCAGTCTTACATACCAGTTCTCTTTCTATCAGGGACCAGTTTATGGTCAATCCTATTTTATAACATCCAAACCTATTTTATTAGCATATTATCAATGCAGGTTATTCAGTCAGTCACTCTATCCTCAATAGATAGAGTGACATCATTTCTTCTGTTGTGGATGCTATATTGCTTTCCATTTTTGTGCAGATAAAAGCAGGTAAGGGTGGGGGAAGGAAGATCATGAAGTATATTCATCTTGTGACTATATTAATGTCATAGGCTCAGATTATTGATCTTATATGGGATTTTCCAACAAAGACCATCTGAAATAAGTTAAATATAAAGACATAAAATAGAGTTACCAAAAATGCATGAGACTTTCAAAAGATTTGGATACTTGAATAAAACTGAGCCTGGGAATGCCAAGTATTTTATTACTTCTTATGAGGTAAGGTTGTGTTTACAATAATGACTTTCTTTAATATGCTACTGTTGAACTTTTTAAAACATAATTTCTAATTACAAGTTAGTCAGCCCCAAATAATGTGGTGCTATAAGTTTGCTTAACCCTTTTCTGTGCTTGGGATCTACTTTGCAGCAAGAAGAAAAAGGTAAACTGCTAAAAAGATAATGAACATTCCCTGGGCTGACATGTGGCTCCCCTCCAGCTCACCTCTAGGAACAAAAGAGATTTAAATACAAGTTCTAGCTAGTTGTATCTGTTCCTCATACATCATTTTGGATATCCCCCACACACCACTAATTCTATATGCAGTGGAATGCAATTTTGATTTGTGCTTCAACTTCACTTATTGTATGATAGCAGCTTTCTAAATTTAAAAAGCATTAGAGATCCCATCATTAACTGCTGGATGAGCTTAACTTCCAATTTCAGAATTATTTAGAATAGTGTGACACTGAGTAGCAATACACAAGAAATATAATAGCTGCAAAATTAAAGATTAGATTTCATGCTTTTCTCAGTAGTATGATCTTCCCTCAAAATTCGCATCTTGGCATTTATAGTTTTTGGTACGCTTTAAAATAAATAAACCTTTCCCTTTGATAGCTCCAACCAGGATTTCAAGAGTAGGTATTTTGAATGTCCTTTCCAATCACCTAAACAGATAATATGGATAATTGGCCTAGTCTTTGGATAATTTAAAATATTTCTATGTCAGTCAGAAAAGCTTGGCTGTGCCACCAGTTTACTTCCCATTCATATAAAACATGATATGGTTCAGAAAGCTCTACTCCATACTGTAGCTATGTCATATGAAGCATGTGACCTCCAAGGTCACTGAAGTTTAAAGAGGAATAGAAGAGGCTTAAAAGAACTTTACTGGCTCAATCTACTAATGTCACATGTCACATCAGCTCCCAGCCCGTTAACCAAAACTAGTCACAGGACTCTAACCTAATTGCAAGGGAAAGTAGGATGTTGTAGGAAACACATGGATATTTGTTGCATGCTAAATATCTCTGCCAAAGCCATTTCATGCAATATTCTACTCATAGTCATTTGTTCATTTTACTCATTTATCTAGGATTCAAACCTGGACTACTGAAATTTAACTTCATTTTGTCTAGGTCCAACAGGCATGAATAAACTTCTGTGTTCTCATCAATATATGCACTCATATAAAAAACAAGGAGGAGCCGGGCTCGGTGGCTCAGCGTGTAATCCCACGCCTTAGGAGCCTAAGGTGAGTGGATTGCCTGAGCCCGCGGGTTTGAGACCGCCTGGGCAGCGAGACCTCATCTCTACAATAAGTAAAAGAATCAGCCGGGCGTGGTAGCGCATGCCTGTAATTCTGGCTACTCGGAAGGCTGAGGCGGAAGGATCGCCGGAGCCCAGCAGGTCGAGGCTGCGGTGGCTGGGAGCAGCCACTGCACTCCAATCTGGGCGACAGAGTGAGACTCCAACTCAAAAAGAAAAAAAAAAAAAAACAAGGAGGTAGTAAGCTTAGTTTCTTTGGAAAGAAGTCAATTTTGTTCAGTTGAGATCTAGTTTGATTTTACTATATGCAATATATGAATAGTTTAGATCACACCTTGAAATTGCTTTGATTTGAATCCAGGAAGTCAACACACCTAGCTTGCTGATGTGCTGCAACTATTTTGAAATTGGCTAAGGGTATTAATCCTTAGGCTGTCACGAATGCCTACAGGCTGCCTTCAATAACATTGATTCGGCTGTCGAGTTGGGGTAAAATGTCAACATCTCATACTACCCAATTAAGGCTTTAGAGACATACTTCTTCTTGCAGAGAAACAAAAGGTCTGTCTCTCCTTATGTCTCATATAACTCAATGTATGCAGTGTACAACATCATACTATAGAGATACAAATAACTGTGGCACACGACACAGTTGGGACACAGATTCCACCCAAGTAAAGCACCCATGCCACTGACATGGCAGAAGATGCCCTCATTAGTAATGATGTACAAGGACAGTAGTGGCACATTGTTTTCCTTTGAAACTTGAGTTGTCAAAAAATAGTATCTGAAATTTTGCACATGTAATAAAAAATAGTCTACCTGAATTCCTCAAATCTGAAATTATAATGAAATCTAATCCCCAACAACAGAAATGGAGAGTAACTACCAAACAGAAAATGGTGTGGTCCTCTGTTGAGCCCATTCTGCATGACCCAACAGCCCTTAATAAGACTGATAGCAATAGGAGAATCACCCTACACCATTATCAATTGAGACCAACAAAATGATCCTTTAGCTGCTTGCAGAAAGCACTGATTTTGGCATGGCTTTGCTCTTTTTGAACTTGTTGGATTTGTTCGCAACTTCAGGACTGATTTAAATTTGAATTCAAAAACATATAAAATTGACTGGTTTTATGGGACAGCAAATTTAACATGAAAGAAGTTATGCTGTTGCTAAGAACCCTTCCCCCCACCCCGCAATTCCTCTCTCCCCTTCTTACTACACACATAGCTTATCAGCTAGAGACAACATTTCAAGGCTTCCCTAGCAGACAATGTCAACATATTAAGTTCTTCCCAATGGAATAAGAGTTAAAGGATGTGTCCAATTTCTGTCTCAGTTGCTTAAAAGGAAATTGTTTGTACTGGACTTCTTCTTTTCTCTCCTTTCTGTGTGATAGGACACAGATGTGCCAGCAATCCAGTTTTGACCGTGCAGTCTAGGAAATGCCCTAAGAGAAGGCAGAGCAGTAGAATGGAAGAAGCCTGTGTCCCTGAATGACCCTGTCAAGCAGAAATGCCCCACCATTCTAGACTAGCCAGACTTTACTTAAGAAATAAACTTCTGTGTTATTTAGGCCACTGTGTTTTGGGATCGCTTTGTCAAAACAGCTTAATCTTTACTGTTGCATTTGCCTCTGATGCCTCATGTCACATTTCCTTGGCCCACCTCTGAATTCAGCTGCAGCCTGCATTAGACAGTTCCATGTGAGCTTAGATCCATTCCATGCTGGCTGTGTCCACCTCAAATGCATGCTGTACAACTGGTAACCCTTGTATTAGAGCCTTAATCAGTGTCTCAGAAGTCCTCACAGCCCAAATGCAACCTGCAAGTAATTAACTGGAAACAAGAGGCAGTGGGTAAACAGCTCACACTCTCTTTCTTCAGGCAAACTATTCTGTGAGGATCAGTGGTTAAAAGAACTTGTTTAATACAGAAAAGACCCATTAGAACACAATCAAAGTTGTTAAATATTTCAGTGTGACATATGCAGAAGAATGCAGTTTAATTTATTCTGTACAATTCCCCAGTAGGAGAAGGAAAACTACAAGGTCAAAGATGTAGTGAGAAAGATTTTAGTTCTCTATAAAAGGGGACACACCTCATTAGCAAAGGTACCTGCATTATGAACATTTGTATAACTAACCCTGAATTATACCCCACATCTTTAAAATAAAATAAATTTTTTTTTTAAAAAAAGAAATTAATAAATTCAAAGTTAGCCGGCCTCGGTGGCTCAGCCTGTAATCCCGCGCCTTTGGGAGGCTGAGGTGAGTGGATTGCCTGAGCCCGCGGGTTCGAGACCCATCTGGGCAGCGAGACCTCATCTCTACAATAAATCAAAAAATCAGCCGGGCGTGGTAGCGCATGCCTGTAATTGCAGATACTTGGAAGGCTGAGGCGGAAGGATCGCCGGAGCCCAGCAGGTCGAGGTTGCGGTGGCCGGAAGCGGCCACTGCACTCCAGTCTGGGCGACAGAGTGAGACTCCAACTCAAAAAAAAAAAAGAAAATTCAAAGTTAAGTCCTAAAACACACTTTTGATAAATAGTGACAGGTTACTTAAAACCTATTAATGACTCCCCACAACCCTCAGAATGAAGCCTGGTCTTCTAATCAGGCAGACAAGGTTCTTCACAATTTAGCTTCTCTGTTCCATACCTTGCTCCAGCAATAACAAACCATGACAAACTACTTGCAATGCTTCTAACATCCCAGGCTCTTTAATCCCTCTGCCTTTACACTAGGCTGTTCTTCCTGCTCTTTCCACCTTACTACCCATTTGTTCTCCTAGCAAAACTCACTCATCAAGACCCGGATCTGACATTTTTTTCCTCTGGAAAACCTTTACTGAGCCCTGCCCCACCTCACCACAGTCACACACAAGAGTTCATTATTCTTTCCTCTGTATCGTCCCTTTTACATTGTTTTTTTTCCTATTATTGTCCCACTGTAGTACAATTTTCTACTTGCATATCTGTCAACTCTGCCAAACTGTGAGTTTCTGAAAATCAATGACAGTATCTTATTTTCTATCTGTATCATGTAGACATGATCTGGCACATAATAGGCACTCAATAATCTGAATAAATGAATTTAGAAAAGAATGAAAGAGAGAGAGACAGACAGAGATAGAGAAACTGTCTGAGAGTTTTTGTTGGGATGTTGTAGAGAAAATGGAATCATGAAAAGGGTGATTATTCTGACCCCCCCTTAAGGTTTCTTCCAATTCTGGATGTCTATGATTCTACTAAAAAAAAACAAAACTGCCAATGCTCAAGGCTTATTACACCTATTTAAATGAAAATTAGTTTAAAACATCAGTCATCCTGTAGTGAAGAAACTTTACCTCAAAGTAAAAAGAAATTTTATGACCTATTAATATCTTAAATTATTGGGTTACACCAATCAAAATTAACATGTGAAAATACTAACTTTTTATACCACCTATTACCAGCTTAAAAGTAAATTGACCTACCTTATAGTTACAGAGTGCTTTGGAATAGAAGCAAAGATGTATGTATGCTCATGCATGTACACATATGTGCATGCATATGCACATGTTTGTGGGTATGTGTATCTATGTATGGTATACTATCGTATCTTGTGAAGCAATCACATAGGTGAATATTAACCCTATGAAACTAATAAAAAAGTAAAATTGACTACTACGTCTTAAGTAAGCCCTCACAGTCACAAAATCATGAAGCTCTCATTTATTAATATAGCTACATCACAATTCTCTATCTTAAACAAAGTAGGACACTAAGATAGTTTCAATCTAATTAATTAGCCCAGTTGTGGGCAAATCTTGGGATTTGTTTAAGGTGTAGCAGTATGGAAGATTCTAGTCTGAGGGGCACCTTACCTGAATCTTACTTTAGCTACTTGTTGGCATAATAGTCACACCCAAAGCAGGGAGCCACAATAGCAAGAAGCTACCCTGTACCTTGCCCACATATTAAAATTCCTTTAACATCTCCACTATCTCCTATGGTAGGAGAAAATCCAAAGATGGTGTACAATTTTATTTTACAACCAGTTTTGCCAAACTGTACCTGTTCTGAATGTTAAGGCATATCAATATTTCAATACTGGTGGTAATCATTAAAACTCGGCCTTGCCAGAATTGTGAAGATATGAAAGTTATACCTTTAGAAGCTTTCTTTTGAGTGCCCCCTTTCTTCCCTTTGGGTCTCAGTTCTGAGTATCCTTATGAGTCCTCTTGACTTTCCAGGGTCCTCCACACTGACACTCTTCATTCTCTAGAGCATTCCATAACCCCCGGCTCACTCACTCACCTTAACATTTATCTGTACTTAGAACTAATCTTTTACAACCTTTCAAAGCAAATAGTTAGATACTGTGATTCATGACTATTATGTTAACGTATAATATCAACTAGTGTTGAACTATGGCTTCACTACTTCCTTCCAGCATACCCTTGGGCAAGTTATTTAATCTCTTTTTGCCTAACTTTACTCATGTACAATAGGGATAACAAGAGCACCTACCTTATAAGGCTATTGTGAGAATTAAACAAACTAGTATGTATAAAGTTGTTAACATAATGCCTGGTGCATAGTGAGTGCTCAATAAATGCTAGCTATCCATAATCATATTTCAAGAGGGACTTCAGTGTTCTACCAGAACTTTGAAACCTGTGGAAAACCCTCTGGGATTTATCGTGGCGGCCTGTATTTTAACACAAATTCTTCTCTATGAGGGAACCCTGAGTTGTTACTTTCTATGCAGTTGTTATAATACAGAAAGGCCCACAAGAGAATAGAAGTCTTTCCTCACAACTCAGAAGTAAGGCTCGTTAATTAACATGAAACTAAAGAATCCCTTTAAGATAGACACTCTAACCAAGGACATCCCTGGGAACTAATTCACTAATCAATTTTCTAAAATGCTAGTGTCTCGTGAGAGATAGTTTTTTTAAAAAAAGTCTTTGCCTTTTCTCCCTAGCTTCTCTCAAGTGACAACTATTCTCCCTCATTGGCTGGGCTTGTGCATTTTGACATATCTTATCAGACAAAAACATGTTTCTGGCTTGGCCTCATACATCTTAATGACTCATATCAAAAAAATTCCAGAAAAATGTATTATGTCACAATGTAATGTACTGAAAGTCATTTTTCCTCTTCATAGGGATCATCTCAGTTATAGAAAGTACGCTTTTTAAATATATTAAAAGAAATTCAGACAAGTTTTTAAATCCTGTTATCTCTGTAATGACTTAGCTTCTAGACAAAATTGGCATCCTTTTTAAAAGCTTGATTTTTTTTCTTTTTCTTCAATTTCTTTCCTTTTTCATAAATGTGGCCTAGAAGATAAACCTGTTGTAAGAAGCCACAGACTGAAGACAAAAACACAAGACAGGAGAGAGGTTACATAGTTTCATATGATAAAGTCATGATAAGAAACAGATCAAGTCACTCTCATCTCTTTCCAGCTGATGTTTGAATTCACCCATGTAGAAAGTAATAATGCACACTTCAATCTATTCTCATAACAACTGGCTGATTAGTGTGACTTTAGATGTTCACATATGCCAGTCCAATTCTATTATTTTGTCTTTAAACATTCAAGCTTTGCTTTTCCTCCTTCTTGTACAGCAACTTTCATACAATAATCTGTTTTTATTTTACAAATTTTGATTGAAATGTTATCTTAGCTTTATATTTCCTCTCCTTGCCTCCCAAACTTATTCATCAGCCCCTTTGAACTTTTTTGAGTGACCACATATTGCTAGAGCTATTTCTGTCATGAACTTAAAAGCACCATGCATAAGTCATTCTCTATTTTCTTCTCACTTCCTTTCAATTAAAAGTGAATGCTCTCTTGGCAATACAAAATAATACATTTCAACAGAGCATACTTTACAAAATGTCTGTTAAACCATTTTTATTGTATGGGTAATCAAATATTTGTGTCTTAAATATTGACCAATACTAGGTACTTCAGAACTGAAGTTATATAAAGCATGATCTAAATAATGGCATCAGAGTATATCATGGACTTAACATGGACTTAAAGATACTATTGTCTTCAAATAAACATTTCCATCCTTCTTCTCATACCATTTTCAATTATAAACTGTAAACTTAAATTGAAATTGTTAAATTCCATCAACAAGTGTTAATTAAGCACATCTCAACTCTTTACGCTTACTATAATACTGAGACTGCATCACTGAGAACACGTATTTTTGTTTCTTGATTTCTCTTTCTGTTATTGCCTTCCCATGTATTTTTGTGATTTACAATCTTTCTGCTACTGAGCTTCTGAATATGGCCACTGAAATAACTATAATGCTTGACTGCATTTAAAGAAAACCAAGCTTTTTAAACATTAATTTACTGAGCTAAATGGCCAAGGGCAAAATTTAAAACTTAAGTGCTAAGTCAAAGTCTATGGATCTCTAAACAATTTAGTCTTTGCAAGGGCAAAATACCTTTTCATTCATTTTTAAAATAAGAAATATAAAAATAGTTACTGCATAATAGGTACAGTCAATCCTTATATTTGCCTTTTCCAAACTTATGAATTGATCTCCTTGCTGAAATGTATTTGTAGCCCCCAAATCAACATTTGTGTTGTTTTTATGGTCATAAACAAATATGCACAGTGTGGTGAAAAATTTGAGTCATCCAACATGCGTGTTCTCTGCTGAGATCATGAATGTGACACTCTGCCTTCTTATTTCAGCTGTCATACTATAAACCTATGTCCCTTCTGTGGTCTATTTGGTGCTAATTTTTCACATTTTATGTGCTTTTTCTGAAGTAATTTTGCTGTTTAAAATGGTCCTCAAAAGTTGTGCTGAAGTATTACTGTCAAGTGCTCCTAACTGCAAGAAAACTGTGATGTTTCTTACCAAAAAAAAATCTATGTGTTAACAAGAATCATTCAGGCATAAGTTGTAGTGGCGTTGGCCACGAGTCCAATGTTAATTAAATAACAAAATATATTACATAAGGCGTATTAAACAGAAACATATATAAAACAAGGTTATATATTGATTGGCTAACAAAAATGTGACCAGAGGTTTGCAGGAACCTTGCATTTTCCCTAGGAGCAATGATTTAGTACTTTATAAAACAGAACCACCACAAATAACAAGAATTAACACTGTATTTTAAACTCAAGTTCAGTTAGAACTGCCAAGAAATCAGCTACACGAGTAAATTAATAAAGTATCTTTCTATGCCAAGATTGCTAGGTTTGATTTATTTTATTTATTCCCTGTTTCCAGATAATAAACATGCTCTGGATCAGCAAGTAGATTTCTAACAGTGCTTAAAGAGAACATTTAAAGATTGTTAACTTTACCTTATAAAGACTAACATGAAAAAAATTAACACTTGTGGTTAAGTTGTTGCCAAAATAATTTTTGCCAAAGTATATGGTCCCATAGAGTGAAACATTTTTTGTTAAATCAGATATCAAAAAGACGTTTTTCTTCATCTAGCTTCCTAAATGCATATAAGAGTTTGCATGGACTAAACAAGGTCAAATTAAAATATAGCTAGTTGTGACTTCGTTGTGGTAGTAGTAAGGTATTAGGTTGTCGGTTATCCGAAGCCAATTCTGTTTCTTAGAGTAGGAAATATCTTAGGTATAATGCTTAGCTAAGTAATAAAACCAAAATTCCTTGCTTTGAAACAATTCAGTCTTTTTGACTAGCATCTCAATTCTTATAGCACCTTTCTTACAGATTTGCAATGTATGAAAGTCTAAAATAGCTTTGACAAGTGACTTGAGTCATAAGCAAACAAAGCAGTATTCCTTCCAATTTGCAGCTGAAATGCAGTGATACACTCTAAACAAGAAAGACTGGGAAAAAAAAATACACAGCTACTTGGATCGTTCTATAGGCAAAGCACAATAAGTGTCGATTAATGTAAGATTTATTGACAGGTTATGAACCAAGGAGCCAAGAGGGTGGCCAGCTGGTCACTGTCTAATGTTGAAATTGCAGTGCCCTAATGATTTTCACTTTCCTTCAGCACATTTCCTGTATTCCCATTTTAAGTCACTGCAGTAATAGATTTTTCTACCAGTAAACTTCACTTACTCTTTAGCCATCAAAAAAGCTGCTTATTAGGCACTAATTCTAGTTATTTTCCCAAAATTTGTCTTAGTTTTATTTCTTCCCATTATGCCCTTTAAATAATAAATGTAATTAGTGGTTCCATAAGGCTTAATATTTAAAGTACTTTCATAGCCGTTAAAAGTCAGTCCTTACCACATCCATGAAAGTTAGGCCAGTTCTCATCTATTGTCTACCCTAGGCGCCGTCCTGTCAAAAATAAAAACTTTATAAACTCTTTTTAATGAAGAATCATGTTTTGTATATCCTCAACAGACCAGGATGTAAGTTCTGAGGACTTAATCCATGTTTTCCAGTAACTGGAACATGTGCTAAGATACTGCTGAACATATGCTACTTAGAACAGGGATTGGGTCTTATTTTATTAAGCTTGTATATAATACATAACACATTTCCGTACACACTTGGGCAATCAAAAGAAAATTGATGGCTATGAGTAAGGTAAGTAAAATATACTCCCTCCTGGATTCAAAATGATCATCTAATTGAGGCAAATTACCTGCTCCAGGATTTGCTTATAATAAAAAATGTAGCTCCTGAAAGACTTAATGATACTGAATTGGTACCCTTTTGAACTAAATTATTCCTTCAGAGAGCAAAATAGTCTTCCTGGAAGAGGTAAATTACTTTCAACATATAAGCACTGTACCTCAAAGAAAGAGTACCAATTTGTCCTGGGAAATCCATTCTTCATTGCCCACACTCTTCTGCTCAAGGAATCGGACATTGTAAACTATTTGTCTGTTACTGTGTATGTACTACAAAATGCAGCTGAAGTGTTTTCCCCCTTAAGGTGGCCATATTGGAATGTTAACTCTCTGAGGACAGGGATCTGCTCTCAGTGGGTAATTTAGACTGTGGTGATTAAAATAGCATGCTTGTGAAAGGGGGAAATCTCTTCATTGCTGACTCTAGCACAAATGAGGTGAAAATGGCTGATAATCCTGCCATTTGTAAGGCCTATTTGGGGGAATGGACCATTCCTGCTAGTTGAATTCACTCTCTGACCTCTTGAAAAATAGCAACATAAATCCAGATAATCCCCTCTGTTAATCTTCTCTTAAACACTTCTTATCAATGCTGATGAAAGGCCTCCCTTGATTTTACATATTTTGTGTCATAGACCAGCCCTCTGCTCCAAGCACTGTTTTAGAAGCAACGACTTTTGCACATACATTCTCAAATACTTTTATGTTGTGGGTTTGCTATTTGGACTTTATATTTCTTGCACTTAATGTTGCCCTTCTGCATATTTAAATAAGCCATTCTTAAATCTTTTTTATTGCTGTGATTGTTTTGGCTATTGATGCTGTTATTGCTACTGGTGCTGCTCAGAAATAGAATTGGAAAGGGCCAGGCAGAGGAAGATATTACTTATATTTATTTCTTTACCACTCAGTGTCTGTAAGCATTCTATTCCCATGCATGGTATTCATTCCAGATGTGTCCAGGTTAGGCCCTGCTCTTTGTCTTTCTACCATGTTTGTTTGCTTTTTTTCCTTGAGTTGGAGTCTCACTCCATCACCCAGACTGGAGTGCAGTGGCATCCTCGCGGCCACCGCAGCCTCGACCTACTGGGCTCCGGCGATCCTTCCGCTTCAGCCTTCTAAGTAGCTGGAACTCCAGGCGCGCGCTACCACGCCCGGCTAATTTTTGATTTATTGTAAAGATGAGGTCTCGCCAAGTTGCCCAGGCAGGTCTCGAAACCGCAGGCATAGGCAATCCACTCACCTCGGCCTCCCAAAGCGCTGGGATTACAGGCTGAACCACTGAGCCCAGCCTCTACCATGTTTTTAACCCGGCAATCCTTTCTTCTTTGTGGTGTTTGTAGTAAATAAAATGTCATCCGCTGTCAGTTATCAACGTAATGAATGTCCCTTGATCATTAACAAGGATGTTATAGCAAAGAGAGCCCTTTACCAGATTATGTGGTATCTCACTGAAATCCTTTCCTTAATATTGTATAATACCTGAAGCTGTTCTGACATTATGCCATATTTTCAAACCACCTGACATTGTTCAAACAAACTCTCCTCATGTTCTTGGTCACCAACAGATGATTTGCTGAAAATCATTTCTTTGTTAGACCTTTACAACCTAAGGTTTTCCACAATTCTGGTTTCTTTGACCTGTTGTCAAGACTTCTCTCCGTGTCCACTCTACAACACACTCCGCAGGAACCAATCTTCCTCACACACACTCCTCCAACTGCACAATGGGCTCCAGTTCACAGAGCTGCATTGAATTTACCCACCAGTGTGTTTCTGTTTGTTTCAATAATCCCACACATTTGTACCCCTAATTTTTGTCACACTTAACTGTATATTCTGCTTTAAGGACAACTCTTTCATGATTGTATAGCATCTTACATTTACTCCTAGAAAATAGAGTTCACTTTTTTCTCCTTTTAAGCTATATACATTTTCTATAAAGTCTGCTAGATAACAAAACTTGATTTTATTTTACATCAGGTGCATTGCCTTCTCCACTGAATTGTGTCTTTGAAATGGTAGAGAAATGCAAAAATCTACCATGCGCATGTTTAATTCATTGGTTGACCTTTTAAAACGTAGATTTTGTCATTAAACTAAAAGTGATCCAAACCTTTAGATATACAGTATAGCAAAATTAGACCTATAATAACTCTACACAGGGGTCCATGGTTTAAAAGCATGGTTTGGGGCTTAAGTAAATTGATTTATTTTTCTCTTTTTCTTTCCAAGTTCCACTTTACTTTTTGTTCATCTCTTACTCCTGAGAGATAAAGCAAATTAACTCCTTACAGTTAAAGGGAGCAGGAGACTCCAAGAGAAAGGAACCATTTTTCCAAGAGATCTTTCATTGATTGTGAACCTCAGTCACTAAGCTGACTTTGCTGAGGTGGGAATTGTCACAAGTTATTCCTATCCCCCCACCCTCCTCCACTCACTTCACTGCCAAGCCCAACATATCCAGTCTCTTCTGGTTAATTTTGTAATTTTACTATTCTGCATTATGCAGAGACTAATTCTGGAACTGTGACCTCCTTAAGAGTTTAGACCAGGTCAATTAATCTCAGTATCCTCAAGTCTGTGGGCTCACTGGAAAAATGCCTGTAGAAGGATCAGTTAAATAATTAATTGGGGCCAGGCTCGGTGGCTCCGCCCATAATCCCTCGCTTTGGGAGGCCGAGGTGAGTGGATTGCCTGAGCCCACGGGTTCGAGACCCGCCTGGGCAACTTGGCGAGACCTCATCTCTACAATAAAATCAAAAAATTAGCCGGGTGTGGTAGTGCGCGCCTGTAGTTCCAGCTACTTGGAAGGCCGAGGAGGAAGAATCGCCGGAGCCCAGCAGGTCGAGGCTGCGGTGGCTGGGAGCGACCACTACACTCCAGTCTGGGCAACAGAGTGAGACTCCAACTCAAAAAAAAATAAATAATAAAAAATAATTAATTGGATTTTAAATTTTTCTGATACTCATACTTTTCTCTGATCCTAAAACTATAGTTAAAGATAAATAGAGAGCAAAGCCTTACAATCACATTGGCCTAAATTACCTCAACTTTCATTCTCTCGATATAAGGAAGGACATAATTGTTAGAATGCGAAGTGGAGTCAGTCCAATTTAATCCCATCTTTACTATAGCATTACTATCTAAATAGAATATATCTGCATTCACATTTCAATTAAATTATTTTTAAAATTACAAACTTCCACTCAATGCATTATGGTCAATAGGTTACTGAAAAACATTCACAATTGTTTATTGATGCTGACAGAAAAACAAAGATAAATAGACATATTAAAATTTATAATCATGCTTTCTTTTATGGGCTCTACATTTATCTGACAGTATCAATAAATATCTCTCTACAGGTACAATAATATCCAGGGTTCATCAGAAAAAAGATTTTTAAAACATACTCACATCGACAGGAAATGACAGACACATGTAAGTGAAGCTAACTTTATTAGAAAAATAATTGCACTGAATTCCTATAATTGGATGGTTCTAGAAATCACCACAGTTTCTATTACTCAAGGATTGTGATGGAATTTCACCTTGTGAAAATGCAGAGTTAACCAAATTATTTATTTCTTTTAAATGGTGGATAACATGAATAAAAGTATTACTATGTTATTTAAATCTAATTTTAAAACATAATTTACATGATGAAAATTGCTCTACTTCTTAATCAGAGTCACTCTGATGGAACTGCTTTAATAAAAGTTTCTTTTTTATATATAATGTGGCTTTCCTATTAGAAAATGAATTCTTCTATCTCCAAATTACAAATTGCCACACACTTTTAACCTTTTCTTCTATCCTGAAGCTTGCCTGAGATGGAATGAAGAGGATGCTGCCTGATAACCCCATCATTTTTAGTTTGCATTTCTTTCCTGCCCAATTGTCAAACTTGTGTTGTGCTAGTCTCTGTTTTAACACCATTACTGCCCAGTGAGATAGTGCCAAAAAGAAAGGGGTGGAACTGTACTTTTCCAGGCTGCTACCCTTCCTGTGGCTTCCCATTCATCAGAAAGCACCCAGCCTCCCTCAGCTTCTTCCTGTAAATGAAATTCCTTTCTCATCACCAAGGAGAAGCCAGGGCAACATGAACAAGATATGCAACCTCAGGGAAAAGAAAGGAGATATGCAAACTAAACAGTCTTTTTATAGGTATCATAGGATTACATCAATTGTTGATACCAGTCCCTGACAGGGTAAAATTGCATGGATTAGCAGAATTGAGAATTACAGTTCTATGAATCATTTTAGGTCATGGGATCAAATTGTTGAAAGGTACCTTAGAGACCATTTTGTCCAACTTTCTCATTTTGTCAATGAGGAAACTGGGGCTCAAGAGCTATAAGTTAGTTGCCCAGAGTCATACAGCCTATAAACATATCATTGTAAGCTAAAACCCAGTCCAGGACTTTTTCCATATCAACAACCTGGTTATGATGAATAGAGTGTTTCAGTGCAACCACTTCTTTCTCACCCTCACATGCCTCCAAAAACAAATCTTATTTGCATATCTGCCCTCTTTTCAATGCATGCTTACATTTGAATGTATTTTATAATGTAAAACCCTTCTCCCTGACTTTTTATTTTTTCTACTAACTCCTACCAATCTAACTTTTTCCAGGTTCACAGCCCCTCTGTTTCCACAGGTCACAGTTACCTGACCCATGTCAGACCAGATAGTTTAACTGCCCCATAAGAATGAGGGAGCTGGTAAAATTCAATACCTAGTGTCAAAATTCATAGTGACCTCTCCAAGGACATTATTAAAAGAAACAAAAGATGCAGAAATTCAGTTAATTAAAAATACACTTGTAATGAGTCTGAAGGAAAAGTAAACATTTTCAAACACGGATATGGTGAAACATAAACGCTACAGTACTCTATGCAAATCTATTTAATCTTATAAATATACCATTTCAATTCCAGCTAATGGATATGAACACTTTAAAAAATGTAACGCAATTGTATTTTAATTGATAAACTCTGCCTCACCAAAGTAGGGCACTGCATACAGGATTCTAGGCACTGTCTTGATGTTTACATATTGTGTTAATGAGAATATAAAAGACTTATTTAGGTTTTCATTTAAATGTTTTATTTAGGATGAAAAATTAGATTATGTGTGTAATAAACTGCCACTGAATTATAATTATACATTAATCATTAGGGTATGGAGTTTTAAAAAGTCTTATCAGATAATGTAAGCAGAATAGCAACAATAAATAATAAAATAATGAGGAATAGTAATTGCCCTGGATTGTGTATTAAATATTTCAAAGCTAAATGACTGTATAACACTAAGATAGGTAAATTTCTTCCACTTTCTGCTTTTCTCGTCTCTCTCCCTTATTTTCTATCCCTCATTCCTATCCATCAGACTTATTTTTTAGGGTGTCTGTCAATCCCATGATTTCATTTCCTACCATCTCCCAAACAGGAATAGATCCCAGGTGCTGTGTAAGTTCCATGTAACTGATACCACCTCTCCCTCTGAATCAAAGATGATTGGACATGTGGAAACCTTTGACCTAAGCTGGGCTGATTTTTCTTCTGGGCTCTCCCCTAAGCCATAGCTGTTCAGATGAAAGTAAAACTTTAACTCAAGGTGTACAAATCAGATTCCTCTAGGAATTTGAATTTGTGATGCAAAGAATGTGATTCAGCCTTTGCTGTTTGGTTAAACTGAGAACATAGAAATTTGAAGGCTATGTTTTTGTATTTGCTGATATCATGAAAGTAGAGAGAGAGAAAGAGTTGAAAAAGAGAGAAGCTGCCCAGTTTCTTGAAAGCTTTCCAGTCATTGTTTCCAGTTACTCATGAGGCCAAAACTTTCCTTTTGACCCTGGGTTTCCTTGAGATAATTGTATTTCTTATAATAAATTTCTCTTTTTCATTCATGATAATTTTAGTGAATCTATGTTATTTACAACCAAATGCACAACAACTAAAACTTTTTTGCTCTTTTTTTTCTTTTCTTTCTTTTTTTTTATTACAAGCATGCAAGCTACTCACACACAGGCACACATATGCACAGATACTCATCTATTTAAATTATAAAGCAAGAATTCTAGGACTCCTTATGCTGGGAGACTTGGAGTCCCTAAACTTTGCCACACTATACCTTTATTACTGTTCTTTGCATCAGTTAAGCTGTTTCTTAGGGATCTATAAAAATAATAGGAATTGCGTACTGGGGATCACCTGTTCTAAAAGGTTTGCAATACATTGTTTTGCTTTCCATCTCCTTACTGGGCTCTCCCTGAATATAGAATCACACTTCCTGACTTAGTCTTACTGATATTTCTAATTGTTCACAGGGCATAAGTACTTACTGAAATTAATAACATCCGGTTCCAAAGTGAAAACTGAATAGATATCTTGAAACTGTGTCTCCTTAGCTATATATGAGCTGTGGTGTTGCCATCCATCTTGACCTTTCCAAAATGCAGACAAAGCATTTTAGGAGTTAACTATATGTTTCTCTTTTTGTTCAGATAAATAATTACAAAGCTTGGACATGTTATGCTGTTACGATTTGCATGGCATGTAGACTTAGTGGGGTTGATTTCTTTGTTTTTTTACCATTTGACAATTGATTTGAACATGATCAAATAGATGCGTTGTTCATTCATCAAAGGTGGCTTAAGTACAGGGTCAACTATATTGTAATGTTATTGTTGTTGTTGTTGTTGTTCCCAGTAGTGTAAACTTTAATATATTCCATCATATATAATTTAAAGATAGTCACATAATATTATATCAGAAGACTGTTACCTCAAATGTCTGGAAAAGTTCACCCCCCAAAATGTTAAATATTATCCATTTTGACTTTAAAAATATACAGACATTAAAGGATAGGGGTGAATCAATTAACAGGAGGCAAGAAGACTAAAAAGCTTCAGTCATTATTATTATCCTTACTTCCATATTTGATTTGGCAACAGTGATTTGCTGAGTACCTGTGGGTAATCTACACAGGTATTATAGTTCAGATGTTTTTCCCTCCAAATTTGATCCCCAGATTTGAAATTTGATCCCCAATCTTGAAGGTAGGGCCTAGTGAGAACTGTTTGGGAAAAGGAGGCTCATCCCTCATGAACAAATTATGCTTTCCCTGGGGGACAGAGGTAGTGAGTTCTTATTCTATTCCTTTCTGTGAGAGCTGGTTGTTAAAAAGAGCCTGGCTCCTCCCCTGCCCATCTCATCATGCAACCTCTGCACACACTTGCTTCCCTTCACCTTCCTCCATGAATGGAAGCAGCCTGAAGCCCTCACCAGATGCTCAGTCTTGAACCTTCTAGCCAACAGAATCATAAGCTAAATAAACCTCTTTTCTTTATAAATTACCACTCCAGGTATTCTTTTATAACAACAATAAATGGACAAAGACAGCATGTATATTGTCAGTTGACTGCATGTGTGATTTTTGTACTTGGCTGAGTGAGAGGTGCAAAATGTAACAGATAAAGAGCTTGTCCAAAAGTAGTTTAGAAGACAGCCAGTTAGACAGACATATTCAAATTAAACAAGATAAGAAAAATTTGCCAAGTGCCAAATTACTAGTAGAGTTGATTGGTATAATATAAACCCTAAAAGAAGGTAAAAATCATTAGGGGCCAAAGTAAGCAAGAGTGATTTCTAGGTGAAGTGGTACTTGAGTCCACACATTCATTCAATAAGTTATTATTGTTCCAAACATTGTGTTCAACTCTGGAGTTGCATCTAAAAGGACAGATAATAATTACAGTGGAAGAGAGGAAGATGAATAACATTCCTAACAGAATGAACAGCAGAAACAAAAGTACAAACAAGGAAATATGCAGAACACATTTTAGGAACACTGATTAGATACATTTGGTTCTTATGGTAGAATCATGAGATATATTTAGAAAAGTTGTCTCAGGCTAGATATGGGCCATATTGGACACCTTCAACTTTGAGGGCAGTAACAAAGTCATATGAAGGGCAATTGTAAGCAAAATTCTGAACAAGAAACACATATTGTCACAGAGTTTTGGGAAAATAAATCAGGTGGTGCAGAGATGATTTTAGGGTGTAAAGTTGAGACTTAAGACAAAGTGTGAGATAATAAAGGATGGATTAGGAAATTGGCAGAAGATAGAAAAGGAAAAGAAAAAATGAGTGGCAAGTGTTCCAGAGATATGACTAGATTGTAAAGGAAAAAGAAGGAGGAGGAGAGTCAAAGGTTACAATGACATTTAAGGCCTAGGTGGCCCAAAGAAACTAATGAACAAAGAAGGGAAGCTAGGTTTGAGGAAATATGTGAGATCAATTTTAGGTATGTTGAATTGGAGATAATATGAGGTCATCCAAATAGAATTATCAGAGGGATTGGTGCATGATAGAGATGGTAGGCTCAGAATATAGGTTCCAGGGTCACATAAATAAAGTATTGGTTACTACAGAATCTATCCCCATGTTAAGAGAAGTTAGGGGAATATAAAAGGTAGACAGAGCCGGGCTCGGTGGCTCAGCCTGTAATCCCGTGCCTTTGGGAGGCTGAGGTGAGTGGATTGCCTGAGCCCGTGGGTTCGAGACCCGCCTGGGCAGCGAGACCTCATCTCTACAATAAATCAAAAAAAAATCAGCCGGGCGTGGTAAAGCATGCCTGTAATTCCGGCTACTGGGAAGGCTGAGGCGGAAGGATCACCGGAGCCCAGCAGGTCGAGGCTGCGGTGGCCGGGAGCGGCCACTGCACTCCAGTCTGGGCGACAGAGTGAGACTCCAACTCAAAAAAAATAAAAAAATAAAAAAATAAAAGGTAGACAGATCAGGCCTCAGGAGTTTATAATCCCAGAAGTATATTAAATGATAAAGTATGTGGTACAGTGCTATAAACTGTTAGAGAAGAGAAAAAGAAATAAAAAAAATAATAAACAGTCCAGGACAATCACTGAAGGCTTCTTGAAAGAGGTGACATATGAATCTTGGCTAAAGAAAAGCTTATATGACTTGTGGAGTTTCTCAGCATAATGATGATGTCTAAAAAAATGATAAACATTTTATTATTTAATTTTGATAAATTAAATAATAGTAGCCAGCCTGGCTCGGTGGCTCAGCCTGTAATCCCACACCTTTGGGAGGCTGAGATGAATGGATTGCCTGAGCCCACGGGTTCGAGACCCGCCTGGGCAACTTGGCGAGACCTCACGTCTACAATAAATCAAAATGAGCCAGGCGTGGTAACGCGCGCCTGTAGTTCCAACTACTTGGAAGGCTGAGGCTGAAGGATCGCCAGAGCCCAGCAGGTCGAGGCTGCGGTGGCCAGGAGCAGTCACTGCACTCCTGTCCGGGCAACAGAGTGAGACTCCAACTCAAAAAAAATAATAAATGAATAAATAAATAATAGTAGCAATAATGTTTCTTCCCAACCAAGACAATGAGTCTTGCCTCAAAAGTTTAGACCTTAAAGATGTTGGGATAGTTAAAAGAGAATGTAGCAATGAACTTAATGAAAATTAGGCACCAGCCTGAACCACTTGATAGCACTTTTTCTATTCCTTCTCTATCTGGCTTACAGGATTTTGTTTTTAAGAAAGCTCTTAGGACACCACTACAGAAAAACACTTAACTCTCTTAGCTTGTAATGTGGGATTAAAAAAAAATTGAGTTGCCTTAAAGGATGAAATAAGTGACTGGAATAAAATTTTACCTACTTTCAGCAAACATTTTATAGTGTTTACTCTGTAAAGCACTAGGTTGGGTTGGGAGGAGGGAGAGTAGAGGGATACAAAAATGACTAAGGCACAGCCCCTGCCCTCAAGGGAGTTTATTGTCTGGCAGAAATGATCATCCGGACATAATATGAAGTACATAAGATCACAAGGAAAGCAAAGGCAGTTCTGAAAGTTGTGAGTTGAAACCCTTATGGTGTGATGTTGAAGGGTCACTTGTAACCCCTATTCCAGCAACAGGACTCAGCCAGTATCAGTTGGCAAGCCATGTAACATTGTGATAGGCTTATCAGTTAAAGAAAATCATTTGCAAGCTGTACTCTGCATTTCCAACACAGGCATTCATTTCTAAACCAACTGCTGTCTGAAGAAAAATGTAAATGAAGTGCTTCCTTTATTTTAAAACCTAATTTCTGGTGATGTCATGATTCAAGGCATCAGAAATAGTCCTTAAAATGAAAAAAAAAGTGTTTTTTTAACTCGCATTTTACAACTCTAATATTTCAAGAGACGACTTGGATGAAAGTAAGAAAGAAAGAGAACTCAGTAGCTTTTTGGCTGAAAAAGTTTGGCACTCTTCCATGACTTGCCTGCTGTAAGAGCCAGAATTTGATTCAGGAGGAGCTGAAAGCTTCTCCATGCTGCTCCGGTGGCCCAGAGATTCTGGCTTTGGACAGCACCATCTGGACCAGTGTGAATGACAAAGTCAAACCTCCCACATGTATTTGCCTGGCTGGGCAAATCAACCTCAGAGCAAGGACATAGGCTGCCTCTTGGGCTCCATCGACTTTCTCCCTTGGTGGTGTGGATAGCTTCAAGGTGCCACTGCCATCAGGAAGAGAATAAGACAGCTTTTCCTATTGCTGTATATTGCAAAGAGTCCAATTGTGAGTTGCTATTTATCCTGTTTTTTTGGCAGCTATAGTTACTCAGCTTCCTGTATCATCTTCTCCTCCGTGAATCTAGGAGCTTTCCTTGCACATAAATCCCAACAAGTGTCTTCTTTGGCAATCCCTCATTAGAGTAGGTTTTTCCTGATTGTTTTATAAATGGGGCGAATGTGGCTAGCAAGCCTGAGTTGAGCTCCCTGGACTGTATTGTATCTCAAGTCTCAATTATCACTTCAGTGTGTTAGTTATTTTAGTCATGCCTGCTTTTCTGTTTCATTACCCTTGACACAATTTAGAGTTCTGAGATTACTGCAACAGATCTTGAAAACAAACGAGCCCTTATAGTAATCTATGCATTCATGTTCCATGTCTCCAAGAAAATCTAAAGACCATCTCTAATGCCACTTTTTGTTTTATTTTGCCCATGTGTTTCCACCTAAAATCCAGTGTAATGAATATCTGCTGGTTGTGTTTTCTTATGTAATAAAAATAACATTGTCTTTTTCTCCTTATCTTAATAGGAAAATTCAGATCTATTTCCAAATAAAGCAAAGATGGTCCTGACAATCATAAATTACATCAACATGCAACCTGCCAATTGGAATCAATGTCCAATACCTATGCAAGCTTCTTATATCTTGATTATTTCAGCAGAGTAGACTAGTTCCATGAGGTTCCCCTAAATGAGTTGTATATAAACATTTTGAGACCTCCAATTTGTCCGTATGTTGGTAAGAGGAAAGCGCTAAGAGGCTTTCTGCCTTCAGTTTATAAAACTGAATTTTTTTAAAAATTAAAAATACTGCCAGATAGGTCTTAGTTGAGTAGACATTCCAAAAAGTTAAGATTTCATTTTTAACCCTATGGAAAACTTTGTCCTAGGTTGAGCATGATTGCACTAGTTAGTACACATGCGGCTTTAGTAAACAACCACGAAAATTTGGACATGATATCAAATATAACTTTAAAAGGATGAAGTTAATAGGAAAGAACACACAGGCTAAAGTGCCAAATCTGAGTACAGTTTTTACACACATGGCAAACGCTGAGTCCCTCAGGATTAGACACTAAAGATGTCTATAATCTCATCAATTGCATTGTAATTTCTCTGAAAAATGTGCCTATACTCTAAGTCTATGAAAAGGAGTATTGGCTAGAAAGAAATTGCTTGTGTTAACTAACTCTGTCTAGAAAGACAGGCACTATATATTGCAATAATGATAATGATAATTATGGAATCATAAACATTATCATTTATTGATGTCTAAGTGACTTAATATATGCGCAGCACATAGAACAGTGCCTAGCACAAGTACATGTTCAATAAGTGTAAGCTATAATTATTGTGACGCTGTAATAGTATAATAAAGCATTCTACTAAGTACTTTACAAACTTTAGTTTAAAACTAAAATCTAGAGCCAGCCCACAACACTGTCATTGTACTCCCCGACTTTCCACCCTACACAGACACATATTTATAAAAACTGCTCTTCCACCCTCCAATTGCTTAAGCCAAGACTAAACATCATCTTGGACACCACCTTCTTCACTCTTCAAATCTGATCCTTCAAGAAGGTTTATTCATTTACTTTGTTAATACATCTGGCATTTAGTAACTTCATTCCACCTCCGTTGACACCACCCTAGTCCAAGCCACCATTTTCTTCTCCCTAGACTACCGCAAATGGCTTCCTAACTTGTCTTCTTGTGTATTCTCCTTTCTCCCCTTTTAGGCAGATTCTCTATAAAGTAGACAGAGTGATCTTTTCAAACCCCAAATCTGATCACTGTCATTCTCTTGAATGGCTTTCTATTGTTCTTACATTATCACTAACTAAATTGTCACCAAGGCTTACAAGGCCCTGCTGAATCTGTCCCCTGCCTACCTCTCCAACCCCAAATTGCACCACTGCCACTCTTGCTCCTTATGCTTCAGTTACACTGGCTTTCTTCCACTTCATAAAAATGTGTTTAAGAAGTGGACTTGGGCAACCCCCTCGGGTCCCCTCCCACTGTGGGAGCTTTTCTGTTTTTTTGTGTGTGTTTTTGTTTTGGTTTGGTTTGGTTTTTTGAGTCAGAGTCTCACTCTGTCACCTAGGCTGGAGGGAAGTGGCACACTCCTGGCCACCGCAGCCTCGACCTGCTAGGCTCAGCCAATCCTCCCGCCTCAGTCTTCCTGGTAGCTGGAACTACAGGCCCGCACTACCACATCCAGCTAGGTTTTTTATTTATTGTAGAGACGAGGTCTCACCATGTTGCCCAGGCTGGTCTCAAACCCGCAGGCTCAGGCAATCCTCTTGCCTCGGTCTCCCAAAGTGCTGGGATTATAGGCTTGAGCCACCACGCCCAAACTGTGGGAGCTTTTTCTATCCTCTCAATAATTCCTGATTTCAAAAAAAAAGAAAGAAAGAAATGGACTTGATCTGGAAAGTCAGAGGAGGCTTTCCAGAGAAAATGGGGTTTGATCTGGTAACTGGAGGATAAGTAGGTGTTAAATTGATAACAGAGTTTGGGGGATAATTTAGGGAAGAATAGGAGATCATTCCAAGAAAAGGAAACAAGTGGAATGAGCAAAGGCTTTGAGAAAATGAGCTTAGTGTGTTCCAGAAACAGAGTGTGGTGTAGGTGTAATGGGCAAGCGAGGGAGTAAGACAAGTTGAGGGCAGACAGGAAGGTGGAGGTCAGAGTGTGTTGGGCCAGTAAGCCACCATGAAAAATTTGAAAGTGATTATAAATATATGAACTAAAATATTAGACTTTCATTTTAAACTACAACGTGAATTTTACCTCAGATTTTAAAAGATTAATCTCACCCTTGTTTTAGTCAAATATACACTTATATATATATATGTTCCTCACTAAGTCATTAATGAAGTCTGCTGGACCTGGCTTGGCAGATGGTAGCCAAGAGATGCCAAAGTATAGAGAAAGGAATGTATTGCTGGTGCGATCTCAGGGACACCGGCACAACCATGGGAGATTAGAATCTCACCCACATTGTTTGAGACAAGTCAACTCTCCTTTTTGAATCCAATAACAGTTACTTAACAGTTGAGAGAACATAGACAACAAGCAGCTTGTCTAGATTAACCCATTGAAAGATGTACCTTTAAATGACTTTTGAAAAATAAAATAGATTGAGGAACAATTTGGGAGCAAAGAGAAACAAAGTACATATTTGCAATTACACAATGACATATGTAAACATATACACATGGGCTGAAGAGTAACAGATTGTTAAAAAAAGAAGAAAAAGAAAAGAAAAAACTTTCAAGTGAGGATAAATTGACTTAAAAATTAGAGCAAGCCGGGCTCGGTGGCTCAGCCTGTAATCCCGCGCCTTTGGGAGGCTGAGGTGAGTGGATTGCCTGAGCCCGAGGGTTCGAGACCCACCTGGGCAGCGAGACCTCATCTCTACAATAAATCAAAAAAAAAAAAATCAGCCGAGCGTGGTAGCGCATGCCTGTAATTCCGGCTACTCGGAAGGCGGAGGCGGAAGGATCGCCGGAGCCCAGCAGGCGAGGCTGCGGTGGCCGGAAGCGTCCACTGCACTCCAGTCTGGGCGACAGAGTGAGACTCCAACTAAAAAAAAAATAAATAAATTAGAGCATTTTGATTTTTTGTTATTAATTTCTAAGACTTCTCAGGGAAGAAAATGAGCATAAAGGAAAATATTGTATCTTCTTACAAAATGGCATGAAAAACATCCCAGCATTTTCTAAAAAGAGCCATTTCCAACAGAAACTTGAAATAATTTCAAATTCTTCATATATTTATTCATTAAGAAAGATATTGTTTTCCATAGTTAAAAAATTGAGAAACCAAAGCATTGCATTGTTATGTGGCATGTGCAAGTTACTCATACCAGAACATGAAATGGAATGGAAGTTTCTTGATATCTAATCTACCTTACTTCACCTTCATCTTGTGAAATTTCTTGAGGACACGAATCCTAATCCCCTTGCCGTTAGCACCTATTACAGAGCGTTTCACATACTACAGTGCTCTGTAAATATTTGTTAAATGACTTAGTAAACCACTCTGCTCCAATTCAGAAGCACCATTGTTCTTCATTCATTGTCTGGAGTTTCTTCCAACTACCAATAGAGAGCAATATAGAACTTGTCAATAACAGTGTCTTAGAAACTGAATATAAGTAATTTGGCAGGTTACATTGTTCCAGTTATGCTTTAGAAAATAAGTTTCTTTTTAAACATCTGTTTGCTCAAAACTCTTGGTTTTTGTTAATGGCAGTATTTAAAGAAAATTATTTTTAGTTGACATTTTCCATTTTAACAAGGAATGAGCAAATCGTGTGTTTGTTGTACTACTCTGTCTTTACACTTATGTAAGGGAGGTCGTGGGCTCTGGTGTCTGCTAGTGAAGTGGGTGCCTAGATTAATTTTAACTTGGTTGGTCACGCCCTTCTAAATCTTCACATTCCACCAAGTCTCCAGACAACAGAGTAAGAGTGGTCTTGCTATTTCCCATGTTAGAACCCTCCTTGTTTATGATTGAAGAGTAGATTTCCCTAACTATTCATATATTATAAACTGCATATTTTCTAGTCTATTGATCTCAACATGAAATAAAGATTACTGATCTATTATTCAGATACAGATTCACTGTTTATTGAATTCATCCATGTGCCGAGCACTGTGCCAGGCACTTTTACACACTTGGTCTTATTTAATCCTCTCGGCAACTTTGTGAAATAAGTGCTTTTATTCCATATCACAAATGAGTAAATTGAGGCTCAAGGAAGGTATGTAACTTGCACATAATCATACAAAGGGGCATTCCAAACCTGTAGGATTAGTATTGCCTTGGCAACTAGATCATTCTTCTGAAACAAAGTTTGTTTTATTCATTTTATGTTAACAAAATCAATGTATATTCATGGCAGAAATATCTTAACATAGAAAAAAAAAAGGAAAAGGATAAAAAAAAGAATAAAAGCAACCATAATAAAAACCATTTAGAGACAATTACTGGTAATGCTTTATTATATGTCTTTCAGGGATCTTTCTATGTATATTTTTAAGAGATGATACTGTGGGTAGATTTATAATTTTTTTCCTCAATTGACAATTATGATAATATTTTATGCCAATAAAAATAGAATACATTGCAATTTTAGTGGTTGCATAATATTTCATCTTATGGATGTGTCACAATTTATTTAATCAATTCTTTTCTTATATACCTTGAGGCTGTTTCCAGTGTTTTGCTATAGCAAATCATGCTGCAATGAACTTCATTATAACTCTGTTTTTGTTCACATTTTTATTAATTTACTTGAGATAAATTCTTTTTTGTTTGTTTGTTTTATGTTTTGAGTCAGAGTCTCACTCTGTTGCCCAGGCTGGAGTGCGGTGGCACGCTCACAGCCAGGCACTATACTACATACTACATGTGGATTACCTCATTTAGATTTCACAGTAATTCTGTGAGGTAGGTACTATTTTTTTTTTCAGTTGGAGTCTCACTCTTTGTCACCCAGGCTGGAGTGCAGTGGCACATTCACAGACACCGCAGCCTCGGCCTACTGGGCTCAGGTGATCCTTCCAACTCAGTCTCCCAAGTAGCTGAAATCACAGGCGTGAACCACCACACCCAGCTAAATTTTTTTTTAATGGTAGAGACAAGGTCTCAACAAGTTGCTCAGCCTGGTCTTGAGCCCCTGAGCTCAGGCAATTCTCTTGCCTCTGCCTCCCAAAGTGCTGGGATTACAGCTATGAACTACCACACCCAGCTTGAGACAAATTCTTAAAGTGGAATTTCTGGATCAAAAGGCATGTATATTTTAAAGTCTTTTCGATACATGTTTATTATATCTCTTAATTTGAGCCTAGGAGTAAAGTTTAGGTTGGTGGAGACATTTTTATTTTGTTTGTTTAGTTGGTTTTGTTTTGAAACAGGGTTTCACTATGTCACCCAGGTTGGAGTGCAGTGCACGATCCCGGCTCACTGCATCCTGTACCTTCTGGATTCAGTGATCCTCCCGTCTCAGCCTCCTGAGTTGCTGAGACTATTGGTGCATGCCACCACATCCAGACCAGTTATTTTTTTCTTTTTCTTTTCTTCTTCTTTTTTTTATTTTTTTTGTAGAAAGGAGGTCTTACTATGTTTCCCAGGCTGGTCTCAAACTCCTGGCCTCAGGTGACCTTCCCGCTTCAGCCTCCCAAAAGTGCTAGAATTATAGGCATGAACCACACTCAGCCAAGATTTTTTAAAGAGTAAGAAATATTGCCATGTTTCATCATCTTTCTTCTTATGATTATCTTACCCTCACTTGACTTATTATCATTCCCCAGTCATCTCTTCTTCCAGTCATTTGTAGCTTCTGCGTTCATACTTTGCCAGTAATGTGCTTAAGGCAGCCAAGAGGGCAAAACTAGAATCTGACTTCTGTCTATAAATGAATGATGACTGGTCACAGGTAGCCATGAGCAGATAGCTATATACTATAATTAGTAGTATTTGGTAGCTCAGTGGATCTTTCTGAAATAGCAACTTCTAAGCCCAATAATTCAGCTGTTTGAGATTTCATTTTATCTTCTTTTCATTTCTTTCGATTTTCTGGTTATGACTCCTGCTTTCAGTCATCAATCCCTAGTACATTAAAAAAATCATTAGATATATTTTGCTTTTTACATTGTTTTTCTTGGGAGGAAATGTGTTTGTACATTGTCTACAAATACAGTTTAGGTTAAATGATTTCATCCTCTATGTTTAAATGCAATTAGCACTCAAAAGAGCCTGCAAGAAATGCCCTAGTTCAGTACCTATGAGGAGAGTGAAGTCGGGTATTTGAAAATAAATTCATCTCTGACAAATGAAAGGTGAATATTTGATGCTTTCCCATCTCCATTAAAGGTCTACTTGCCCAATGTCGCAACCCTTTTTGTCATTTTCTTCGGTTAATGGGAAAGTCTTCCTCCTTTAGCACATTAATAAATGAATGAGCATAATGAAGGCATAGACTATAAAGCACAAACCCAAGAAGTTCAGATACATTTTGATTGCTTCAGGGCAATTCTTGTTACAATAAATACTATTAAAACATTATCTCTATAGAGAGACAAACACAAAGATCAGCAAAAACACAAAGACAAAAACAAAAATCAGCAGCTGAGGGCCTCTGTCAAGCTAGACTCACTACTGCTGGTATCTAACACAGCAAGATGGTTAACATCATCTCTTGCAGCAGGAATTCACATGCATTTGGAATTCCCTGCCCATAGTCTAGTAGCAACTATTCTCACTTAAGGTCATCTTGTTTTAAAATTGTGATGGTATATGAAATATAAGCAGTATAGATTATGGAAGCAAGATTTCTAGATAAAGGACTTTGCTGTCCTTTCTCTTCTTTTTTCACAATAAAATCTTTATTTTGAATTCTGGTCACCTCTCTCCTGGGTGACTACAGACGTCTTGCAATTCTCCCTACATCCAAATGCATTGCACTGCAATAAATCCTGTAGCTCAAGCGATGGCATAAATACCTAATCTCTGGTATATTACTGGCATACAAAAGTGAGAAATTATATAGGAAAGCGGAAAATTAAAACAGTCAAGGAAGATGGGAGTTGAATTATGAAGGAGGAGACATGATTTGAATGGGTAAGAGGAAACAAAATAAGTGCTCATCCTCGCATTTAACAGTGTCCCATCTACCTTGATTAGATGGCCCACACCAAGACTTGTCTTGAGAGACAGAGAGGTGGGGGGTGGGGAGATTGAGATTTGATTGCAGTTTCCCCGCTAGGTCTCTAAACCAAGATTATCCAAAGAGCAGCCAGGAGAACATGCTCTTGAAAGAATAGCTTAATACTCCAAACTTCTCTTTCTACCCCTGCTCCATTCATCCATGTCTGGGGCTCAGTCCCAAGGAGGACTCAGGCAAATTCCTCCATCTCTATAGCCTGTGCTTCCCCTCCATATTGCTACAAGATCCTGCAGTTGATGTTATCAAAAAATATACCTAAATGGAAATTTTCCAGCAAATTATCAGGGTCTCAAAGTTTGGGGAAAAAACTGTACATTTACCACTTGAGTTTCTCTCTTTAGAGACTTTCTTATTCAGGTTTAAAGAAAGTAACAAGAAGGGGACTGGTTGAGGAACTTATGCTCTAGATTTTCTTTAAACACGTCCTCAGCAGTGCTGTGTACATATCTGTCCATGTCTGCCTGTTTTTGTTTCTTTGAAGTTTAACGCTTTCTGGACAACACAGGATAGCTATTAAGAGCCTGGGAGTTTAAGTCAAGCAGAAATATTATTGAATCAAAGCTCTACCTTTTATTAGCTGTGTGGTCTAAAGGAAACATTTAACCACCCTGAACTTTAGTGTTCTCACTTGTATACAATAAATAAATAATAGTACCTACCTCAGCTGGGTCCAGTGGCTCAGCCTGTAATCCCAGCACTTTGGGAGGCCAAGGTGAGAGAATTGCCTGAGCCCGGGGATTCGAGACCAGCCTGGGCAACTTGGTGAGACCTCGACTCTACAATACATCACAAAAACTAGCCCATCATGGTGGCATGTGTCTATAGTTCCAGCTACTTGGAAGGCTGAGGTAGAAGGATCACCTAAGCCCCACCAGTTGGAGATTGCAGTGGCTGTGAGTGTGTCACTGCACTCCAGTCTGGATGACAAAGAGTGAGACTCCAACTCAAAAAAAAAATAGTACCTACCTCACAGAATTACTGTGAAATTTAAATTAGGTAATCTACATATAGTATGTAGCAGAGTGCTGGGCCCAAAGTAAGCAGCTAGTAAATAATTGTTAATGCTACTGTGGCTGCTGTTAGTAATGTTTTTTTTTTTTTATCACCAGAAACATAAAATATGTGGTCTTCTTCCTGTCCCCTGCTCCCACTGTGTTGGGAGAACAGATAATAAAAGTTTCTGACTTATTAGAGGATGTGTCCTACAATCAACTGTTGAGCCCAGTTTGCTTGCTTATTTATTGTTTCAATACCTTACATTTGGATATGTTCCATTACTATGTCCAGGAAATGGCTCAACCTTTGCCTGGAGCACCAGCACCCTAGAACATTCATTCATCAAATGTGTCTTGACCACCTTGTATTTACTGGGGCTTGTACTATGCCCTAGAGACACAATTGTAAGCAGGATAGACATGGTCTATACCCTTGAAGTGTTAATGGTTTGGTTTTGCGTATTAGGAGGACAGAGGATGTGAGCAGAGAAATGGACAACATGGTAAGTTCTATGACACATATTAGCAGCAGATGCTAAGAAAGTGAGAGGATACGGCAACCTGGGTGAGGTGGGGGAGGGCCAGGGAAGATTTTCCAGAGGAATCATCTCTAGATGTCTTAAACTATACTTTGAAATTATGTCCAGGGGGATATAGTTATTCAAGACAAATCCACCTGAACGTGAAAAGACATGAGTTATGAAAGACCAGAGCAGTTGGCCGGGCATGGTGGCTCACACCTATAATCCCAGCACTTTGGGAGGCTGAGATGGGAAGGTTGCTTGATGCCAGGAGTTCAAGACCAGCCTGGGCAACATAGTGAGACTCTGTCTCTACTGAACAAAGAAAGACCAGAGCACATGAAGAGACAGCAAATAGATCAGTATGACTGAAGAATGGAAAGAAAAAGCAGGGGAGGAAGGGAACTTGGGAGGTGAGAAGGGAAGTTATTTTAATGAGTGTGTTTATTATTCTGAAGAAAATAGAAACTTGTTTAAGTACTTTAATCATCTTGACCTCCAGGAGGAGAATGCAATGTTAGAGAGAATGCTGGCCAGGTATGACACTGCCGTAGCCCGGGGAAGAAATGACAAGGCCTGACAGCAGTGGCAATCATGTTAGAGAAGCGAGACCACACGGACTAGAGAGTTAGGAAGTGGAATCAACATGGTTAGATACCTCATTTCATTTTTGTTTTTTTCGTTTGTTTTTTTTTTTTTGAGTTGCAGTCTCACTCCACTGCTCAGGCTGGAATGCAGTGGCACACTCACAACCACCCCAGCATCAACCCGCTGAGCTCCAGCAATCCTTCCACCTCAGCCTTCCAAGTAGCCGGAACTACAGGCATGCACTACCACACCCAGCTAATTTTTTTGATTTATTGTAGAGACGAGGTCTCACCAAGTTCCCCAGGTGTGTCTCAAATCCCTGGGCTCAGGCAGTCCACTCGCCTCGGCCTCCCAAAGTGCCGGGATCACAGGCTTGAGCCACCATACCCAGCCAGATACATCATTTCTAATTATTTTATGCGTTTTAGTACAGTTAACAAATACTTACTGGGTGCCTATACATTCTATTTACACAGAAATGAACAAAGACTATGTCTCTGCTTGTTAACAGAGGAAGTGAGACATGTGCAATATGTTTAAGGTATAGGAAAAAGGCAGGCATGGTTTGACCTAAATGCCATAGGAGTGGTGAAGGATGGAGCATCATTTCCAGTTGTGGTGATTTGTATACTTAGAGAGAAGCAAGATGGAGATGATGTCTAACTTAGTTTACCCAGAATGATGCATAAACCAAAACATCAGGGTTCTAAAATTTTTGCTTTTGTTATAAGACTTCTACAATGTCCGCTGGTCTCAGTGGCTCAGCCTGTAATCGCAGCACTTTGGGAGGCTGAGGCAAGTGGATTGCCTGAACCTGCGGGTTTGAGACCAGCCCAGGCAACTTGGTGAGACCTCGTCTCTACAATAAATCAAAAATTAGCCGGGCGTGGTAGCACACACCTGTAGTTCCGTCTACGTGGAAGGCGGAGGAGGAAGGATCGCCGGAGCCTAGCAAGTCGACACTGGGGTGGACTGAGCGTGCATCTGCACTCCAGCCTGGGCGATGGAGTAAGACTCCAATTCAAAATAAAATAAAATAAAATAAAATAAAAAATAATCAATCAGACAATCTTATTATTATTACAAGGAGTTTCTTAAGTGAGTATGGAACCAGAATCAAGAAAATTAATCAGATCATCTTATTCTCTACTGTTAGGGTCTGAATGTTTGGGTCTCTCCTCTCACACTCCAAAATTCATATGATGAAGTACTAACACCCAAGGCAATGATATTAGGAGGTGGGGCCTTTGGGAGACATTTAGGTCATGAGGGCATAGCCGTCATAAATGAGATTAGTGCCCTTATAAAAGAAATCCCAGAAAGCTGCCTTACCCCTTCCATCACGTTCTGTTCTATCAGGACACAGCAAAAAAGCACCGTCTATGAGATCTATGAGGAATGAAGCTTCTCCAGACATCAAATCTGCTAACACTTCGATCTTGGACTTTTCATCCTCCAGAATGGTGAAAAATATATTTCTGTTATTTATAAGCTGCCAGTCTGTGATATTTTGTAATAGTAGTCCCAACTAACTAAGACAGAAACTATCTTTTTTTTTTTTAATTATAAAGATGTGGAGTACAATTCAAGATTAGGTATATAAACGTTGATTATGCAGGTACCCTTGTTGATGAGATATGCCCCTCCCTCCCGTAGCAGTTTCCGTCAACTGCCAATCCCACCCTCCAGACAGTTTCCCAGTGGGGATTCCCAGTGTGCCAATCCCTTTCTTATAGTATTATAATAAATGCTCAAGGTCCGCTTATGAGTGAAAACATATGGTACTCTGTTCTTTGTTTCTGTGATAGACTCTAAATCCACCCAAGTTGCTGTGAAGTCCATAGGTTGTCCTTCTTTATGGTTGCATAATATTCCATTGTGTATATGTACCACATTTTTATTATCCAGTCCAGCTTTGATGGGCAACATGATTGGTTCCATGTTTTTGTTATTGTGACTAGAACTACAACAAACATACGTGTGCAGGTATCTTTTTTGTAGAATGATTTGAGTTCCTCCGGGTATATTCCCAATAGGGGAATTGCTGGGTCATATGGAAGGTCAATTTCCAGTTCTTTCACAGATTGCCACACTGTCTTCCAAAGAGGTTGCACTAGTCTGCATTTCCACCAGCAGAGTAGAAGTGCTTCTTTCTCTCCGCATCCTTGCCAGCATCCGTTGTTGTTTGTTTTATTAATCGTGGCCATTCTTACTGGGGCTAGGTGGTATCTCAATGTGGTTTTGATTTGCATTTCTCTGATGATGAGTGAGGCTGAGCACTTTTCATGTGTCTATCAGCTGCCCATATATCTTCTTTTGAGAAGTGTCTATTCGTGTCTTTTGCCCACTTTTTAATGGGGCTGTTTGCTTTTTCCTTTCAGTGTGTTTGAGTTCCTTGTAGATCCTAGATATTTGGTCTTTGTCAGATATACAGTTGGCAAATATTTTTTCCCAGTCTGTGAGCTGTCTCCCTGCTCTCCTGATGGTTTCTTTTGCTTTGCAGAAGCTATTCAGTTTGATGAGGTTCCACTTGTCTATCTTATTTCTTAAGGTATGGGCATTTAGGGATGTGAATAGGAATTGGTTGCCAGTCCCAATTTCCATAAGGCTGGCTCCTGTGTTTTCTAAGATTCTTATAGTTTGACTTTGTGTAATGATTCTTATACATTTAGGTCTTTGATCCATTTAGAGTTAATATGTGTGTGTGGTGATAGTTAGGGGTCCTGCTTCAATCTTCTGCATGTGATCAGCCAGTTTTCCCAACACCATTTCCGGAATAGGTTCTCCTCTCCAAGTGGTTGTTGTTAGAGGCTTTGTCAAAGATGAATTGATTGAGAAATTGAGGCTTTGCTTCCAGAATCTCTATCCTGTTCTATTGGTCTATATGCCTGTTCCTATACCAATACCAGGCTGTTTTGATTATGTAGACTTACAGTAAAGTTTGAAGTCTGGAAGTATGAAACCTCCTGCTTTGTTTCTTGTGCTAAGGGTTGTTTTGACTATTCATGGTCATTTATGTTTTCATATGAATTTCTACATTGTTGTTTCCAGGTCTGAGAAGAATGATGTTGGTAACTTAATGGGTATTGCATTGAATCTATAGACTGCCTTTGGTAGGATGGACATCTTAATAATGTTGATTCGTCCTATCCATGAGCATGGAATATTTTTTCCATTTGTTTGTGTATTCTTGGATTTCTTTGAGCAGTGTTTTGTAGTTCTTATTGTAAAGGGCTTTCACTTCTCTGGTTAGGAGGATGCCGAGGTATTTCTTTTTTTGATGGCTATTGTGAATGGGATTGTGCTTTTAATTTGGGTCTCTGCCTGCTTGTTGTTGGTGTATAGAAATGCAACTATCATTTGCACATTTATTTTGTACCCGGAGACTTTGCAAAAGTCTTTTATCAGTGCAAGCAGGTTTTTGACAGATTCTTTGGATTTTCAAGGTATAGGATCATATCATCAGCAAAGAGGAATAACTTGGCTTCCTCTTTTCCTATTGGCAACTATCTTTAAACCATCAGGAAGCCTTCCTGAAGCAGCATCTAGAGGAGAAAAAAAAAACAGCCACATGAAGACTGAAGAAAAGAGTGCCCCAGACAGAGGAAACAGCCTGGTTGAAGGCCACAATGTGAGAAATTGTTCAGTCTGAACTAAATGAAGTTCAACACATGACTAGTGAGGAGAGTGGTATTGAGAGTAGGGAAACATGAGGCTTTTTCTGAGAGGCCTTATAAACCATTGTCTGATTTGGGACTTAACCCTAAAGGCAACTGCAATTTGCTAAATTATTTTAAAGATTGGCATGACCTGATCAATTTTTCAGTCTTGGATCACTCTGCCTAAAGATTATAGCAGTGTTTGAAAGGAAACAAGAATGGAGGTAAGGAGACCAGAAAGGAGGCTCTTGCAGTACTCTAGGCAAGAAGTGACAGTGGGCAGTGACAGTGAACATGGAGAGAAATATTTAGGTGGTAGAATCAATAAAACTTGGCAACTGATCGAATACAGAGTGTGGAGTGAACAAAGATGATTCCCACATATCTGCCTTGAGCAACTGCGTGAATTACAGTGCTATTTACTGGTATAGGAAACACTGGAACAGAAACAGATTAATGTAATGGAAAAGATAATGAATTCTGTTTGGGTACAATTGCATTTCACTTGCTTTTGTGACATCCAAACGGAAATGCCAAGTTGGCAGTTGAATACACAGATGTAGGGCTCAGGGTGGAGGTCTAGGCTAGAGAGCTGTATCTGAGAGGCACGAGTACATTAATGACACTCTCTTCAGTTACTTTTGGGAATAACTAATATCATTCATTTTTAACTGATTATAGTTATTTTCTCTCATAGAGAATAATCTTATTTCATGCTTATTTACTGGTCTCCATAATCAGGAAAGTCATCAAATGGAGAAGGTGGCATTTGAACTGGACCTCTGAAAGGAAAAGATGGTGATACAAAATAGAACATTCTAGCCGGGCTCAGTGGCTCAGCCTGTAATCCCGCGCCTTTGGGAGGCTGAAGTGAGTGGATTGCCTGAGCCCACGGGTTCGAGACCCGCCTGGGCAGCGAGACCTCATCTCTACAATAAATCAAAAAATCAGCTGGGCGTGGTAGTGCATGCCTGTAGTTCCAGCTACTTGGAAGGCTGAGGCGGAAGGATCGCCGGAGCCCAGCAGGTCGTGGCTGCGGTGGCCGGGAGCAGCCACTGAGCTCCAGTCTGGGCGACAGAGTGAGACTCCAACTCAAAAAAAAAAAAAAAATAGAACATTCTAAACAAAGGGGAGAGGGACAGAAAAACAGCAGTCTGGGGAAGATGAGTCTTCCAAACTGACCATAGTGGAAGGATTATATATTTATTCAAGTTACTGTGTACCAAGAATTGTGTTAGACACTGGAAACATAAAGTTGAGTGATGTGTGGGGCCTGCACCCTTTTAAGAAGCCTCTTCTTAGCTACCTGTCTGAGTTATGAGCACATTCTCTGTACTTTCTGAGTACCTTGTGCTCAGTCTTGTTATTGCACTTAACCACATTATATTGAAAGCATTTGTTTCTCTTGCCAGGCTCCTCCACTATAACAAGAATTCTTCCTGTCTTATTCACTATGTTATCTCTATGTCTAGCGCAGTCACTAGTCATGGTAAATACATAATAAATGTTCATTAAAATGAACTAAACTCTAACCAAGGAGCTTACAGTCTAGTGGAGGAAATGTAGAAGCTAAAGCTGGAGAGAAACATATTATAGAGAGATCTAAATGTTAAGATGAAGTGTTGGGATTATATATTGGTAGGTGAAAGGGTGTCAACAAATGTTTTTGAGTCTGGCTTATGAAAGAATCAAAGTGTGTTTTGACAGTATTGATCTAGTAGCCATGTCTAGAATGCATTGGAAGAGGCAAGATGTTAATCAAAAGAGTGTTATCCAGTAAATAGTGCAACCAGTTGGCACACAGTAGGTACTCAGCAGACATTTACTGGATAATGAATTCACATGAGGGCAGAAAGTAAGGGATCGATGCAACTACTAACTAATGAATGCTATGCATACTCAGATACTTGTTAGCTTCCTGGAATACTTCTACCACCAACAGCATTGCTGTATATTCTATACCGCTGTAGTGTGACCCTGTTATAATAGGGTCTCACTGCAGCAGCATAAACTACTTTGTTCTCCACATTTCTTTTTAAAGATTCTTTCAATGAATTAATTTTAAAGAGATGATGTTATTTTACATGATTTGGTTGTGGACTCAGGTCACTTAGCTGCATGATTAATACTTTATCAGGAGCCTGCATACCGTCAGGCAACACACCCACACACTGAATGTTTCAATTTGACAAAAAGAAAACAGCTTTAATAGTGATTATTGTGTGTGAAAATTTTCAGGGGCGGGAGACTGCTATTATTGATCAAGATGAGCATCATTCAGCTGTCTTTGTTATTTTGTTGTGGCGACTCCTAGGTATTTGCATTTGATTATAGTCATTGCACAGCTGTTCTGCTTTCTCATACTTGTTCTCTGGTACCAAATATAATAGACAATCAATCAGAACATCAAAGCACCTTATTTCTAGATTCCTGAAGCCCAGAAGCCCAGTGTATCTCTGGATCTAATTAATGTGTAGATCCAATTATTGTTCTGTTTGGGCTGGGTTTTCCTAAGTCAAGTCTGTGGCTCTGTATTCCACCTAGCCGAATTTTAGTACACTACAATCAAATTGGCCAGTCAAACGGAATGGACAAATTACATTTAACAAAAACCAATGAAAGGAAGGGAATGCAATTTTCCCTTTCCTTGGGAAGCCACTGGCTTATGTAACTACTATATTCTGGTGAATTTTGTAAGTTTTCATTATGAAGACGTTGGATTTATTTTAAATCCATTTAAAAAAATCAATGTGTCTATTCCACCTGAGGGTTATTTTATGCTGAAAACAAATAGCATTATTTTTCTAATATTGAAATAAGTGCTTCCACTGCTAAAATAAATGATTTATTTCAATAGAGGAGAATTGACATGTGTCTAAAGCAGTTTCATTTCTTATAATTTACTTTATTTGCCTTGTGTAATTTTATGTCTTCCTTTATGAATGAAGTTAAAGTCAGATTTTTGATTTTTTATTTTGCTTAGCTCTTGTAATCTGTACAATTTCTGCCTCAAACCAGTCTTTGCTGGCTTGTGTACATCTGTACTGAAAACATTAGCCCCAAGTGAGGCCAAGATGGAAAGCTGCATGGCTGCCTAAGGTCTCTGTCATAAGCAGATTAGAACATGCCCATGTGTTCAAGCCCTAAAGGTAACCAGGAAGAGAGGGACTGCTGAACAGCAGGCAAAGTTTACTTGAGAGCATGCAAGTCTTTTAAATTGGAGGCTGAGAAGTAAATTTTCTATTTTAAAAAATAATTATATGTAATCCATGTTAATAATGTAGAAGCTGAAAGAAATGTGGGAGCACAGTTTAAGGGGGTTTGTCTCAATCTTGAGAAAAAGTCTAGGCCTAGTTTAGGCATCCCTGTAGAAAGAGGAGTTAAAAGGGATATGAACAATGCAAATTGAGCTTGGGAACAGAAGATGGGGGGCATTTTGTTTCACATTCTTAATGTCTCCATTTTTCTGCTAAAAATGAGAAGTAAATTTTCACCCTCTCTTCTATGCCCATGGAATAAGAAAATACACATGAATATGCTAATTTGTACAAAAAGAAACAGGAAGGATAAAGCATGAAAGAATGCGACTGATGACCTACCTAGGATGCATAGAAATGGGATAGAAAGGATAGGGAGAAGGGGACAGTGTGGGAAGTTGGTTTAGAAGGGGTGGTCACTTCTCTGAGTATCTTTCTTTGTTGAGTTCTGACTTTTGGAAACATGATAGTGTTTCACACAGTCAAAAAATAAATAAATAAAATTAACAAGACTGGGGGAGAAAACCCAAAATGCAATAAAAACAGATATAAACGAACCTATCTTTGTTGCAAATGAATAACACATAACTACCCTGAATAGAAAAAGAAACAAAACAAACCCAAGTAACTTTTGAACAGAGCATTTTAACTATATACAGTCAGGTTAAAGGTAAAAAGAACTATATACAAATATTAACCCTAGTTAAGTAGGTTTGTTTATTCCTGATGCTATTATTAACAATTCTGTAATCACTTTGTGCATATTCTAAGACTGAGCAAATGAGTAAATATATTGTGGATAATGAGAAGCACAGTGTCACTGTAGGAGAAGGGAGATACAGTTGTGGAAAGGGGGAGAGTAGAATGAACCCTGTGGCATGAGATTGGAAGTAAAGGAAACAGTATATATTCATGGTTTTTAAGAGATAGGTAGCATAGATTAGATAGACAGACAAAGGGAGAGAGATAAGAGAAAGCACTTCCTTGCAGTAGAATTCAAATAAATGCTGAAGGAATAATCTGGTTTACTGAGAAGAGCACATCCTAATACCGTGGTATCCTTTGGGGAAAAAAAAACAAAAAGTCTTCAAGAAAAAACAGTTGATAAACACAAATTGATGAGCATTCTACATAATAAATATCCTGTTCTTATTTTTTAAAAAAAGTCAAGGTCATGAAAGACAACAAATGGTTGAGAACTGCTCCAGATGAAAGAAGACTAAAGAGACATAAAATGCAAATTCAATGTGTGATTCTAGATCAGATTCTATGAAACACATTTCCTTTTCTTTGGCTATAAAAGGCAAAATTTGGATAAAGTTTGTAGTTAGATAATAATATTTTATCAGCGCTTGTTTCCTGATTTTGATGATTATATTATGGTTATATAAAGAACTATTCTTATTTTTTTTAAAATATAGACTGATGTGTTTAGGAGTAAAAGAACATGATATCTGCAATTTATCTTTAAGACATTCAGAAAAAATAAAAATACTATACTGAAAGACATACACACATATACAGTAAGTCCCCTACATACAAATCTTCAAATTGTGAACTTTCAAAGAGATGAATGTGCATTTGCATGTCCAATCACATGTTAGTTTACATGTCTGGCATACATTGTCACATGTGTGCATCCTGTACAAGTAGTTCTGTTTCTGTGTGCTTTACTGTACAGTATAGAATACAGTAGTACGGTATCTTTATTTGAAGTCCCTATATGCCAGCTGTTATACTAGACTATACTACTGTTCTTTTCAAGGTATTGTATTGTAAGATTAAAAATGCTTTCTTATTTTTGTGTTTTTTTAATGTATTATTTGCGGAAAAAGTATTATAAACTTATTACAGTATAGTACTATATAGCCAATTGTGTTAGTTGGGAACTGAGGCTAAATTTGATGAATTTACAAACAAATTGGACTTACTAACATGTTCTTGTAATGGAACGCATTCATATGTAGGGGAATTACTGTATGGATTATGAATACATATAATATTCATGCATGTTTATATAGACAGAAACTACAAAGGTTGTAAAATGTCAACATTTGAAGAATATGGGCATCTGGGTAAAAGGAATAGGGGGATATACTAGTTTTACAACTTCTCTGTTAAGTTTGAAATAATATCAAAATAACAAGTAGAAACGTAAAAATACATTTTGAAAATGGATCTATTATAGTTCCAAGATGCTTTGCATCTGGATTAATAGGATCTCTTGCAAATTTAAGGAAGTGAGCCATAAAGAAGTATAGTCTGAATTTAATTCGCAATAGTCTGAATTAAATCATTCTGAGGTTTAATCTGTCCCCTTGTTTTTCATTCATTTGTCATTAGTATAGGGAGTTTAAAAGCCCAAAATAGGTCATGCTATATTGGCTCCAATAGCAAGATCCAGGCCCAATCTTTGTCCTCTCCACATGCTCTTGGTGTTAATTTTACTTTAGCCCGCATCGTGTTTTCATTTAGGTGGAAACCTAACTTTCCAACGTAAAAATCAAAATAGAAACCTAATCATACCGTCCATTCTTGAGGCGTTTTCTCGATATTGCTATGAACTTTTAGGACTTCCCAGTGTCCAGTGCATACTAATCAATCCCTTTGGATCTTTTACACCCCTAAAATAAATCGGAGTGGCCAAAGATTAATAGAATGGAATGGTTTTCTTAGACTGATTGTTAACACAACTAAAGGCCTGGACTGAACATTTTATCTCATTAAGACAAAAGTATATATGAAAAGGCAAAATAACTTAAAATACTTTTTTTTTTTTTTTTTGAGTTGCAGTCTCACTCTGTTGCCCAGACTGGAGTGCAGTGGCTGCTCCCGGCCACCGCAGCCTCGACCTGCTGGGCTCTGGCAATCCTTCCGCCTCAGCCTTCCGAGTAGCCGGAATTACAGGCATGTACTACCACACCTGGCTGATTTTTTTTTTTTTTTGATTTATTGTAGAGATGAGGTCTCGCTGCCCAGGCGGGTCTCGATCCCGCGGGCTCAGGCAATCCACTCACCTCAGCCTCCCAAAGGCGCGGGATTACAGGCTGAGCCACCGAGTCCGGCTTAAAATACTTTTTAAAATAAAAAATGCAGTCTAAAAACAGAGCTCATTCACCTCCTTATTTGGAAATAGCTAGGGCATGGGAGTAGAAGTGAGGTGGGGATAAAGAAACAGAAGTGTTGATGGAACCATGTTACTCTATTTTACTCCTGGAGCAAGGCTAGCCCTAGGATAAATCTTCCACTGTGCAAAATTTTTTCCAATGTCCTCATTACTTCCTCTCCAGGCATTTAGTGTCCTCTTTCCTTCTATTCCAACTTTTAAAATCTTCCTTATTCCCATTAAGGGGTAAATGACTGATGGAAACTCTATCCATTACTCATCTCAGGGGCATGGCAATTTTAGCAGACATCAATATTATTACCCAAAAGCTAAAATTATTTTTTTTTAAATTTTTATCTATAGCCGGGCTCAGTGGTCAGCCTGTAATCCCACGCCTTTGGGAGGCTGAGGTGAGTGGATTGCCTGAGCCCGCGGGTTCAAGACCTGCCTGGGCAGCAAGACCTCATCTCTACAATAAATAAAAAAATCAGCCGGGTGTGGTAGCGCATGCCTGTAATTCCGGCTACTTGGAAGGTTGAGGCGGAAGGATCGTCGGAGCCCAGCAGGCGAGGCTGCGGTGGCCGGGAGGGGCCACTGCACTCCAGTCTGGGTGACCGAGTGAGACTCCAACTCAAAAAAAAATTTTTTTATCTTAAAGATGTGGGGTACAATTCAGGGTTAGGTATACAAATGTTCATTCCACAGGTACCCTTGTCGATGAGGTGTGTCCTGCTCACCTGGCAGTTTCCCACTACTGCCATCCGCCCCCCAACCACCCCCCTGGCAGTTTCCCACTACTGCCAATCCCTTTCTTATAGTATTATGATAATTGTTCAAGGTCCACCTATGAATAAGAACATATGGTACTCTGGTTTTTGTTTCTGTGAGAGACTGAGTATGATCGATTCTAAATCCATCCAAGTTGCTGCAAAGTCCATATGTTTGTCCTTCTTTATGGTTGCATAATATTCCATTGTGTATATGTACCACATTTTTTTAATCCAGTCCAGTTTCAATGGGCAGCACTGTTGGTTCCATGTTTTTGCTATTGTGAATAATGTTGCAATAAACATGCGTGTGCAGGTATCTTTTTTGTAGAATGATTTGAGTTCCTTCCAGGTATATTCCCAATAGGTGATTGCTGGTCCAGATGGAAGGTCAATTTCTAGTTCTTTCAGAAATCGCCACATTGTTTTCTGGCTGCATTAGTTTTCATTACCACCAGCAGTGTAGAAGCGTTCCTTTTTCTCCTCATCCCTGCCAGCATCTGTTGTTGTTTGTTTTATTAATGATGGTCATTCTTACTGGGGTTAGGTGGTATCTCAAAGTGGTTTTTGGCTTGCATTTCTCTGATGATTAGTAAGGCTGAACATTTTTTCATGTGTCTGTTGGCTGCCCGTATCTCTTCTTTTGAAAAGTGTCTATTCACGTCTTTTGCCCACTTTTTAATGGGGCTGTTTGTTTTTTTTCCTTTCGGCACATTTGAGTTCCTTGTAGATCCTAGATGTTAGGCCTTTGTCAGATATACAGTTGGCAAATACTTTTTCCCATTCTGTGGGCTGTCTCCCTGCTCTCTTGATGATTTCTTTTACTTTGAAGAATTTCGTTAGTTTGATGAGGTCCCACTTGTCTATCTTATTTCTTAAGGTATGGACACTTAGGATTCTGAATAGGAACTGGTTGTCAGTTCCAATTTCCATAAGGCTATCTTCTGCGTTTTCTAAGATTCTTATAGTTTGAGGTTTTACATTTAGATCTTTGATCCATTTAGAGTTAATTTTTGTGTATGGTGATAGGTAGGGGTCCTGTTTCAATCTTCTGCAGGTGATCAGCCAGTTTTCCCAGCACCATTTACTGAATAGGTTCTCCTCTCCAAGTGGTTGTTGTTGGAGGCTTTGTCAAAGATGAGTTGGTTGAGGAATTGAGATTTTGCTTCCAGAACCTCTATCCTGTTCCGTTGGTCTATATGCTTGTTCTTGTACCAATATCAGGCTGTTTTGATTACTGCAGCCTTATAATAATGTTTGAAGTCTGGGAATGTGATACCTCCTGCTTTGTTTCTTTTGCTAAAGATTATTTTGGCTATTTGTGGTTGTTTATGTTTCCATAATAATTTCTGTATTGTCATTTCCAGGTTTGAGAAGAATGATGTTGTTGCTAATTTTATTGGTATTGCATTGAGTCTGTTGCCTTTGGTAGGGAGGACATCTTAACAAAGTTAATTCTTCCTATCCATGAACATGGAACATTTTTCCATTTGTTTGTGTCTTCTTGGATTTCTTTGAGCAGTGTTCTGTAGTTTTCATTTTAAAGGTCTTTCACTTCTCTTGTTAGGGAGATGCCAAGGTATTTCATTGTATGTGTGTGTGTGTGTGTGTGTGTGTGTGTGTGTCTATTGTGAATGGGATTGTGTTTTTTATTTGGCTCTCTGTCTGCTTGTTGTTGGTGTATAAAAATGTGACTGGTGGGAAACTATGGGGGGGAGGGGAAGGAAGGTGGGATTAACGATAGTCAATATCTGTCTGGGGACAGGGAGACACCCCTCATCAACAAGGGTGCCAGAATGAAGCATATTTGTATACCTAACCCTTAACTGTACCCCACAATATCAAAATAAAAAATATTGATATAAAAAAAGTGACTGTCTTTTGCACATTTATTTTGTACCCTGAGACTTTGCCAAAGTCCTTTATCAGTGCAAGCAGGTTTTTGACAGATTCTTTTAGATTTTCAAGGTATAGGATCATATTGTCAACAAAAAGGGATAACTTGACTTCCTTTTTGGGGTAGACTTAACTTCCTCTATTTGGATACCCCTGATTTCCTTCTCTTGTCTAACTGCTCTATCTAGGACTTCCAACACAATGTTGAACAAGAGAGGTGAGAGTGGGCAGTCTTGTCTTGTTTCAGTTTTCAGGTGAAATGTTTCTAGTTTCTGACCATTTAGCAATATGCTGGCTGTGGGTTTATCATAGATGGTGCTTACTATTTTGAGGTATGTTTCTTCTATACCTAGGTATTTGAGGGTTTTTATCAAGAAGGGATGCTGGATTTTATCAAAAACAAAAAGCTTGAAAAAAAGATGAAAAATATCAGGGGGAAGGAGTGAGACAGTGATTCTATGTCTTTCCAATACATTTGATATCACACACTTCTATGTAGGACCAGCCCTAACCTGGTCAACCAAAATGTCACAAGTACTTTCCACACTAAAGCAAGTGAAAAGCTTACCCTAAGATTAAGTTACCCAAATTGGCAGCCTGGCTTTAGTCCAAAGCTACTTTGACTGCAGATACATATATAAGGACTTTCATTTTTTGGAAACACTCACAGAATATTGAAACATGGTGTTTCCTTTTCACAGATGGGTACATTGATTCATAGTAGAGCATCATTGTCAGCTAGCAAGTAAAAGTTAGCAATGGGAATGTCTAGTGAGGCTTCTGCTTTTGATATCTATATCTGAATAGAAATAGTTTTACAACTTGGACTCATTTTGGTATTGTGTCTTATGTACAGCTGGTTTAAAACCAAACCACCCAGAACCTAGGTATACACATTTTGTTTGAAATGCCATTTGGCTTTACATAATCTGCCATAATCTCTTTCCCAACTGGCCTGATATTCTCTCTTATGAATGCTGCAGGGAAGATTCTAACGCTGAGTTGAAGGTTGGACCAGATGGCCTTAAAGGGCCCTTCCAAATACAAGATTCTCTAATTCTCTGATTTAATTTTGATGATTCAATTTCATGACTTTGGCTATCACCAGATGAAATTATGTAGATATTCTGTCTTCCATCTGCCTCAGATATATGTCAACTTATCTCTATCCAAATTCATCACATCAGTCAATGATTAAGTGCTCATTTACATGCAGTATTCTACAATGCGTTCCTAAGGACTCTGACAGTTAAAATAACAGGAATAACAGGAGAAGGAGGCATATAGATGGTTATTCAGGATAGGATGACGTGGCTGGGTCACCTCAGCCTGCGACCCTTAGCACATAATCAAGAATTCCACTGATGGACACATCAGGTTATCATAGCTTGAGGCCACCAGGGAGTCTAATCATACAACTAATTCTCTATGCTTTGATTTCAAGCCACTAAGCAACCTTTTGACTCTAACTTAGTTGTCCCTCATAAACTAGACACTAGGTTAAGAATCAGCTGATCAGCAAATGACACTAACAATTACTGAGCTATTGGAATTCTTACTATGTACAAGTCTAAGGACACTCCACATATTAACTAACTTTAATTCTCACAGCAATTCCATAGGATCAGGACTAATGTTATTTATTTTATAGTCCTTATTTTACAGATGAGGAAATCAAGGCATGCAAAGTTTAAGTAATTGTTCCAAGATCAGCTAGGTAGTGAGTGGTAGTTCTGGAATTCAATCCCAAGCCATCTGGTTCTAGGTCCATAATATCTGCTATGCCATAGTGCCACTTTAAACATGCAAGCCACTGATATTTTGTTTTTTGTAAAGTTATCAATCACCTAGCTGTTTCTAAAACTAAAGCCCCCCCCCAAAAAAAGTGTCTCCTAATAACTTACAACGTAAAACACCTTTAATGTTGTCTGAGAGGTTATTACATCTCACTTTCTATTCACAACAACTGTTCCAAGCCTTCTTCATTCTTCAACCTCCAATACATCCTCCTCTCTTCTCACAGATGATGTCGCCTCTTACTTTGCAGAGATAAAAAAAGAAGCTATCATATGTCAACCACCATGCCTTACCAACAGCAAATATACCAACCTGCCTCTGTAGGTGTCCTGTCATCTCTCAGAGCTAACCTTTCTCCTGCTATTTGTACCCTATCTCTTTCCATCTTCACCAGAATCTTACACTGTCAACTATACATTTGCCAACCTATATATTTAACCTCATCCTTTCGACTGAAACCTTCTTGTTGACTTTCCTGTATCCTCGTATACACCTGTCTGACAGTCTGTCTGATTAAAACAACTAGAATCTTCACTTGACCCCATATGAAGAGCTATTAACCTGTCTTCTCTCTTTCTTCACATTTCCTCAAGAGTTGTCTATCTTCTCGGTTTTTATTTTCTCTCCCCCATCGCTTACTTGACTCTCTCCAATTTGATTTATACCCATCTCACTCTACCAAATTACCTTTTACTATCACTAATTACCTCCCTGAGTGTAACTAAATACACCACCATTTTCATTCTTTTTATTTGATCTTTAAGTACCTTTGGACACTGTTCACTACTTCCTCCTTCTCCTCCCCTGGCTTCCCTTAGACCATGCTCTCCTGATTTGCTTCCTATACTTCTGGCTGCTTTTTCTCAGTCTTCTTTGCCAGTTCCTTCTCCTCTACCAGCCATTACATGTTCCTCAAGGCTGATATATATCCAAGCAAATATAAATAATCTTATCTTTCTCTTAATTTATTTAAAATAGATTGATCACTTAAAGCAAAAGTTATAACATTGCCTTGTGGAGTTTATAATGTATATAAATGTAATACTTATGACAACTATAACACAAAAGATAGTGGAGGGGAGGTTAATTGGACCTATGTGGTTTCAAGGTTTTACATTTTTCATGAAGTGGTCCAATATTAACTCTAAGTAGACTGAGAAGTTAAGGATGTATATTGTCATCTCTGGGAAACCATTAAAAATAATACAAAGGCATCTAGCTAAAAAATCAACAGCTAAATTAAAATGAAGTTTGAAAATATTGAAATAATCCAAAAGAGACCTCAAAGAGAGAATAGAGGCACCAATTATAGATAAGACCAATAGAAAACAAATAATAAAATGGTAGACCTAAATGCAACCATATCCATAATTATATAAACTTCATTTTAATGAAGTCCAACTTTTCAATCTTTGCCTTTATGAATTGTTCTGTTTTGTGTACTTCTCTAAGTAGTATGGCTGAGAATGCATCTTCAGGACTAACTTCAAAGTCCATTTTTACAGCAAATACATTGTGCTATTTCCCATTATATGTGTTTCAGGAGATCTGCCTCTCAATCTTGGGTATAGAGGACTGTGAAGGAAGTCTGGAAAAGAGAAAAATCCCAGACTTCCTCTTAAGAAAAGAAATCCTAAGAGCCCTGAAGTACCTAATGAATCTAGTAATATAAGGGGTTGCTTCTGTTTTTGGAATGACTTACTGCTCCATTGCCCAGGGGGTGATACAAAGTCTGTATCTAGGACACAGCTGTTTATGATGTGAATTTTCTCTCTAGGAGGACTCAATAAAACAAGAACTAGATGGAGCCACCATCAACCCCACAGCAACACTAGTGTCACTGTAATCATTACTTCTGGAGATATCCAGACAGTTTAGCACAAGTTCAATTAAGACAGCGAGATTCTTTCAGAGCACTGAGTACCAGGTGATCGATTTTTGCTCTGAATCCAATAATCAATGAACATGTATATTAAGATTCCCTGCAACTTCTTGACCTTTTTCTCCCATCCTCATACTACCTCTTGCTATATTCTTATGTCATCTAGTCCTAAATTCCATTCTGTTAAACTAATTAGCAAGTATCCTAGGACTTCTGATTTCTCTTTTCACCCCAAATCCTTCAATGTCCCTGAATCTTGTTTCCATGGGAACAACAAGAATTTGGTTCTGTGGCTTTTTATTTGATTTCCTTACCTGTAACTTAACCTGTAACACACTAAAATATGACTTTTACCCCATTTCCAAGCCCCACACATTCCTTCATAGTGGAAACTGATCTTTCAAGGTTATCAAAGACCTCCATGTCACTAAACACAGTGAAAGATTTTCAGTCACTATATCTCAACATTATTTAACACTGCTGATAATTTTCTTGTTCTTGAGAAATTATTTTCCCTCGGCTTCCCTTATACTCATCCTTCTGGCTTTCCTCTTACTTCTCTGGCTGCACGTTTCCAATCTCCTGTTCAAGCTCTTTTTCCTCTCTCTGTTAGGTGTTGGTATTTATTTGGGATCTGTCTTAGATTCTCTGCTTTTGTCAGTGTACACAATTTTCTAGCACAATTACAACTGCCCACATTGGCTGAAAATGCCAGCTATATGTTGGTGACTTCTACATCTCTGTGTAAAAGTCTTAGAATATTCTCTCTTTTTTTTTTTTTTTTTTTCAGTTGGAGTCTCACTCTGTTGCCCAGACTGGAGTGCAGTGGCCACTCCCAGCCACTGCAGTCTCAACCTGCTGGGCTCTGGTGATCCTTCCGCCTCAGCCTTCCAAGCAGCCGGAATCACAGGCATGCACTACCACGCCCGGCTGATTTTTTGATTTATTGTAGAGATGAGGTCTTGCTGCCCAGGCAGGTCTCGAACCCGCGGGCTCAGACAATCCACTCACCTCAGCCTCCCAAAGGCGCAGGATTACAGGCTGAGCCACCGAGCCCGGCAGTCTTAGAATATTCTAAGTCTCTTCTCTAAGCCTGAGACAAGTCTGTTGAAGCATCTGTTGGGCATGTCCATTGGAAGCCCCCTTCCCCAAATAGCTCACACTCATCATGCTCAAAATTAAATTGCCACCTTCTCACTTACTACCACAAACCTACTCTTCCTCCTCCTATTGTCTGTTTCAGTGAGTTGTACCACCAAATACCTAATTGCAGTACCTGATTCAGAAACCTGAAGGTCTTCTTAATTCCTTTATCTCCCTCATATACATCCCCATTCAATCAACCATGAACCTTATTGACTATAACTCTTTCTCTCCCTCACATCTGGCTATTTCTCTCAATCTGCACTGCCAGCACCATAGTTCAAGCCACCAGTATCAGTTGCATGAATTATCACAAAACCTTCATAGTTTGTCTCTTTACCTCTAGTCTTACTCTCACTTAAATCCACTCTTCACATTGTTGCCAGATGCATCTTGGTAATATCCAAAGCACTGAGCCTTTCAGTGGTTGCCCATTGCATTAGAGGAAATTTAAAACTCTTTACAATAGAGTCTAGATCCTTAGAATCAGGAGAGTATGTGATTACCTAGATTTAAACCTTGAATCTGCTAATCATAGCTAGGTGATCTGAACTATTGGGTTAATCTCACTGAGCCTCTGTTTCCTTATCTGTGAAATGATGTTAATAATAATAACGGTAAGGAGAAGGAGAAGAAGAAGAAGGAGGAGGAGGAGGAGGAGGAGGAGGAGGAGGAGGAGAAGGAGGAGGAGGAGGAGGAAAAGAGTCTCATAGTGTGTTGTGAGGATTTAATACATATGCACATGAAAAAGCAAGTAAAATATTTTCTGCCTCATAATTAAATAAATGGCTATTGTCTTCATTGTTGTTATTGCTATTATTCAGCAAATATGTTTTGAATTTTTACTATGTGACAGGAACTATGGTTGATAATAGAAATGCTATTTTGAACAGAATAGACAAGGTTACAGCTCTCAGAAGAACTGATTTACAATCTAGCCACATTTCTTGCTTCTCACAAATTTACACTCTAAATTGTACTATTGTAGTCCCATTATATTCTGTTTTTCTTTGCTTTGGGCATTTTTGTATGCTCTTCCTAGCTCAGAAAATACTCTCTCCCAGCCTTCCCTCACCTGTGTAACTCCCTATTCTTCAAATCTCAGTTTTGTAGCGGGAAGACAGAGAGAGCGTGACACCGAGACTATTATAGGAAGTGGCACTTTATTACGCTGGCCAGCCCAGCGGGCTTGAGGGGCTAATGCTTCCAGGTCGAGCCCCCCAGAAAGGGAGAAGTGGGGTCTTATACCCTTGTTTAGGTAAGGGAGGGGGTCGTGTTGAGTGATTATATATTTCCTTTGGAATCTTACAAGGTTGTACTCAGCAAAATCAGATTTTTCAAAGAACAAATGGTTTTCAGGAACTGCAGGGTTGTAAACCATCAACTTCAGAAGAGGGATTTTGGATAAGTCTGTGAATTAGTTAATCTTTTGCATTTCCATGAAATTGCCAGTCTCTGGCCATTTGGCCTTTCTTTTTTTTTTTTTTTTTTTGAGTTAGAGTCTCACTCTGTCACCCAGACTGGAGTGCAGTGGCCGCTCCCGGCCACCGCAGCCTCGGCCTGCTGGGCTCCGGCGATCCTTCCGCCTCAGCCTTCCGAGTAGCCGGAATTACAGGCATGTGCCACCACGCCCAGCTGATTTTTTGATTTATTGTAGAGATGAGGTCTCGCTGCCCAGGCGGGTCTCGAACCCGCGGGCTCAGGCAATTCACTCACCTCAGCCTCCCAAAGGCGCGGGATTACAGGCTGAGCCACCGAGCCCGGCTCATTTGGCCTTTCTTAAACAAAACCTGCCTGATGCCTGATGGGTCTTTAAAACTTGCAGCTTGCCTTTCAAAAGGAAATACCTTTAACTGCTACCAATTCCCCCTTTCTGTCACATCAGTTTAAATGTCATTTCCAAGATTCCCATAACTGAATTCGTTTCCCTTATTTCTTAGATCTCACCCAACTTAACCCATTTTACTGGCTTACATATGTGTATTGCAACACACTCTAAACACCAAAAGGTGGAGGAGTCTATAGGTCTTGTTTATCAGTGTCTTCCTAATATCAAACATAGTGTCTGACACATGTTGGTATTAAGTAAATACTTGTGAAAAGATATAAGGGAGTTAGTAGCAGTCAGAAGGATGCTTTTACCATAATGGCATTTTTTTAGGAGGGGGAGAAGTAGGATACTTACCAATAAATTGATGGTCACCTTTGTAAGTTGCATTCTATAAGCTAAAATGTCTTCAGCATCTCAAATGATCATCTAGAACATTTTTACATTTAGAAGACAAGAGTGGGTAATATGTGTAGAAGATATCTAGCAGCTATTGTTAGAACATGTAATTCTACACACTTACTGTCATTCAGCTTCATAATAATGGAAAGACTATTTTGAATAAAGACTCACAAGAGTAATTAATGTTAGTCAAATTGTTTAAAAAAAAACAGCTATCATGTAGCCTGAGATACTGGCATTCTACCCTAAAGTAGACACCTAGCTATACTTCATCTTGTTGAGGAAACATTTGCATGGGTCTCTCCTAAGAACAATTAGTGTCATAGCTCTACACACCACTGCAAGAGAGAGTAATAGTCTGTGCTGCTCAGATGAATTTCAGAAGTGATTAGAAACATAAGTGGGCTGTCTGACCAAAAAGTCTCCTAGCCATAGAGAGAAGCATACTAAGGCCAGCAGTGACAAGTCTACCAAAAGTTGGCAAACATTCTCAGCCAAGTTCTGGCATTCATCTAGTTTCCTAGTCGCTAAGGATTTCAATGTTTTGAAAGATGTGTTCACATATGACAAGCACTTCTGACTGTAAAATAGTCCCAGAGAGCATTACAATTGAATCATGTTATAGTTCTCAAACTCCTTTTGTTAGGGTCATCTCTCTGGGGCCTCTAAAAATGTTAGGGTCACACGCTCCTAGCAGGGCCTCCAGAATGTTAGGTCAGGCCCACTGGGAGTGTGGGTATCTGGTGTGCGATCTGATGCCACATGAAAGATGCAAAGAATTGCACAGAAGTTAGATTAGAAAATATAGTTGATTTAAGGCCAGGCTGGTGGCTCACACCTATAATACCAGCACTTTGAGAGGTTGAGATGAGAGGATTGCCTGAGCCCACGGGTTCAAGACCAGCCTTGGGCAACTTGGTGAGACCTCATGCATACAATAAATCAAAAAATTCGCCGGGTGTGGTGGTGCATGTCTGTAGTCCCAGCTACTTGGAAGGCTGAAGTGGAAGGATTGCCTGAGCCCAGCAGGTCGACACTGTGGTGGCCTTGAGCATGCCACTGCACTCCAGCCTGGGACTCCAACTCAAAAAAAAGAAAAAGAAAATATAGTTTATTTAAAAGTAAATTAGAGAGAGAGAAAGAGAAGATTTACCTCACCAAGGTAGAAAAGAGAGCCAAAGCCAGGAAACATGGCATCACCATAGCTCAAAGAGCACGTGGCCACACTATAGCTTAGCAAGGCAATGGCCAAAATGGCTGCTCGTGGTTGAATCCTTTTAACTATTTCCTTTGGAGGAAGGTCATTAAGGAGATTGGGTGGTGGTCTGCTCCATGTCATTATAAAGGGGCAGGTAAGCACAGATACTGATAGACAGCAGATGGGTGGGTTAGTGATATGAGTCTTCAATCTTGAGGGAGCCAGACATTAGCATCCCATGCCCTCAGGTGGTGGGCTAGATGGGAGGAGATAAGGGGAGGGGCTTTTCCTGCAGAAGACTTTGTCAGACATTTGTAATCCACAAACTCCTTGACCAAAAAGTGGTCCATTATCATTTCTATGGCTCTGTCCTTGTCTTGCATATGATGGAGATTTGCCGAGAGGGTAGGGTAGACTGCCACTTGGCCTGCAGTAGAATGTCTGAACGCTTTCTAAAACCTGTCTATTGGAAATTTATCTATGTCTAACTTTTGCTAGATTCAAAGTGTGTCAGTCAAAGCACAAATGGTTATGCTGAGGCAAAATGTGAACTAAGTTTATTCTAAGTTTCTCAGAGTCCTTCCTTTCACCTTTCTTCAAAAAAGATCTTTCTAGGATGATAAATATTTAAAATAATTAAAAATAGACCTTGTCTCCCTAGCTCTATTCTAGGCCCCTCAATCCAATGGCTCCTTAGGGTAGAGTAGAAAAATCACTGTACTAGCAATCAGAAAACAGACTCAGAATCTCAGAGTAGAAATGGAACATACAATAATTCAGTCCAACCATCCACCCTGTACTTGGATTCTCTTCTACAATAAGAACCCTCTGGGCTCTTTCCCCCAGTTTTTATGCTCTTGGGCAAGTGACTTTCCCTTGGTAGCCTTCAGTTTCTTCATCTGTAGGAAAAGGAGTTGGAGTAAATACTCTCCAAATTCTTCCACACCATGAAAATATGTTTCAATAGTACTTAAAACACAGGAATTCTGGTCCAGAATGCAAATCATGAAAACTGTTAAGTTCTGTATTCTATACAACCTGTTGTGCAAAGGAATTTAATTTGAGGAATCCTACAGGACTGTAGGTAGTTTCAGAAATAATAAAAAGACTGAATTTTCAGGCAAAACTGGACAATCTTCTGGTAAAAGAGCCAACACATTGGTTGGTTGGTTGGTGGTTGGTTGGTTGGTTGGTTAGGTTAGGTTAGCTAGGTTAGCTTGTTGTTTTACTTTAGAATGATTTATCACAACATTTTGCATTTAAAGGGTGAATCCCAGTGTCTTCTTGTAAGATTGTTTTGGGAAGGAAGTGATATTCTTGTCCCAATTTTGTCTGCTCTAGAGCACTCCAGACCTCCTTTGAGTATTTGAATTTGGAATAGATTTTCTTTGTCTTTTTTTCATGTTTTAAACCTTAATCTTTTCTGGCTCTTCCTAATAAAAACTATTAATGCTCAGTACATGGACATCCAAGTGGTGCATAAGAGGTCCTGGTACATTATCTTCCAAAGTTTCTTTGTTATAGAAGGATTTTTGAGAATGTGCTGTTTAAAATTACCAGTGCAACTTTTATTAATGAAAAGACTGGCATGAAATGCCACTAAGCAGCACACTGGCAATTGCTTTGCTAATGAGTCTGCCACTTTAACAAGGCAGAGATGGGAAACTGAATGATGACTTAGATTCTACTCTTTTTTTCCAGCCATTTTCAGAATTCTTGTGAGAATACTCATACCTAAAAGGTGGAATCAAAATTCACTTAAAATTCTTTTTAGTATGTTTATTTATTATACTAAAAATTCTGAAATCATTTATATGTATGCAGGGTGTGTACATGTATGGATGTTGTTGAGAGTCAGGTCTCCCACTCTGAGGGAAGAAAAAAACAAAGAATGGGAGAAGACAAGGATATATCAATATGACACCCTCAGCAATAATACTACATTAGCAATGAGCATATTTTGTATCTAAATCTTGGTTTCCAAATACCATCCCCATTAAAAGGAACTATGTCTTCTTGGAGAAATGGCTGATGCCAGGACTAGGAAAGATACAAGATGAGCCTAGAGTAAGTTGTCTTAACAGAAAGTAAAATAAAATAAAATAAGATAAAAATTGAGGGAAAGCATTTTGAAATAACCAGCTTGCAAGGAACCCAATCCTACTGCACCCACCCCCAGCAAATCTGGCACAATTTGAGCAGCAAAATAAATAAGGAAGGTAATGAATAACCATTAAATAAAATAGAAATCCACTGATCCATAGTGATGAAGAAAAACAGAGAGAAACAGAAAGGGAAACAGTTAGAATGTCAACTGATAAGTATGAAGGGAGTGGTAGTTTTAGAAAGACAACATTTTGTAAATAGCATTGTAAAAGCTGGTTCAGGCAAAAATCCTCCATTGATGTTAAATGTAAGGTGGGGGGATAAATGAGAAACAGAATATTTGCATGATTGTAAAATGTCTCCCTATATTTTCTTTATTAGTTGCAAAGGAAAAATCGTAGCTACAGTGGAGAAAACACATGACACTTTGATCAGTTAATCTAAATTAACCTCATCAGTGAGGGGCAGACAGACAATATGTGCCCCTGAATTTGCTTTCCTGAAACAGACTCAGCACCATTTGAATCTAATTATGAAGAACATCAGAGAAGCCTAAATTGAAGCACATTCTATAAAAAAAGAACTGTATGCTTGAAAAATGCCAATATCGGCCAGGCTGGGTGGCTCAGCCTGTAATCCCAGCGCTTTGGGAGGCCAAGGTGAGTGGATTGCCTGAGCCCGCGGGTTCGAGACCCGCCTGGGCAACTTGGTGAGACCGCATCTCTACAATAAATCAAAAATCAGTCGGGCGTGGTAGCGTGCGCCTGTAGTTCCAGCTACTTGGAAGGCTGAGGCGGAAGGATCGCCGGAGCCCAGCAGGTTGAGGCTGCGGTGGCCGGGAGCGGCCACTGCACTCCAGTCTGGGCGACAGAGTGAGACTCCAACTCAAAAAAAAAAAAAAAAAAGAAAAATGCCAATATCATGAAAACAAAGTAAGGCTAAGGCACTGTTCCAGATTAAAGAAGGCTAAAAGAAACATGACAGCTAAATGCAATATGTGTGATTGAACTGAGTTCTTTACAGGAGGGGGAAATGCTATAAGTGGACATTAATGAGTCCATTGATAAAAGTAGAATATGGACTGTAGATTGAATAAAAGTATTTTATCAATATTAAATTTCCTGAATGTGATAACCATACTGTGGTTATGTAAGAGAGTTTCCTGTTCTTATGAGAGACACACTGAACAGTTCAAGGGTAATGGGGCATACTCTCAAACAGTTCAGAAAAAGCATGTTTATAAAAATGTATATATATGTGTGTATGTGTGTGAATATACATATAAAGAGAGAGAATGCTAATAACAAATGTGGCTAAATATTAAACATTGGTGAAGGGTGAAGCTGAGTAAAGGGCAACTGGAAGTTTTTTATATTATCCTTGCAACTGTCCTTCAAAATAAAGATTTTACAATTACTTCAAAATACAAAGTTTAAAAAATCAACTGGAACCTGTAATCCCAGCACTTTGCCAGACCGATGTGTGTGGATTGCCTGAGCTTGCGGGTTCAAGACCAGGCCGGGCAACTTGGCAAGACCTCATCTCTATAATAAATCAAAAATTAGCAGACATGGTAGCACACACCTGTAGTTCCAGTTACTTGGAAGGCTGAAGTGGAAGGATTGCCGGAGCCCAGCAGGTCGAGGCTAGGATGGCCATGAGTGTGCCACTGATCTCCAGCCCAGGCTACAGAGTAAGACTCCAACTCAAAAAAAAAAAAAAATCAACTGGTGCTGATTATTCATCCTAATTTTATGTGATAAATAGAATTTTTTGCCCATAAAAATAATTTATTGGGAAATGTTTTTTAATCAAATATATTCATTTTCTTGGCAGTGAAAAGAAAGATGATGTGAGCTGTGTGGGGCAACCAACTTAGAAGCTGCCCTTTAAAGCTAAGAAAAAAAAAGTCTACTCAGTAGAAGGACAGAAACCACAGTACTGTGCTACTGTGTGCACATGCAAGCAGGCACACACACACACACACACACACACACACACACACACACACACACACACACAAAAGCTTTTTTATACCATTTTATTAGCCAGTTTTTCATTTTTTATATCATTTTGTTAATCTTTTGTAGTATGGAAGGAGGGAGTCTCGCCTGAATCTAACTATGAAGAACATCACAGAAACCTAAATTGAAACACATTCTATAAAAAAAGAACTATATTCTTAAAAAATGCCAATATCATGAAAACAAAGTAAGGCTAAGGAACTGTTCCAGATTAAAGAAGGCTAAAAGAGTCATGATAAAAATTGTCCTCAGTGAACGTTTCCATGCCACCACTTAGCTGAGTTCTATTAATACTTTTCCTTTAGAACAGCAAGCAGAGCAGTGGACAGGGAGCCAAGAAAACCAGGATTTCAGTCTCAGCTCAACCTACTAGTAACATAGATATAAGACTCCAACTTCAGCTGCCCCATCTATACAATGGAGAAAATAACAGATTTGGGTGCACAAAGTGTCTTTACCTGCCACGCTTGCAGTTGACTTGGTCATGAAGGGTTATGTGAGGCTGGCGGTAAGTGTTGGTCTTGATCATCCACTTGTCTTTCTGTTTACTCGGATCACCCTTCAGGGTAGAGCTTGTCTACAGAGACATACATTCCTAAAAAAATCTGACAAGCTGTTTTCAAAAGTAGTAAATGCTAGACAATCAGTTGCATTGACTTTTACTGGCTAGTGCATATTAGGGCCATTTTGCTTCATATGTCTGAAATCTTCCAAAGGAATTGTTGTGTTGGTCCAGAGAGTGACAACACTGGAAACATTTCATTTCCCCCTCAGATCTTTCTTGTGTACCTTTGAGGCCTCTTTCATTTCTGACAAATACATTTTTTTTATTCTTTTAGCTCTGCTGAGCCAGACTTCCTATGAGAGAGTGGAAACTGAATTGTATTCTGCCCTTAGCAGCAACAATTTTGTCAGTTAGACTGTGACTGCTGAGCCTTATTCCTGAGGATGTAGCAAGATAGGGCGATAGCTTCCAGACTGCTGACTAGCTATTTTGGAACTTGTAAACTTGTAGCACACTGACTTTTTTTTTTTTTTTTTCAGTTGGCGTCTCACTCGGTTGCCTAGACTGGAGTACAGTGGCCGCCGCTCCCAGCCACCACAGCCTCGACCTGCTGGGCTCCAGTGATCCTTCCGCTTCAGCCTTCCAAGTAGCTGGAACTACAGGCGCATGCCACCACACCCGGCTAATTTTTAATTTATTGTAGAGATGAGGTCTCACCAAGTTGCCCAGGCAGGTCTCGAACTCGCGGACTCAGGCAATCCACTCACCTCAGCCTCCCAAAGGCACGGGATTACAGGCTGAGCCACCAAGCCCGGCTCACAACTGACTTCTAAATCAACACTTATATAAATGCATCTGATACCCAACAATAAAAACCAATCATTGTACCTATTGAGTCATGTTCACTTTAAAATCCTAATTTTCTCTAATTCATCTTCTCTTCCTATTGTATGCCATTTATTAAATAAGAGGATTAACTACCAAAGAGAAAATAAAATGTAGTTGGTAAACATAGGACATATACAGTGCTTTATATACTTGCAGTCCTTGACTTTTTAAAATTTTCGTCTTCAGTTCTCTTAATGTTCGCCACCAAAATCTTTGTCCACAGTAGTTTTCTTTAGTTGTACTTTTATAATTGGAAAGAACATGACTTGAAATATTAAGTAGCAATCTAGAGAAATGAGTGCTGTGATTTAATCCCTGATATGCTTCAGGCCCTTGTGACTCAATACAGTCATCTGTAAAATGGGACCAAGGATATGAATAATATATCAGTAAAAACTATAAAAGTATACAATATGTTATAAATTCAAAATGATAATAAGGGTGCCCTCTAAGATTCTTGACTAGGAGGAAAAATGCTAGATTCTAAAAGTCCAAGCTCCATCCTGAACCAAAACTTTTCATGCCTGGGAAAAATATACTATATGCTGCCTTAACTTCCTGGTGTAAAAAGTAGAAGGTGTATTAGCGTTCTACTGTTGCTGTAACAAATTACCACAACTTTAGTGGTTTAAAAGATAAGAAATGTATTATCTTATGATTCACTAGGTCAGAAGTTTGACAATGGTCTCACTAGGCTAAAACAAAGGTTTCAATAGGGCTGTGTTCCTTTCTGGAGATTAGCCTGGACTATTCAGGTGGGCCCAATATAGTCAATAGATCCTTATACTGGAAGCAAAAGTCAGAGAGAGAAATGTGACAACAGAAGAAGAGGTTGGAGCCATGCTCTTTAAAGCCGAAGAAATGGGGTCACGAGCCAAGAGTCAACCTAAAAAGAAGCTGAGGCAAAATTAATGTAAATAGAGAGTTATTGGGACCAAACTTGACTGCAATCTAGGAGGATAAATTCAAGTTGCCCTGAATGTACACTCCCATTAGCAACAGTTACAAGTGCTGATATAAAGTTGTTTTTTAGGAATTCTCATTGGTTTACAGAAATACCTTTGATTAGTGATTGACTATGCACTGTTAAGCTATAGGGTGTGGGTTATAGTGTCTGGTGTGGCATCGCAGTATTAGGTTAATGTATAGCTACTTGTGGCAAGAGCAAGCAATTTCAAGAGATGAATACATACTTCAAAGTGGGAAGTAGGACATAATTGCTGTTTCACATTAACGTTTCTCTGGGCCTCATAATTAAAAGCACTTGCATTACTCAGATAAAATTTCTTTTCTCACAAGTCATGCAAGTGGTCTCTAGAAGCTTGAAAAGGCAAGGAAGCAGATCCTCGCCTAGATCCTCCAAAAGGGACACCACACTACTGACATTGATTTTAGCCTGTAGGATCCATTTTGGACTTCTGAATTCCAGGATCATTAGACAATAAATTGGTGTTGCTTTAAATCACTAAGTTTGCGGTAATTTGTTAAAGCAGAAACGCAGAATAGGAAATGAATATAGGGAAAATCTGTGTGTTTGCCTTTTCAAAACTTCCTTCCTTCCTTCCTTCCTTCCTTCCTTCCTTCCTTCCTTCCTTCCTTCCTTTCTTTCTTTCTGACTCGAAGACTCACTCTGTCACCCAGGCTGGAGTGCAGTGGCACAATCACAGCTCACTTCAGCCTCGACCTCCTGGGCTCAGGCAATCCTTCTGCCTCAGCCTCCCAAGTATCAGGGACTACAGGAACGACTGTCTTTTCTATCTTCTGAAAGCCACCTGCATATCTTGGTTCCTGGCCCCTTCCACCATCTTTAAAGTCAACAACATCAAATCTCTTTCTGGCTCTTCTGTTGTCACATCTCTTTCTAATCAGCAAGAAAAGATTCTCTGATATTAAGAATTCGTGCAATTTGATTCACCTGGATAATCTAGACTAACCTCCCCATACCAAGATTTTTATTGCTTTCACATCTGCAAATTCTATTCGACATGTACAGTAATTTACTCACAGATGTCAAAGATTAGGACATAGACACTTTTGTGGGGCCAGTATTCTGCTACCACAGGGGCGTGAGTTCTATTACCTAGTTAATCAACTATCTAGTGATGTTACTTTAGACAGATACTTTCAACTCTCTAGACCATAGATTTATTTATCTGCATAAGGATTGTAATACCTTGCTACTGTTGGGGCTCAGGACTTGCCACCCCAAAATATAACTGTAGGAGATAAGCATATGCCACCCCCAAATATAGTTTTTTGGTATATTGATTTCTAACTAGTTATTTTGAGAAACTGCAAACATAGGAGTAGCTTTGAAAAGTTCCCCTTTTGTAAAGTAAATTTATATCTATAAAGGAAATTTTTATTAATAAAGTTATCTGTACCAGGAAGAGAGCTGCTCAGAAAGTTTATCACCTGAGAGACTCTTTTTTTTTTTTTTTTTTTTTTTTTTTGAGTTGGAGTCTCACTCTGTCGCCCAGACTGGAGTGCAGTGGCTGCTTCCAGCCACCGCAGCCTCGACCTGCTGGGCTCCGGCGATCCTTCCGCCTCAGCCTTCCGAGTAGCCGGAATTACAGGCATGCACTACCACGCCCAGCTGATTTTTTTGATTTATTGTGGAGATGAGGTCTCGCTGCCCAGGCGGGTCTCGAACCCGCGGGCTCAGGCAATCCACTCACCTCAGCCTCCCAAAGGCGCGGGATTACAGTCTGAGCCACCGAGCCCGGCTCCTGAGAGACTCTTATCTGCATAACAAGGTAACATTTATTCACCACACATTTCCTCTTCTCATTCTCCTATAGTTTGTTTCCACGATCCCCCAGAAATTCTAAGCCCCTATTCCTCACTGTAGCTCAGGATCCTATATAAGCTTCAATCATCCGACCCTTCTTTCATTCTCCTATTTTGTGGGTCTACCAAGCATACATACATAACTATAAAATTTTTTTCTCTGTTAATCTGTTTAAGGTCCATTTAATTTGTTGATCAAAGAATCTAGGAGAGTAGAGGGAAGAAATTTTTCCCTCTCCTATACTATGTCACAGGATTGCTCTCAGTATTAAATGAATGAATGCATGAGAAAACATTTTGCAAACTGCAAAAGCTACATAAATATAAGGGATTATTTTTTCCATAAGAACGGAGGAGTAACAGCCAGAGTAAGTTAAATAATAGGTAATGAAGGAGATATGGCTATCTTACCCATCCTCCACATCACGCTACTTATGAATATCCTTAGGGTTGTCTCATATGAGCTTACAAAGGGTCCTCTCATATTCTCTTTTCTGAATACCTTCATTGATCTCATTAATGTGAGCTGTCATCTAGCTACTTGAGGGTGGCTTCTTACTGCGACCTGGCTGTTTCTTGGCATGTTGCCCTCCATGTCCATGTCATGTTCTTCTGATGCTTTCAAAGCTACATACCTTGCTGATGTCAAAAACATAATAGAATTACTTTAATTTTCATTGAGCTGAGCCCACACTGTATCCACATAAGATGTCCTTTCCCTCCATTTTGTGTAATATTTGGCTGCCTTGACTATAGTGTTTAGACTATTAAAGACTGGAGACAATATATACGTGACTTCAGACATCTCAGTCACTTTGGGGTTTTTCTGCCAAAGTTTTAGGACATGCCCAGGAAGAGGAAACACAAATCACAGCATCTGTGATCTATGCTTTTTCCAAAAAGAAATTTGAAGAGTTCATTAGTTAAAGGGGACAGAGTGAACGGGAGGGGAAGAAGAAAAATAGGTTAAAAAAATGGGGAGGCAAGCTGTTTATATTCTTGAGAAAGTTTTTGAACTGCGTTCAGTGATTTTTACATTTTACATAGGAACAGGGGGGTAAAAGAAGAGCCAATTATGTTATTTTGTGCTATGTAAATCTGCATTTTACATAAGATAATGTAAGCATGCAAAAAGACAGAGTTGAGGATCATCTAACAGAACTCTGCTTCAGGGCTTGTCCACGGGGCAAATATGTATTCTGAAAGATTTGGGGACCCACAAGGAACTTTTCTCTGTGAACAATTTGTGAGAGAGGCCATCTGTGGTGACATGTAGCCCTCCATCATGGCAGCCATCCATCTGGGAACAAAAGGGAGGAAATTTTTTGTGCAAGTGACTCAGTTCCCAAACTCAACTCTCTCCTTGGCATAGTGAACTTGGGATCTCCAGATCCTGCTTTGTTTCACAGTTACCAAACCAATAAACAAGACTGGAAGATATATACATATATATATACATGTATATACATTATATATACATATGATATGATTATATATGATGCAGTGTCCAATTGCTACCCAGGTTTCTTGTGGAAGTGCCAGAAAATCAATGGTAATTCTATGCAGAAGTAGAGATCAGCAAATTTAGAGTCAGACACCATGAATTTGCTACCCATTACTTGATTTTAGTCTGGGGGAAGGCCCACATCCGCATTCATGGGTCTCCCCATTACTATTCATAAAATTCTCACTATGTCACCCTCACATACTTTTGTGTTCCATTGTTTACAGAATCATTAAGGCTACTTGAAACCTAACCATGGCATACTACATGTGTCTCACAAGTCCTTTGTACATACAGGCCTTTCTGCTTCTGAGATAGGGATCCAGCAGACTAAGTTTCCCAAGACACAAGTTACAAGACCAGGATCTAAGTTCCTGAAATGGTGGGATGAGGCAAGAAGACTGGCCAAAGCCAGCAGAGACCAGCTGAGACCAAGATGGTATTGAAAGCAACCTTGCTTGCCCTTTTTGCTCATGCTAAAGGACACTCCCACCAGTGCCATGACAGTTTACAATAACCATAGTAACTCCCAGAAGTTACTCTATATGATTTTTTTTTTTGTTTTTTTTGAGTTGGAGTCTCACTCTGTCGCCCAGACTGGAGTGCAGTGGCTGCTCCCGGCCACCTCAGCCTCGATCTGCTGGGCTCCGGCGATCCTACCGCTTTAGCCTTCTGAGTAACTGGAACTACAGGCGCACGCTACCACACCCGGCTAATTTTTTTATTTATTATAGAGATGAGGTCTCACCAAGTTGCCCAGGCAGGTCTCAAACCCGCGGGTTCAGGCAATTCACTCACCTCAGCCTCCCAAGGCGCGGGATTACAGGCTGAGCCACTGAACCCGGCTCTATATGATTTTAAAAGGAGAAGAACCCTTGATTCTGGAAACACTCTGCCCCTTTTCCAGAAAACCCATGAATAATCCTCCTCTGGCTTAGCATATAATCAAGGGATAGCCATAAATATAGTGAGCCAGCAATCTGTGGCTGCTACTCTGCCTAGAAAGTAACCAACTTTTTGTCTCCGGCTGCTTCTGCCTATGGAGTAGCCTCCTCTTTGTCATTTCAACAAACTTGCTTTCATTGTCTACATAAGGTTGACACTTAAATTATTTCCTCCACGAAGCCATGAACTCTTCTGGCTTACTGGGTTGAACCCTGATTTGGAGGTTCACTTGTGTCACTTCTGCCTATAATGACTCTATTTTAAAAGTTTAATAGAAAACTTTGGGACTAGATCAGGGGACAGACACTGAGCTATACTTCTCATTCTTTCTCCTCTGTCTCATCTTTGCCAACCAGGTGCCCATTTATTAGACTCTCCCTGACATTTCTTTCCCTCCTTGTCTTCCTCCTTCCTCTCCTCTTTTGCTTCTTCCAAGCCTCCTCTCTTCAAGTGACTTACCCATGAATAGAACCAGTAACCAGATGCACTGAGATGTGTATGAATGTCAGTTAGGCTCAATTGGGACCACTGCTAAAAATTATATTTGTTGTATCATACAATCAATAGCAAGTACAGTGTTCAGTATCAGAAATCAATACCCTAAAATATGGCGTTATACGGCATTCGCTAAATTGAAGCAGCCTCAAGATCTCTCTGAGCTTCCCCTCCTTCCTGTCTCTTCCAAATTATGCTGCTTCCCCTCCCTGTTATCTCATGATCTATTGCAGAATAGAAGATCAAGAGGTGACCACACCTGAGTAGACCTTTTAAAGAGTATGACAGTCTCCAAGGATCATTTAAATCCCAAAGATAACTATTTACAAATTATTCTCTGTTCCCCAGTCTAATCATTCTCCCTAGCAATCATTTATAGCCTTTCAATAAAATTCCTCTTCTCCCTCCCATAGCCTATTTTTCCAGAATCCAAGACCCCATTCTTTCTGTAATCTCAATACTATTTAAGTTTCTGTAACTCATTAAGAAGTTATGTCTTCCTTCTGAAGACTTCTATGTATACACATCAAATACATCTGTATGCCTTTTCTCCTATTAATCATTGTGCCTCATGCCAATGGTTTTTCAGGGAACCTTTAGGGAGCCAACAGTCATAGTCCCCACAATAGCTAAAATTGTGTAATAGGTACAGTTCATGATTAAAATAAAAGACAAATTACTTAAAGCCTAGAAGCTTGTGATTTAATAGGCAACACAAAGAAACTAGATATAGGTTATTTTATACACATAAAAACAAAATCATTATAGAACCATATCAGTTGTGATTTTGGGCAGAACTAATGAACTGAGATCCTGTTCCATGGCAACCGAGACATGGGAAAATCTGTTTCTGTCACAAAGTAAAACAATAGCTGATCAGTTTGACTGAAAGTTAGGTCAGAATGGTTTAGAAAGGATGCTGCAGCCACACATGGAAGAATCATCCACACCCACAATTTCAATGTTATGCTCTATAAGAAGAACTTGGGGTACATGCACATATATTAATAGCTTTTCCACCCATTATGAGATCTGAAGTGCACTTATAGTTTGCACACCCCTCTGATCTTATTGATTAAAATTATGGAGTCAGACCAGAAATTGTCACTAAATGAGTACATAGAAAAAAGGGAAAACAAACATCATCTCAGAGATTATCTCCATGAATTACCCATACAGCTGGGTTGGCCATTCAGTTCTTATACTTCCCATTGTGGTGCCATCTAAACTGTTCTTGCCTCGGGGCCCAAGATCTGTAGGAGCCATCAAATCAACTCTGTCTGGCACTAGAGCAAGCTAATTGCTCCTGATACAACAAGAAGTAAAGGGAATTGCTTGCCATTGTGATCTAGCACTCTCAGGAGAGGAGGACTTCATATCTGAGTTACAACTAGGGATGTGCTGTGGCTGAAGTTAGGTTCATGTCCAAGTTTGTACTTTAATGCTGAGGTCATTTCACTTGGGAAAAAGATTAAAAACCCCAAACATTTTGTTCATGCAATTTTATGCACCCCAAGTGTCTAATTCCACTGATACCATTCAATCAGTTTGGAGGCTTTGCTTGCACTTCAGTGATTAATGAACATTGTATTTTGCTTATAGCAAAAATTTTAAAAATTGAGAGCAGGGCACAGCTTGACAACTCTTTTGGTGTTATAAACAACATACAGAGAAGCTTATTCTAACTTGATAGAAGAACCAGGTGTCAGTTTAACGGTAGTGATGAAAATAACCACCACGTCAGTCCAACACCTGGTCTGTGACTATTCAGTACCACCAAATCATCATGTGGGTAAAGCCTTGGTTCTTTCTAATAAGCTGTGTTATTATCACTGTTTGAGGAACAACCTTTTTCCCCAAGATATATCACTATCTAATTTTTTCTAATATACAGTGTTACTAATACTCTCTGTATATTAATGATGTTCTTGATAGTCTATGCCTTATAAAATCTTCATAAAAATGTTTTTTCCTTAGACTCCTAGATGACAGAAATAGAAAAAGTCACCTACTCTTTTATTCTGCTATTTCCTATGCTGTCATTTTTACTATTGTCTACAATGTAATATAAGCTAGAAAAGACTGGAATAATTTTGAAGTCACAGTGACTCTCTGGTCCTTTCAAAACACATTAAAGTATTCAATAACTGAAACAATCATGTGAATCAAAATGTCAAAAATGTAAACTGTAGCACATCTATACATATCCAAAATGTCACCATCTCCTCTAGGATTAGTAGGTTGCAATCTCTTAGTAACAACTGAAAATATATATGGCAAATAAACTAGTGTATTGGTCATTCAGAACTCTCATTCTGAAAAGTGAGAGGAGGCTATGGTCAGAGCAGCCAATGGTGAAACATGACTTATTTGCTTTCTATTATAAGGAAAAAAAAATGACGGCAAAGTAGTCTAAGAAAACTGTTCAAGGCAAGTTAGCAATACCTGAATGCAGTCAGAACTACTTTTCTCTTGATAGAGTTGCTTCAGCAGCCAGTTGGAAAGATGAACACCTTTTCCAGAATACAAAAAGCACTGAGTTTAGCCATATAGTCTTCTGATGGCTTGTAATCAAATAATGGAATATGTACTATTAGAGAAGATATAAGAGAGCATGGAAGTTACATCAAGGGTTTAGTCAAGAAAAACTGGTGTGAGAAAAGAAAACTCATGTAAAAATAAAGAGGGAAATGCATTCAGAGTAGGAACATCCATTTGAATGTCACAGAAACCAAAAGTGTTATCCCTGGGGATGAAAATATAGCTGATGACAAAACTTATTGTTTTGACTTTTCTCAAGACTTGGAAAGTGAAACATTGGTATGCAAAAGCTCAAAGAAAAAATGCACACATAAGACTGACTCTCCACAACCTCTCCTTCAGTTCTAGTATTAATACTGTAGATTTATGAGGACAGAGAAATTAGACTGAGCAAAGCTACAGTGAATGGACTTGTGGAGAAGACCCGTACTGTATGAATGAGATAGAGTTGAAGGGCTGTTGATTCTGTATGTCTTTTTCTTTCTTTTTTTTTTTTGGTCACAGTATCACTCTGTCACCCCGGCTGGCGTGCAGAGGCATGCTCACAGCCACTGCAGCCTCAACTTGCTGGGCTCAGACTATCCTTCCGCCTCAGCCTTCCAAGTAGCTGGAGCCACAGGCATGCATCACCATGCCCTGCTAATTTTTTGATTTATTGTAGAAACAAGGCCTCACTAAGTTGTCCAGGCAGGTCTTGAAGCTCTGGGCTCAGGTAATCCCCTTGCCTCCACCTCTCAAAGTGCTGGGATTACAGGTATAAACCACCACGCCTGGTGCCAATTCTGTATTTCTTTATTTTTATTTATTTTTTTTTTGAGTTGGAGTCTCACTCGGTCGCCCAGACTGGAGTGCAGTGGCTGCTCCCGGCCACCGTAGCCTCGACCTGCTGGGCTCCAGCGATCCTTCCACCTCAGCCTTCCAAGTAGCCGGAATTACAGGCACGCGCTACCATGCCCGGCTGATTTTTTGATTTATTGTGGAGATGAGGTCTCGCTGCCCAGGCGGGTCTCGAACCCACGGGCTCAGGCAATCCACTCACCTCAGCCTCCCAAAGGCATGGGATTACAGGCTGAGCCACCGAGCCCGGTTTCTTTATTTTTATTTTTATTTTAAAGATGTAGGGTACAATTCAAGATTAGGTATACAAGTGGTCATCGTACAGGTAAAGTTTGGGCTTCCTTTTGGTCCCCACTACACCTGATCTGAGGTCAGGTACCCTTATTGATGCTATATGCCCCCTCTCCCTCCCCTGGCAGTGTCCCACTACAGCCAATCCCTTTCTTACAGTATTATGGTAAATGTTCAGGGTCCACTTATAATGAAGACGTGATACTCAGTTCTTTGTTTCTGTGGTAGATCACTGATTATTATAGACTCTAAATCCATCCAAGTTGCTGCAAAGTCCATATGTTTGTCCTTCTTTATGGCTGCATCCATTGTGTATATGTACCACTTTTTTTAATCCAGTCCAGTTTCGATGGGCAGCACGGTTGGTTCTGATTCTGTATTTCTTTCTTTCTTTCTTTCTTTCTTTCTTTCTTTCTTTCTTTCTTTCTTTTTTGAGTTGGAGTCTCACTCTGTTGCCCAGACTGGAGTGCAGGGGCATGCTCATGGCCACTGTAGCCTCGACCTGCTGGGCTCAGGCAATCCTTCTGCCTCGGTCTTCCAAGTAACTGGAACTACAGGCATGTGTGTTACCATGCCCAGCTTGCAATTCTGTATTTCTTAATGGAAACTAGAATTGGCCATATGAAATGCTTTAGAAATTGCCTTCATTTTGTGACAAAGAATTCTCTGTTTTAAATTTATTTAATATATTTAAATAAACAGCAGCTTTCAAAATTGAACATACTTTTTTTAAGGAGAATGATAATTCTCTGTCCTACTCCAAAAACAAAGACATTTTAATCATTCAATAAAGACCATACAATGCTCATAAAATGGCAAAGGAAAAACAACAATCTTGCCAAGAACAAATGGAAAGGTAAAATGCCAAGTCTCTCTGCAATTCTTTTTTTTTTTTCTCCCAAGTGCTAGAAGTGTTGGCTGATATGTGGATGCAGGGCCCTGATAATAAGCAATGAACATATTTAACCTCTGGGCCAGATGAGCTGGATGGAAGAGTCATGTCAGATTGTGTAATGTCTTGGGGGAAGCCATACAAGGTGTCAGTACAAACTAGGCTGGTACTCATCAAATATTAGATTCACCAGCTGAAAAGGCATTGCCATCCAATTAAGTGACTTTCTGAAAAGAAAAAGAACATTATAATTCTATTTCAGTGAGCTATTGCTTTTGGAAAGTATATTGTAAGGAATGCAAAAATTATTAAGTTAGGAGAGACTTACAGAGCTAATCCAAATCAAGTTGCTCGATCTGCAGATGGGCAAACTAAGATCCAAATGAAGCAAGTGATTTCTTCCAGGAGGGGGTATAGTAAAGCAAAGACCTACCTGAGTAGTGCCAGATATGCATATGCTTGGGCAGAGCTGCTTGCAAAATGTTCCAACCAGGATCCCTGAATACTCTTCCAAGTTTTCTTCAAACTGGAGACTTTAAAGTTCTTACAATATAAAATATTTCTTTTTATTTTTATAGATTTATGGGATACAAGTGCAGTTTTATTACATGATACACTAAAAGTCTGGACTTTTAGTGTAACCATCACCTGAATTACATTGTACTACCTAGGTAATTTTTTAGCCCCTTCCCACCCTCCCACCTTTCTGAGTCTCCAATGTCTATTATTCCACTCTCTGTGACCATGTATATACATTATTTAGCTCCCTGACATTTCCACTTGGGGCATTTCATGAGGCGAACACAGTGGATACTGCAGGTAATAGTGATAAATACAAAAGAGGCTAAGGTCAAATCAGGAGTGATTCCAATTTACTTGTGATCTAAACCCAAATTAAAAACAAGTGGACCAAGGTGTGTTTTCACAACTTGGGCATAGGGCTTTGATAATCTCCCTTCTATCTTGCATAAACCACATTTTGCTCGGTAGCAATATTCCCATTTAACAACTCAAGTAATGACCTAAAAGAGTGCTAAATTAAAGGAATTTCATCTGTAATACTACTAGTTATTTCTTCATTGAGAAAAAATGCCACTCTTAGCTTTATTTTAATGCACATATTTCATTCTGTTTTTTTCACTCCGTGCTACTGTACCAATGGTTGGAAGAGAAGCAGCCTTTCTATGGGTGGAAAAAAACCTTTTTGCCATAGAAAGATTACCTCATTCTGCCACTTACTAGCTGTGCAACTTTGGAGGAGACACAATTTCTATGAGTTTCAATTTCTTAATGTGCAAAATACAGTCTGTGGAAACAGACAAATAAGATCAGAATGCAAAAGTGTTTGACACACAGTAGGTGTTGAATATATACAAGAGTTAAATATAAATGTATAAGAAAGCATTACCTTCTGGCACCAAACTGGAATAGGTCATGGAGAATGAAATAAAATAAAAACACAAAATACAGTTTTTTAGACTCAGAAGCAACTTTAAAATAATGGAGGAGCATAACAGTAAAAAAATGAATAAAATAGTGTAACACTGCCCTATTCCATAAGCCTGGGTTTGTCAGTAGTTAATCCTTTCTTCCTGTGTGAAATAACATGTGAAGGGAGTATCTTAAGCTGGCACAGCCCTGGGGATTTTATAAACTGCATGGGTATTGGTTGTTATTAAATACCTACACACCTTTATACATGAGCATACACACATGTACACACATACATCGGATCTTGCCATGAGAAAGCCCAGCTAACACTACATTTGTTTCAACTATAAGGTGTTTCATTGTGCCTTTTTATTCTCTACTTGTACCCTCCTGGGGTTTGAATGTGTTCCCCAAAGTTCATGTGGTGGAAACTTAATCCTCAATGCAACAGTGTTGGGAGATGGGGCCTAATAAGAGGTAATTAGATCATGAGGGCTCTAACCTTATGAATGAATTGATGTTGTTATCACAAGAGTGGCTTTGTTATAAAAGCCAGTTTGTCTCCCTTTCTTGTTCTCACCTTCTCTTGCCCTTCCACCTTCCACTATGGGATGAGGCAACATAAAAGCCCCAGATGCAGGCCCTTTGACCTTGGACTTCCCAGCATTCAGAACTGCAAGGAGGGGTGGGGATGTAACAACACAAAGGGTACCTGATCCTAAACCAGGGGAAGTGAGGAACAGTTGGAGGCCCAAACTTCACCTGCACATATATTACATATGTACCTAATCCTAACTTATACCCCACACATACCTTTATAATAAAATAAAGTTAAAAATAAATAAATAATTTTTTTCTCTATAAATTACCCAGTCTGTGATGTTCTGTTATAGCAATACAAAAGGAACTAAAACATACCCTCTACATCAAAGGTCATCCTGTTTCTCCATCAACGACCATTGGTTTCAAGGAACTCACTGAAATAAGCTTGAATAAAAAGGAATTTAATATAAGGCTGCAACAAAAATATCATAGAAATCCAAGGACAATAAACAAAATCCAGTCAGAGCTCTAGATATTAGGAATTTACCTAAATCGGAAATCATGGATGCTCATTCTGTCTCAAAGAAAGGCACTCTCGTGTCTACTTCTCTATCTCTTCTCTCTCTCTCAACTTGTCTCCTCTGCTTTCATAAGGCCCAAGTTGGCTAAAGCAACCATTCAGGTCAATCATCCACCCCATTTTCTTACTTCAAATTCTGTGTGTGTGTGTGTGTGTGTGTGTGTGTGTGTGTGTGTGTGTGTGTGTGTGTGTGTGTGTGTAAGTGCTGTTCAATATGTAGGTTCCCAGCAGAATTCTCCAATGTGGTCAGCGTTGCTGCTTTTCCCTTCCTCACTCACAAATTCTTGAGAAAGAGCAATTGACTGACATTGGTTAGCCAACAGACTGACATCTTGGGCTGCCCATACCTAGTGCAATCAAATATGTGTGGGGCTCAGGTCATGGGAGGCAGATTCCCTACAGTATTCCATCATTGTGAACAGGACTGGCTATGCTAAAAGAAGTTGAATTTGTACAAACAACTCAATGAGCGTAACATCTCTGCTGCTCTCAAAGACATGATTTTTCAAATGAAACAAACCTTAAAGCTATAAGGCTTTTTTTCCTGATGAAATAAGCCTTAAAAATATGGCATTATCTAGTTATTGGTTTATGTTAACCTTGACATGTAAGTCATCCTCAGCATGTCAATTACATTACATCATCATCATTATCATCTAGATTTATGCTAGAAACTGTCTAATCCAATAAGTAGGACACAGTGCAGTAGTTCACTGTTTAGCAAAACAAAACAACTATAACAAAGAATCATTAAAATATATTGTATCTTAAATATTTTAACAAATACTTTTTGAGAAGCAGGTTGATTAGTGGATAGCTCCTGCCTTCTAGGGTCCAATATATATATGTCATAGAAAATCATTTTTTCCATTTTTTTTTTCTACCATCCAATGTTTTCCTTAGGTATGGATTGACTTTTGGAGATTTGCACTATCTTGCTTGCACAAGCCACATCCATAATAATTTCCAACCTGGGTTTTTCTAAAGTGGAATGAGAACTTTAAAGGACCTATAAGAGGAAGTAAGATAATAGCTGAGGTTTACTTCAAAATAATTTCGTAGGAGAGTGGGTGAGGTATAGATGAAACAAGATCAAACATGTAGAGATAATTGCTGAAGCTGGATAACAAGTATATCATGCTAATTATAGTAAATGTTCTAATTTTAAATGTTTGTAATTTTTCCCTAAAATAGAATAAAAAACACAACATGTGAAGCAAACTGAATGTAGACTCTTCCTAAATTATTACAACTACCCCCATCTTTTATGTTTTTCTCAGCTATGTAAAATTTGACAAATTTTTTTTTAGCACCCTGCTTTTACTGAGTCTTACAAAGGCATTCAGTCTAAATTTCATTGAAGCAAAAACTCACTTTGCATTCATATTTCATCAGTTTATATAATATTTAGTTAAATCACATAATTATATTGTTGTGTACAACTGGCATAAATAGATTTGGAACAAATCTCAACTAAATTTTGGTAAGCATACAACTCATGGTTGAAGCAGAAGTGTCTGGGCAGATGACACTTCTAACCATGCTATTAGCCACAAGCAGTTACCATACCATGGCCATTGGTCTCTGGGTCTTACTGAGTGTTAATTAGTTCATTAATCTGATTAAATGGAAGTTCACTAAGCGAGAGTCTACTGTATACTGACGTTATTATTATTATGTATTCTATAGTTTCCAAACTTTAACTCTGACTTTATATAATCCTCTTTCACTACCTCGAACTTGGGAAAGCTGAAGACTTTCATGCTTGCCTCAAATGGTTTTCTGTAGTGTAATGAAGGCAGTGGGAGCAATTTTTTCCATTACTTATATTTGACAAGCACGGACGGTGGGACGTTTAATTTCCATATTCTTATTATTGTGTGTTTCTGTTTCCTCACAACTCTCTGGCTTGCTTCCTTAAAAAAAAATACAGGTTGGTTGTTTTACAGACATTGGCTTTGGCAAAAAGCCTGATTACACTTGCTAAGCCTCCTAGTAGCAATATCCAGGAATTAATTAAAATGCTGAGACCAGAGTACCTACCTAGAGAGACAAAGAATGATTATGCTAGTAGTCCCCTGCTCTAAACTACTGCAATCATTTGTTGAAATACCTTGAGGAAGCAAGTCAGTTTTTACTTCACTATGCAGGATGACATAAGGTGATATGACATACCAATTTTTTTTAATGATAAAACTGTAGGGACTAAAATTCCCTCTTTCTACTCCTCCCTCTATGACACCTAATAAAGCTGCTTCCAGAATGAAATATTCATACTGCCCATTGAGTTTTTTATCAACACCATAACCGTGGATATTGGAAAGGACTGCTTTCTCTTTGTTTAACCACTTTAGTATGACTAACTCATGAACACACAGGAGCAGGGCAATTTGCTCCTCCATTTTCTATCTCGGGTATGCAGCAGCAGCATGCGTTCTGAGTCACGCAGAGTCCACTCTTCGGAATGCATACTGTAAGCTCAGAGGGGCTAATAATCAAATTAGGCTTCTAACAAATGGCAATTTATAATGCTGAAACTAATGAGAGGTCAAAGAACTAAACTCTGCAAGGAGTTTTAATTATCCTGTCCTTTGTGACTCCACAAGAATATTTTTAAAGGAACACTGTCACATAGTATTCAACTGATACTTTTAGTTTCATTAAGAAGATTTACATAACCTATTACATAAATGGAAAATATGCACTTTATTTCCAAGTAGAGCAGGAACCTAAAACCTTCTTTTCAGAGTCGGAAAGCAAGCACCATCTTGCTTTGATGTACAATTATAATACCACTCGTTGAATACTTTCCTTTCAACAGTACTGCTGAATGGAGAAACACAGACAGAGCCCCTCTTCAAGGGAATCTCTAGGTTGGATAGCAGATATAAAGTAAAGATGGATAGCAGATATAAAGGGAAGAACTGTCACAAATCAATCACAGTGAGATTTTTCTGTCTTTGTTTCCCATGCCATTTCATTTTTTTTTCTTCTTATTTCTACTTCCCTCTGTTACATGTACATCCATATACAACCACACCCATCGCTTCTGCAGGTCAGAATGCTTTCTATCTTTCGTGGCCTAAATTCTTTCTAGGATTTGTTCTGGACAGGTTTGTTTATTTGTTTATTTGTTTGCAAGGGAGTAGTAAAATTGATTAACTGAAGAAAGTCATGAAATCAACTGAATGTGGGACCTCTCATGCAAAAATAAAAACATAAAGCTGCTACACTTTATGGAGGAAGAATTAATTTGGAGGCATTGGAGATTTTAACATCAATAGACTGTGAGCACTGCTGGTCAGAATAGGCTTTTGCTACCAAAGAGGTTAATTGTCCAAAGGTAATGTCCACCTGTCAAGCCAATTTAAGGCCAAAGAATGCATCTGGGCAAAAAGCTTTTTTAAATCAATAACTGTGTCGATAAAACAGCAAATAGAACACAAGAAAATCGAGCATATCCATATAATCAGGGCAGCAAGACAACTGGCCCAGAGCATTGAGGGGTCTGGGTGTTGAACTAGTGGACCTTTATTTTAGATTTAAAAAAAAAAAAAGACAAAGCCACAAAACTGTTAAAGTATAAAAGCAAAGCAAATACACTGTACAAGAAAAACAATACAAATTTTAAAAGCTTTCTCCTGGAAAAAAAGAAAAAGTGTGGAAATCCTTCAGCTCAACTTGCCATTGCCACACCTTGTCATGTGACATTGCTTTATTGTTCTTTTAAATTGCTAGTTCATTGTTTTATGAGACAGTGTAGTTTAAGGGCTAAGAATATGTGCTTAAGAATATGTGTTTAAGGGTTAAGAATATGTGCCCTGGCATCCCAGTTCTGTCACTTACTAGCCATGCAGTCTTAAGCAGGTTCCTTTTTCCTTTCTGAAACTCAGTCTCCTCATTTGTAAAATTGGGATAAGAGCAAGGCAGCAAGAGTATAAGCTTTGGGGCAAAAATGCCTGGGTCAAATCCTCTGCTCTACCACATACTGGAAATGTGACCTTGAGCAAATTGCCTAACATCTCTGTGGCTCAATTACTCCCTCAATAAAATGGAGCTGATCATTGTCAGGACTTCACAGGGTCATGGTGAGAATTATAGAACACATAAAGCACCTGGTAAGAGTTCAATAAATACATTATTAATATCTATTGAGAGTATAAAATTAGTTAATGAATGAAAAATTTTTAGCTTAGTAGAGAAAGTCCTAATTAAGAAATGCTCAATAGATGCTAGTATAAGGAAGAACAAAATTTTCTTTACCCTCTTATGTTCCATACCTAGGGACCTGTGAATTAAACTAACAAAAAACAGATTAACAGGAGAAGAGGCGCACTATTTTTATTAGCATTTATGTGTAAGGGAATTCATTAAAAAGAAGTTAAACTCAAAGAAGTGGTTAGACTCAGGGCTTATATACCATTTTACCAAAGGAAAAGGGGTGTGGGCTTCAAGGGGTGATAGATCATGGGGAAATGACTAGGAACTAAATGGGAATCTAATAAAAGATAAGGATTATTTTAGTAAGATCTGTTCATGCAAACTCATCTTGGTATGGAACCCCCCATCTCCAGTGATAAGAGTTACTGTTCTTTCCCATCCTGGAATAGGGAGGAAGCACCTTCACAAAGGGAAAGATATGCCCTGCTTTTAGGCAGATGGGGGAAAGCAAAAAACTCTTCCTGCATTTGTTATTTCTCAATTGCTTTCAGCTCAAAATAATTCTTAGGCTAATGTGGCATATTCTAGGGTGGATATTCTAATCCCCTTCACTAGCTTTTGTTATATGTTTTCTTTTTGACTCTCCAATTAGATTTTAACTTTTAGACAGTAGGTCTTGTATTTCTTTCTGTATACTACAATGTCTAGCACTGTGTTCTATGCAGGGAGGAGTGACTAAAGTATAGCCAAAGGGGAAAAAAAAAAGCAAAACCTCCTTAAGCAAAAGCAGAGACTCAAATATCAAAATTGTAGATTCACAGTCATTAAAAGATTGGGTTTATTAAATTGATGGCACAAGTCAAACAGCATGACTGGTTTTGGTTAATTATAAATATCACCAAGAGACAACAACTCAGAAACTGAGTTCTTACTTGAAAGTATTAATAATAACAACAGATAATTCAGCAAAAAAAAGGGTCAAAATAATGGTATTACACAGCCACAGCTTGGGGGGATTCTCACATTTGAGATTTCTGTGAATCACCTTCAAAAGTTTCATTACATCTCTATACCAACTAAAAACTTCCTTCACAATTTTTGCTTTATACACATACCAACATTGCTATTATTTACTTAATTTTTTCTTTAAATTAGCATAAATTATATTTATTTATTTAAAAAGGAGAGTTTATCTCATTACAGTAAATGAAAACCAGTATCATTTGCCATAAATAGGAGGGCAAGAGTAAAAATAAATATGATGAAAACAAAACAATGTTCTTAAAATCTAGCTAAATTTTGTTATTTGCTCCTGAAACTGTGACTTTGAGGCTTGCTTTTTCTTTGTTAAAAGTTTTATTAGAGAGCAGGACTCAGTGGCTCAGCCTGTAATCCCGCGCCTTTGGGAGGCTGAGGTGAGTGGATTGCCTGAGCCCGCGGGTTCGAGACCCACCTGGGCAGCAAGACCTCATCTCGACAATAAATAAAAAAATCAGCCGGGCGTGGTAGCACGCGCCTGTAATTCCGGCTCTTCGGAAGGCTGAGGCGGAAGGATCGCCGGATCCCAGCAGGTCGAGGCTGCGGTGGCCGGGAGCGGCCACTGCACTCCAGTCTGGGTGACAGAGTGAGACTCCAACTCAAAAAAAAAAAAAAAAAAAAGTTTTATTAGAATGTGTCAGAGAAATGTTCAAGACAAACTTGTACAAAAGTGAGAATGGAAAAAGAATGGGAAAGGGAAAACTTGTCCGTTATGTGAATCCATATAATTTAATCTTTAGATCATTGCAGACCACCTGAAATTATTTTGTATACCACCACCACCTTTGGCAAAGCATTGGCATGGGTGATTAATGAAGAATGGTTTCTGGCTCCCCTAAGGCCTATAGCTGTTTCTCAGGTTGGAGTCTCTGGATCACTTGCATTAGAATTACCTATGGGTGCTTGTTTTTAAAAAGGGAGGTAATTAATGAATCGTTACTTAATCAGGGAACTGGGACCAAGGAAATTACACTTTAAAGGAATATCCCCAGGTGATTTTGATGCACAATAAAATTTAAGAAACAGGGCTATATTGCAGCAATTATTGAAGATGGAATCCACCCCGATAGCAGCTCTGTAGATAGAGAAAAGCTGAAAGAAATTGTGGAAGGACAATTCAGCTAAAAAAAAAAAAAGTAGAAGAAAGAATGAAATGGAAGGAAAGAGAAGGAAGGAAGGAAGGTTTGCCAGCACTGAGGGAACAAAAAGACCATGGAAAAAAGGGACTGATTTACAAGAAAAGATTAAAGGGATTTAAAATGTGGTTTTGCTACATGATCACTAAGCACGGATGTGATAACAGTTTGCAAATGTTTACATTATATGCTAAAAAGAGGAGGAATCATTTCTTAAGCAAGAGCAAGAAAGGATAAGTAGACATTAAGAAAATGCCCATCAACTGATCAGTAGATAATGAAAATGAATTAAAATGTGATACACACACACACACACACACACACACACACACACACACACACACACACACCCCATGGAATACTATTCAGTCATGAAAAGGAATGACATAATGGATTTTGCAGCAACTTGGGTGGAATTGAAAACTATCATCCTAAGTGAAGTAATGAAGGAATGGAAAACCAAACACTGCATTTGCATGTTCTCCTTGTAAGTGGGAGCTAAACTAAGGAACTGCAAAGGCATAGAATGGCATAATGGACAATGAAGACTCAGAAGGGGGAGGTGGATATTTTTTTAAAAACCACCTACCAGGTACAATGTGCACAGGTGAAGGTAGAGGATACACTTAAAGCCCAGAATATACAATGCATTCATGTAACCAAAAATCATCTGTACCCCCAAAGTCATTGAAATAAAATTTAAAGCAAAATAAGCTTCTGCACAGCAATGGAAGCAATCATTAGAGTGAAGAGACAACATACAAAATGGCAGAAAATATTAGCAAACCATTTCTGTTAAGGTGTTAATATCCACAATACGATAAGGAGCTTATATAACTCAATAGCAAGAAAATTAATAACCCAATTAAAAAAATGAGTGAAGGTAACGTGGAGTAGACCACCACCCAACCACCTTAACAACCTACCTCCAACAAGGGGAATGTTTAAAAGCATTCAATGTCGAGCAGCTGGCCGCCATTGCTTTGCTAAACTCTGGTATGTCCACGTGGCTCTCTGAGCTACCACTGCCATGTTTCTTGGCTTTGGCCCCCTCCCCTACCTTGGGGAGGTGAATCTATCTCTCTGTGTCTATCTGCTATCTCTTCTCTCTCTCTAATTCACTTTCTAAATAAACTATATTTTCCAATCTGAAAAAGAAAATGGGTGAAGGACCTGAATAGACATTTCGAAAAGACATAGAAATGATCAACAGGTATATGAAAAAAATGCTCGACGTTATTAATCATTAGGGAAATGCAAATTAAAGCCATACTGAGGTAATCACCTCACACCGGTTGGGATGGGTACCATCAAAAAGATAAAAGATAATAAGTGTTGGTGAGGATGTGAAGCAAAGAGAATTCCTATACACTATTTTGTGGGAATGTAAATTGCCATTATGGAAAACAGTGTTTGAAAAATTAAAAATAGAATTACCATCTGATCCAACAATCTCACTTCCAGGTATATATCTAAAGGAAATAAATTCACTATGTCCAAGAGATAATGACTTTTATGTTCACTATAGCATTATTCACAATAACCAAGACAGCCTTGAAAAAGAAAGAAAGAATGTCATTTGCAACATGGTTGAGGCTTGAGGACATTATGTTAAGTGAAATAATCCAAAAAGACAAATACTGCATGATCTCACTCATGTGGAATCTGAAAAAGTTGGACTCAGAGCAGAGAGTAGAATTGTGGTTGTCATGAGATGGGAGGGAATGGAGAGATGTTGGTTAAAGGGTACAAAGCTTCAATTAGACAGGATGAGTAAGTTCTGGAGAGCTACGGTATAGCATGGTAATGCTGTTAATAATAAAGTATTGTATACTTAAAATTTACTAGGAGATTGAATCTTAAGTGTTCTCACCACACACACAAAAATGCTAAGTATGTGAGGTGACGGATACATTTATTAGATTGATTTAATCATTTGGCAATGTATACATATACCAAAACATCATATTGCACACTGTAAATACATACAATTTTTACTTGTCAATTATATCTTAATAAAGCTTGGAGAAAAAAAGAAAACATAATTGGTCAAATTTTCATTCTTTATAACTCAACCTAAGCATTCCTGCTCTGCATATTGTATCCAACTTCTGCCCTAAGTGATAGGCTCTACTGATATTCACCTGAAACAAAAGAGGCCTGAGCATGGCCCTAGGGGCTGTCCCTTTGCTGGAGAACGTACATGCTCTCACTTGTAAGTGGTAGATAAACTAAGGAACGGCAAAGTCTTATAGAATGGCATAATGGACATTGAAAACTCAATTTGGGAGATGGAAATTTTTTTTAAAAACCACCTACCAGGTGTAGGTGGAGGGTACACTTAAAGCCCAGACTTCCTCTTAACTCCCAGGCCACTGGTGCTGTTTTATCTCCACACTACTTCCAGAGTTGCAGCCTTTACTACCACAGGGCAAAGCCTGTAGGACTGACTAGTAGCCCTAACACATCGGAAACTTCTTAGAAGAGTCTGTAGTGGAGCTTGACCTCCTCCACTTGAGGGGCTGAGAAACTGATAAGCAGCAGGGCCAGACTAGGGAAACTGACCAGTTTTAAATTTTGCCTTTGGCACCATTTTTGTGCCACCCCCAGCTCCAGGTTCCACGAGGTTTCTGAACATCTATGTAAGTGTCCTTTCTGCAAGAGGGGATCAAACACTCACCATTCATGGACAGAATGACCTAATGTGTTACCTCTAGTAGTAGGGAGGTGTCACTTTAAAAGAGGACTGTGGGCCAGGCTCAGTGGCTCAGCCTGTAACCCCAGCACCTTGTGAGGCCTAGGCGAGTGGATTGCCTGAGTCCATGGGTTCGAGACAAGCCCGGGCAAGTTGGCGAGACCTCATCTCTACAATCAACTAAAACTTAGCTGGGCATGGTAGCGCGCACCTGTAGTTCCCACTACTTGGAAGGCTGAGGCGGAAGGATCGCTGGAGCCCAGCAAGTTGATGCTGGGGTGGCGGTGAGTGTGCCACTGCCTTCCAGCCTGGGTGATGGAGTGAGACTACAACTCAAAAAATAAACAAACAAATAAATAGATAGATAGATAAAAATCAAAGAGGACTGTGGAGAGGCTGGGCTAGGTGGCTCAAGCTTATAATCCCAGCACTTTGGGAGGTGGAGGCAAGAGGATTGCCTGAGCTCACGGGTTCAAAACCAGCCTGGGCAACTTGGTGAGATCTCTTCTCTACAATAAATAATAATAAAAAAAAAAGTAAGCCGGGTGTGGTAGCATGCTCCTGTGGGATCCCCTGAGCCCAGCAGGTCGAGGCTGCAGAGGCCATGAGCATGCCACTGCACTCCAGCCTGGGTGAAAGAGTGAGACTCCAACTCAAAAAAATAAATACATGTATACATAAAAGAGGACTGTGAAGAAAGGAAGATGCTTAAACCACATATATGAATTCTAAAGTTAGAATTTTAGTCACTGGAGTACCTGAGTGCTGAGTTTTTGGGAGGAAGAACACCATCTGTAGTCCTCAGTTTACCACGTTAGTGATTCCAAAATGCTGCCTCCAAATCTCAAACTTGTTAGCAATGTGGTAGCAATACCCCATACTAGCCTCTTCTGCTCCCTGCCGACTCAGAGATATTAACCACAGAAGACCTGTTATCACAGCATGGTAGTCTGTAACCTTCAATGCTCAAAACTGTATTCAGATTTACACAAGAATCTACATGCGCCACCTGTATTTTCCCTCCCAGTACTTTTATGGTTTCTTGATAGTTCACTTTGCTGTGGACTTGCATGAGCTTAGAATGATGTTCAATCAACCCACAATTTCCTGAATTATTAAGCTAAGAAATGTAGCATAAGTGACATATTTTGAGACTCCAGCTAGACCAGCCTGAGAAGCAAAAATGCAGAGTAAGGCTTGGAATATACCACTTGATGAATGGACTGCATCACTACTGGGTCTCTTCCATCTCTATGTTTTATAAACTAAAGTATCACTGTACTTTCCAAGGAATTTCACATTACCATAGAAGACTGTCTTTTATTGTGTTTTAATTGGGTTTAATATAGAACTTATTTGAATGTCCTCTTCATCAGCAGAATAGTGTTTCTATCTGAAGTAGAGAAAGTAAAGAATTAATTCCAAGGCTGTGAATTTGCAATAGTGGACTTGTGTTGCTCTTGTCTGTCCACATTTTTGCCTTCTTCTCTTGGGAGTTAAACCCTTCTTTCCTATGAGAGAATACAGTTTATATTATCTTCATCCTGCCTTGTGCATAGAGGTGGTCTTATGACACAGAAGTAGTCTTACGACCTAAGTCTGGCCAAAGTACTCCATCTCCCCATTCCCAATGATTGGTCCAGGTATGAGCACATGATTCAAGTCAGGCTAGCCAAGGTGTTTCTGCTGAAATTGCTGTGGACAACTCTGGGGTGGCTGACAGTCATTCTCTCATTCCTGTGCCTCTGCGAAGGGGAGCTCTATGAGAAGGAAAACAAGCAGAAGGGACAGGTAGAGAGAAAATTGGAGCTTCTGGGTCTGTGTAGAGAGCTAATGAAATTCCTTTCTAAATTCACAGGTATATTTTCCATTATATCTACTTTTTTTGCTGAGGTTAATTTGCATTGCACTTCTGACACATGCAACCAAAATGTCCCCAAATTGCACATTTTCATGTCTACTTAGGACAAAAGAATTAAATATAGAAAGGTATCTGGCTTTATATAATTGATGTCTTTTTCAGAAGTTGAGAGTAAATCTAAATTTCGTGAATCAATTCATAGTATATCAAAAATATCACACTGATAAGAGTAGACTTGTTGGGGTCTTTCATAGTATAGTTTGTTTGTTTGTTTGTTTGCTTGTTTGTTTTAATGAAGGATGTTACAACCTGGCTACAAAGGTACAAGTAACTCACAGTGATTCAGAGAGGGAAATTAAGTTAGCTTTCATGATCCCTGAAAGATAGCAATGACTTTAGAGATTCATTACTTCCTGGGCTTAATTCTCACCCTTGTAGGTTTAGAAATTTGATTTAGTTGGCACACTAAGATAAGATCTCTCCCTTCAGGAAGGATTCCCATTAAGCAAGCTCACTGAACTAAAACAGAAAACTAAAATTCCAGTTGATTAATGGACAATGAGAAAGACAAGCATCCATTGAACCAGAATCATTGCAACAGCAGATCCTTACATTCTGTATTTTAGAATACAAGTTGTATCCTGATAGTGTGGATTCAGCCCACAGATGCTTTTTGTAGGTCTGTGGTATAGTATATATAAAGTTTGAAGTTAGATAACAAGTCATAAAACTTCACATAAAAATCTGGGTTTCCAATGTCTCATGAAAAGCCAGAATACCTAGCCAGTACTGGTTCCCCTTTCTATAGCATCAGTTGCCTCGATCCAAGTAAGAGTTGAGCCCTTTCTATGGGACATGAATTCTTCAATATATTAGAAGTATCAGGCCATTTTCTTTCTTTATAGTCACTTCCTAGCATACAGGCATTTGAGTTTGATCAATACATTGAGAAAAAAATCTACATGAGAAACCAATAAGCTCATTCCTTCCCTTTGCCCACGTGAGTCGTTCAAGGGGGAGGAATGTAATTAGTGAATCTCAGGAGTTTTCCTGGAAATGCCAGGACAAAGATGCTCACTTTTTTCTGCTGCATATGAAAAAGGAAATGTATATGCTAAGGTGCTGCTGACAGCCATCCTGGACTATAAGGGTAACAAGTCTTATGATGACAAGCTGCATCAAAGAAGACAGCAGAGATACCAGAAGAAATAGTCTTTTGGGACTTGATAGAGCTACAATATCAAACCTTACCTAAAACTACTTTGGAATTTTTAGTTTTCCAGGATTATAAATTATTTTCATTATTTGAATCACATTGAGTTGGATGTGTTCCCACAAAAAAGTGTTCTGACATGGGAAAGATACTTTTTTTCCTAGTAGAACCTCTAGCAATCGATTTGTCCTTATGAGAGTGTGGAAAATCCTGAGGCGAAAAGAGGATAAGAATTACTGTTTTCAGCTACAGGATAATAAAATTGGGATTCAGTTTACTTACTGAATCCCCATTTTAGTCCTACCTTCATGAGATTGTACCTAGTCCACCTGGATTAAACATTTGGTTCTTCTCAAACTCTTTAGGACTCAGAGATAATTTTTTACTTTGTCCACATGACTAGTCACATATCACTAAGGGTTTTATAGTATACAAGACATAGAAGACAAACATGAACATGGACCTTGGAGCTGCATCCACGAACAAGGAAGGGACTGAGTATATGGGAAATGTTTTCTGGGATTATGAAAATAATCCAAGGTAATCTTGGGAATAGGAAAGTACTAAACTGATTTGTTGAGTCTTAAAGTCAGAGAAGCACTTAACATTTAGTTGGGGAGAACATACACATACACCCTCACACATCAAATTGCCACTTAGTGGGCCTATTATCTACAACAAAGCAAAATGAATGTGCCAGTGTCTGATAAGTTTGAAGGAAGACCAGGGATGGATCCAAATTTTATTGGCCTGAGATTTGGAGGGCTCTCTTTTAAGAATAGAACACAAAATTATAACATAATATTTGACTAAAATTGCACAGTAGCCTGAACCAAATGCAGTTAAATATCCTACCTTTACAAATTTTATAAAGATTTATGATGAATACATTGTCACATGAACACACAAATCTTAAAAGGTCCTCCTGCAAATGAGGGGCCTTGAAGCACAAGCTGCATTAGCTTCATGGTAAATTCACCTCTGAGGAAGGTAATCTTTTGTGTCCAGGAAGTAATAATAAATACAAATTAACTGTATAGAACCCTTTATTATTCAGTGCATGCCTGAGTTAGACAAACTGCGAGGTTTGAGAACACAATCCTTCATCCTGCCTATTCTGCCTAGGACTTCTGACACCAACTTTGAGGAGTTAAGGCATAACAACAAGGTTAGAGGGCACAGGCCCTAAGACTTTCTTCACTTCTGATATCAACTGCAAATTTAGAGGGTTCACAAAACTGTCCTCAGGTTTGATAATACACAATAAAAACACAGAACTCACAGTTACAGTTTATTAAGGAAAAAGGGTACTGATACAAAGAAAGGGACATAGAGGGTTCCCAGCACAAAGCAGCTATTGTCTTCAGGATACATAACCCTCTGAATATGGATGTGTGATAAGATGCATGAAATATTGCCAACCAGGGAAGTTCACCTGAGCACTGGTATCCAGAGTTTTTATTAGGGCTTTATTACATAGGCATGATTGATTATTTGATTGTCCATGTGGTTAAACTCATTTTCCAGAAATTTATTTCTGTCCTTGGCAATCAGTTCTGATGGGCCTACCATGAGTTACCTCATTAGCATAAACTATCAGTGTGGTCCTATCACTCAGGAAATTCCAAGGATTTAGAGGTTACCTCCCAGAAGCTGGGGACGAAAGCCAGATCTCTTTAGGCAAGGCAAAATTACTTACTACAGTATAAAATACTGCTGATGTTACCCATTAGTACAGTTCTAAATTTTTTTTTTCAAATTTAAAAATATTCATAAATATTTTTATAGGTCACTATGGTTCCTTTAACCCTGTTTTTCTTGGAGGCTTATAAATTCTTCATCTTTATCATGGTTTCCAGTTTAGGGGAGTAGAGATTATTTTGTCAATACAATTTAGGTCATCTCTACAAAATGTGACAATTTACAACTGTGACAAATGTCAAAACTGTTTGAATTGATTCAATTTTTGTATTAACTATGGAAAATGACAGTAACTCATTTAAAATAAATTTAAGTAAACAAAGAAGTTTATTGGTTCATGTAAATAGAGTACCCTGCAAGAAGTATCTTATTTTAAGTGAAGCTGGATTCATTGCTTCTGGAAATAATATTGAGTCAGTTTCTCCCAACTACTCAAATTTGCTGTCACAGTCTACCAGGAGAAATGAGAATTATTTGATCCCAATAACCCCAGCAAAATTTTGTAGTTTTCACATCCTTGGGTCGCATGTACATGCCTGACTTAATCAACTTGACCCTAATTTACCAGACCCACAGGCTCATGTTTGTCCAAATTCATAATCTGGAAGATGGAATCTTTCCCGTTAAAAGACAAAGATTGAAAGTGGTGTTGGAGAATAGTTATCCAAAGAAAAATGAGAATGCTTTTTAAATTTTTTTATTTTAAATATGTGGGGTACAATTCAGGGATAGGTATACCAATGTTCATTATGCAACTATCCTTGTTGATGAGGTGTGCCTCACCTCCACAGCAGTTTCCCCCTACTGTCAATCCCACCCCCCACTGCCGCACTCCCCTGACAGGTTCCCACTACTGCCAATCATTTTCTTATAGTATTACAATAGTTGTTCAAGATCCTCTTATGAGTGAGAAAATTTGATAATCAGCTCTTTGTTTCTATGATAGATCACTCAGTATTACAGCCTGTAAGTCCATCCAAGCCGCTGCAAAATTCATAATTTTGTCCTTGTTTATGTCTGTATAATATTCCATCATATATATGTACCACATTTTCTTAATCCAGTCCTCTTTCAATGGGCAGCATGGTCAGTTCCATGCTTTTGCTATTGTGAACAATGCTGCAACAAACATGAGTGTGCAGGAATCTCTTCCATAGAGTGATATGAGTTCCTCCGGGTATACTCCTAATAGGGGTATTGCTGCGTCATATGGAAGGTCGATTTTTAGATCTTTTAGAAATTGCCACACTGTTTTCCACAAAGGCTGCACTAGTTTATACTCCCACCAACACTGTAAAAGTGCTCCCTTTTCACTGCATCCCCTCCAGCATCTGTTGTTTTTTGAGTTATTGATGATGACCATCCTGATTGGAGTTAGGTGGTATCTCAGTGTGATTTTAATTTGCATTTCTTTAATGATTAGTGAGTCTGAGCATTTTTTCATGTGTCTGTTGACTGCTTCTATGTCTTCTTTTGAGAAGTGTCTATTCATATCTTTTTCCCACTTTGTAATGGGATTGTTTGTTTTTTTCTTTTTGGCATGTTTGTATTCCTTATAGATCCTAGATGTTAGGTCTTTGTCAGATATACAACTGGCAAATACTTTTTCCCATTGCATGGACTGTCTCCCCACTCTCTCAATGACTTCTTTTGCTTTGCAGAAGAGTGTCAGTTTGATGAGGTCCCACTTGTCTATCTTATCTCTTATGGCATGGGCACTTGGGGTTTTGATCAGGAATTGGTTACCAGTTCCAATTTCCATATGGGTGTTTCCTGCATTTTCTCAGATTCTTATAGTTTGAGGTTTTACATTTAGGTCTTTGATCCATTTAGAGTTGATTTTTTGTATAGGGATAGGTAGGGGTCTTGTTTTAATCTTCTGCATATGGTCAGCCAGTTTTCCAAGCACCATTTACTGAACAGGTTCTCCTCTCCCCAGTAGTTGGTGGAGGACACTTTGTTGAAGATGAGTTGGTTGAGAAATTGAAGTTTTGCTTCTGGATTCTCTGTCCTGTTCCAGTGGTCAATATGCCTGTTCTTGTACCAGTATCAGGCTGTTTTGATCATTGTAGCTTTATAATAAAGCTTAAAGTCTAGAAGCATGGTACCTCCCACTTTGTTTTTGCTGTTGTCGTTGTTGTTGTTTTGCTGAGGATTGTTTTGTCTATTCATGGTCGTTTATGTTTCGATATGAATTTCTGTATTGTCATTTCCAGGTCTGAGAAGAAGGCTCCTGGTAATTTAATGGTTATTGAGTTAAATCTGTAGATTGCCTTGGGTAGGATGGAGATATTAACAATGTTAATTCTTCCAATCCATGAGCATGGAATACTTGGAATATTTTTCCATTTGTTTGTGTCATCTTTGATTTCTTTGAGCAGTATTTTATAGTTTTCCTTGTAATAGTCTTTGATTTCTCTGTTTAGGAAGATAACAAAGTGTTTCTTTTTCGTGTGTGTGTGGCTATCGTGAATAGGACTGTGCTTTTTATTTGGGTTTCTGTTTGTTTATTGTTGGTGTATAGGAATGTTACTGACTTTTGCACATTTATTTTATAACTCAGAACTTTGCCAAAGTCCTTTATCAGTGCAAGGAGGTTATGGACAGATTCTCTTGGGTTTTTGGGGTATATAATTATGTCATCTACAAAGAGGGATAGCTTAACATCCTCTTTTACTATTTGGATACCCGTGATTTCCTTTTCTTGTCTGATTGCTCTAGCTAGGACTTCTAATACTATGTTGAACAGGGGGTGAGTGCAGCCATCCTTGTCTTTTTCCAGTTTTCAGGAGACATGGCTCCAATTTCTGTCTGTTTAGCATATGTTGGCTGTGGGTTTCTCATAGATGGCTCATACTATTTTGAGGAATATTCCATCTATGCCTAGATGTTCGAGTGTTATCAAAAAGGGGGCACTAGATTTTATCAAAAACTTTTCCTCATCTAATGATATAATCATGTGGTTTTTGTTTTTATACCCTTGATGTATTTAATTATGTTTATGGTCTTGCAGATATTGAATGAGCGCTGCATCTTGAGAATGAAGCCTACTTGGTCAAGTGGATGATTTTTGAGATGTGTTGTTGGATCTGGTTTGCTAGGATCTTGTTGAGAATTTTACCCTCTATGTTCATTAAGAATATTGGCCTGTAGTTCTCTTTATTTGTTGGATCTTTACCCAGTTTGGATATCAATGTGATGTTAGTTTCATAAAATGATTTGGGAGAGTTTCATTTTCTTGATTGCCTGGAATACTTTCAATAGGATTGATATCAGCTTCTCTTTGTATGTTTTGTGGAATTCTGCTGGAAAATCATCTGGTCCAGGGCATTTTTCTGTAGGTAGTTTTCTTATGACATAGTCGATTTCCTGGGTTGTTATTGGTCTATTTAGGGTCTCGATTTCTTCTTGTTTCAACCTGGGGAGGTTGTGTGAAGTCAGAAATTCCTCCATTTCATTTAGCTTTTGGAGTTTATTTCCATACAGGCATGCATAGTAATATCTGATAATCTTTTTGTATTTCTTTTTTTTTTTTATTGATATTTTTTATTTTGATATTGTGGGGTACTGTTTTAAAGGGGTTTGGTATACAAATATGCTTCATTCAGGCCCCTTGTTGATAACAGGTGTATCCCCATCTCCAGACAGATGTTTACTACCATTAGTCCGATCCCCGCCCCCATAATTTCCCAACACTGTCAGTCATTTTCTTATAGGAGTGCATTGGATGATCAAGGTCCACTATATGAGTGAGAATATGTGATACTCATATCTTTGTTTCTGTGAGAGGTCACTTAGTATTATAGACTCTAGCTCCATACAGGTTGCTGCAAAATTCATGATTTTGTTCTTTTTTATGGCTGCATAGTATTCCATCGTGTATATGTACCACATTTTTTAATCCAGTCCTCTTTGATGGACAGCGTGGTTGGTTCCAGGTTCTCGCTATTGTGAACAATGCTGCAATAAACATTCGCATGCAGGTATATTTTTTATAGAGTGATTTGAGTTCTTCAGGGTATATTCCCAGCAGGGGACTGCAGGGTCATATGGGAGGTTGATGTTTAGAGGTTTTAGGAATCGCCACACTGCTTTCCACAGAGGTTGCACTAGTTTACACTCCCATAAACAGTGTAGAAGTGTTCCCTTTTCGCCAAAACCCTCTCTAGCAGTTGTTATTTTTTGAGTTGTTGATAATTGCCATTCTGACTGGAGTTAGGTGGTATCTCAGTGTGGTTTTGATTTGCATCTCCCTGATGATTAATGAGGTTGAGCATTTCTTCATGTGTCTGTTGGCTGCTCGGATGTCTTCCTTTGTGAAGTATCTGATCATATCTTTTGTCCACTTTATAATGCAGTTGTTTGTTTTTTTCTTTCCAGCAAGTTTGAGTTCCTTATAGATCCAGGATGTTAAGCCTTTGTCAGACCTGGAGTTGGCAAATACTTTTTCCAAGTCTGTAGGGTGTCTTCCTCTCTCTTGATGGTTTCTTTGGCTTTGCAGAAGCTTGTCAGTTTAATGAGGTCCTACTTGTCTATCTTATCACTTATGGCCTGTGGATTTCGAGTTTTGTACAGGAATTGGATGCCAGTTCCAATTTCCATGAGGGTATGTCCTTCATTTTCTAAGGTTCCTATAGTTTGAGATTTTACATTTAGGTCTCTGATCCATTTAGAGTTAATTTTTGTGTATGGGGACAGATAGGGGTGTTGTTTGAGTCTTCTGCATGTGGTCAGCCAGTTTTCCCAGCACCATTTACTAAATAGGTTCTCCTCTCCCCAATGGTAGATGGTGGAGGCTTTGTCAAAGATGAGTTGGTTGAGAAATTGAGGTCTTGCCTCTGGAATCTCAGTTCTGTTCCATGGGTCGATGTGCCTGTTCCTATACCAATACCAAGCTGTTTTGATGATTGTAGCTTTACAGTAAATTTTGAAGTCGGGTAATGTGATACCCCCTGCTTTTTTTTTTTTTTTTGCTGAGGTTTTTGGCTATTCTTGGTCGTTTTTGTTTCCATATAAATTTCCCTGTGTTGTTTTTTCTAGGTCTGAGAAAATGTTGCTGGTAATTTGATAGGTATTGCATTGAATCTGTAGATTGCCTTAGGTAAGATGGACATCTTCACAATGTTGATTCTTCCAATCCATGAGCAGGGGATTTTTCCCTCTTGTTTGTGTCATCTTTGATTTCTTTGAGCAGAGTTTTATTGTTTTCATTGAAAAGGGCTTTCACGTCTCGGGTTTAGGAAGATGCCAAGGTATTTCATTTTTTTGTGGTTTTGGGAAGGGAATTGTGCTTCTTTTTTGGGGTTTCTGTTTGTTTATTATTGGTGTAAAGAAATGCGATTGTCTTTTGCACATTTATTTTATATCCTGAGACTTTGCCAAAGGCCTTTATCAGTGTAAGGAGGTTTTTGACAGATTCTCTTTTTTCAAGGCATATGATCATGTCCTCTGCAAAGAAAATAATTTGACTTCCTCTTTTCCTTTTTGGGATACCCTGATTGCCTTCTCTTCTCTGATTGCTCTAGCCAGGACTTCCAATACTATATTGAACAGGGGGGGTGAGAGTGGGCATCCTTGTCTTGTTCCAGTTTTCGGGGAAAAGGGTTTCCCAAATTTTTGTCCGTTTAGGAGTATGTTGGCTGTGGGTTTCTCATAATGGTTTTTACTACTTTGAGGTATGTTCCTGTATGCCTAGATGTTCGGGGGTTTTTTTATCAAGAAGCGGTGCTATTTTATCAAAGTTTTTTCTCATCTAATGACATAATCATGTGGTTTTTGTTTTGACATCTGTTGATGTATTTAATAACATTTATTGCTTTACGAATGTTGAACCAGCCTTGCATCCCAGGGATGAATCCTACTTGGTCATAATGGATTTTTGAGATGTGTTGTTGAACCCGGTTTGCTAGGATCTTGTTGAGAATTTTAACGTCTATGTTCATCAAAGATATTGGCCTGTATTTCCCTTTTTTTTGTTGGATCTTTACCTTGCTTGGGTATCAATGTGATGTTAGCTTCATAAAATGATTTGGGGAGGGTTCCATCTTTCTCAATCGCCTGAAATACTTCAGTAGAATTGGAATCAGTTCCTCCTTAAATGTCTTGTAGAATTCTGCTAGAAAGCCATCGTCGGGGGTTTTTTTTTTTTTTTTTTTTGTAGGTAGTTTTCTTATTACATAGTCAATTTCCTTGATTATTATTGGTCTATTTAGGGTCTCAATTTCTTCTTGTTTCAACCTGGGCAGGTTGTGTGATACAGAAAGTCCTCCATTTCCTTGGGGTTTTTCAAGTTTGTTTCCATACAAGTGTATATGGTAGTCTCTGATGATCTTTTGTATTTCTTCAGGGTCAGATGTGACTTCATCTTTTGTGTTTCTAATTGTGCTTTTTTGGGGTTTTTTTCTTTCTTTTTCTTGGTCAGTCTAGCTAGGGGACCATCAATCTTGTTTATCCTTTTGAAGAACCAGCTTTTTGTTTCATTGATTTTTGTGTTTCTTTTTATCTTCTATTCCTGGATTTGGGCTTTTTTTTTGGTGATCTGGATTCTTCTGCTGAAATTGGGGTTTTTTTGATCTTGCTTTTCCAGCTTCCTTAGGTGGCTTGTTAGGCTATTAATTTGTGCTCTTCCATTTTCTTCACGTGTGTTTGTAGGATAAAAATTTCCCCCTCTTACTACAGCCTTTAAGACATCCCAGAGATTTTGGTAAGTTGTTTCTTCATTTTCTTTTGTTTCCGGGTATCATTTGACCCTTGTTTTGATTTCATCATTGACCCAGGAGTTGTTTAGCATCATGCGTTTAGTGACCATATTTTTGGGGTTTTGGGGGGAACCTTAGTGGTGTTAATTTTATTTTTATTCCACTGTGGTCCGAAAAGTGCAGGGAAGAATTTCAGTTTTTTTAAAATTTGCTTATGCTTGTTTTAGGGCGATAATTTTCGATTTTGGGAATACATCTCGTGTGGTGATGAGTACAATGTGTATTCTCTGATTTTGGATGGAGTGTTCTGTAGGTATCAATTAAGTCCATTTGGTCCAGAGTCACATTGAGGTTCCGAATCTCATTGCTGATTTTTTTGTCCCAATGATCTGTCAAGGGTGAGGGGTGCATTAAAGTCCCCAGTTATGATAGTGTTAGAATCAATACCTTTTTTGGTTTTTCTAGGAGTTGCTTTATAAAAGTTGGTGCACCTATGTTAGGTGCATATATGTTTAGGACAGATATTTCTTGTTGATGGAGTGAGCCTTTTATCATTATGTAGTTGCCTTCTGTATCTTTTTTTAAATTTTGATAGCTTAAATGGTATTTTGCCTGAAATTAGGATCGTGACTCCTCCTTTCTTTTGTGTTCCATTTACCTGGAAATTTATTTCCCATCCTCTTACTTTAGTCTGTGTATGTCCTTTCTAGTGAGATGGGTCTCTTGAAGGCAGTATATTTTGCCTGGTGATATTTTGTCCATTTTGCCCTTCTATGTCTTTTCAGTGGTGCATTTAGTCCATTCACATTCAGGGTAATTATTGAAATGTGAGAGTTATCCCTATCATAGAGTCCTTTTTGAGTTGTTCTTTCCCCTTGGGTTTTTTGTCTTTCTTTTTTTTGGGGGGGGTTTTATGTTATTTTTTCTTTTTCCTTACTCTTGTGAAGAACGTTGCTCTTTTTTTCCCTTTTTTTCTGTGTTTAGTACTTTCTTAAGTGTTTCATGTGGAGGGGATTTGATGGCAGCGTAAGTTCTTAGGATTGGATATCTGGGAAAGATTTTAATTCTCCCTCGCTGATGAAGCTTAATCTGGCAGGGTAGGCTATTCTTAGTTGAAATTGTTTATCTTTTTGGACTTTGAAGATAGGGCTCCAAGTTCTCCTAGCCTGCAGGGTTTCTGTAGATAAATCTGCTGCTATTCTAATTGGGGTTCCAAAGTAGGTGATCTGACCTTTTTCTCTTTCTGCCTTTAGGATTTTTTCTTTTATGCCTACTTTTTTTAGGCGAATTATTATGTTTCTAAATTTTTTTCTCATTTTTTGTCTTGCAGGGGGTTTTCTGGATCTCTTGTATTTGAGTTTTGCATCATTGATTAGATAAAAGTTTTCTTGAATGATCTCATGGGAATTTGTTCCAATGTGGTCTCTGCCTCTCTTTTTGACTCAGCAAACCCAAATTTCTTTAGGTTGGCCTCTTGAGGTACTCGCTCATCTCTTTAAAAGGGTTTTTTTTTGTCTTTTTGGGGCTTGTTTTTGTTTTTTGAGAGTTTGGGTTATTTCTATATTTTGGTCCTAAAGCCTGAGATTCTTTTTTGCTTGAGTAATTCTGCTTTCCATGCTTATCAATTTATTGTTTATTTCATTCACAGTATTTTTATTACTGTTATCTCAGATATCAGCTCCTTTCAGTTTCTTCTTGAGTCTCCTCAATTCTTTTTAATCTCTCCATTAATGTCTTGATGTCTAAGTTTGTATTTTGAACCATCATTATGGAGGCTCTTCATTTTGCATTCCAAAGTCAGTTTTTCATGTCTGCCCCCCAGGAGTTTTGGGGGAGACCCATATTCTTCTTTCGGTTTTTCTTCATTTGTGTAGTTTTTTCTCTCGTCTCTTAGTGGATAAAATTCCTGAGATCTAATCTCCCGCCCCTCCCCTTATTTCTGTTGCAGGCAGTTAGTTGTTGCCTGGGAGATCTGTGACACTGGTCTCTATTCAGCGTAGGGGAGGGGCTTTGTCCTGTTAATGACGTCACCCTGGAACCAAGGTGGAGGCTCTGATAGGTGGGGGGGATGATGTGATGTAAATATGCCCTTTAAAATGGCAGAGGTGGTTTTACTTTCACTTTTAGGGACGCTCCTTTGGGGCTCTAGGGGGGACCAGCTGCACAGCTGGGCACTGGATCTGGGGGGCCTCCAGCAGGCTGGGGGGGGGAGAGGGTCAGGCATCCCCTCCCCTGGAGCTGGAAGCCTGCGATCAGCACCTTACGCCAGCTTGGGGTTCTACCCCCTTATACAGCTTGTGGTCGTGCACGCTGATGCCTCAGCCAGGGTGGGCCCCGGGCTTCCGATCTCAAGCTCCAGAGGGCAGGTTGTGGCTCTGGGTCCCTCCCAGGGCACTTTAGCCAGAAATGGGACTGGTATCTCTAAGGGGCGGGTGCTCAGAGCCTCCCTGCATGACCAAAGCTTGGTGCTGGGTGCTGGTCGTGACGATGTAGCCAGGGATGGAGCTGGGATCCCGGGGTTTGGGATTCTCCAGCTGCCGGAATCACATATAGTGGAGCACCCAGTCCAGCCTCAATGCCTGGCCCTGTGTGGGGTGAAAAGTCTCCAAGCCTCGTACCACTGCGGCTGGAGGGGGGGGGGGGGTGCGGAAAAAAATAATAGTCTTTTTGGGAAACTCACATTCGGAGAATCTCAGGGATCCACCTGTGCTGTCGCCATCTTCAGATAGCCCCCCATCGTTTTGTATTTCTTTGGGATCTGTTGTTACTTGATCTTTCCATTTCTGATTGTGTTTATTGGGGATTTTTCTCTCTTCTTCTCAATCAGTCTAGCTGGGGGTCTATCAATCTTGTTTATCCTTTCAAAAAACCAGTTTTTTATTTCATTGTTTTTTTTGTATTATATTTTTGTTTTCTATGACCTAAATTTGGGCTTTTATTTTGGTGATCTGGATTCTTCTGCTGAAGTTAGGGTTTTGATGGTCTTGCTTTTCCAGCTTCCTTAAGTTAGGCTTCCTATTTGTTAGGCTGCTAACTTGTGATCTTTCCATTTTCTTCATGTGTATTCATGGAAATATGAATTCCCCTCCCAGGACTGCTTTCATGGCATCCCAGAGTTTTTAGTAGGATGTTTCTTTGTTTTCATTTGTTTCCAGGTAACTTTTAATCTCTGTTTTGATTTCCATGTTGACCTAGGAGTTGTTTAGCATCATGGTGTTTAGTGTCTATGTCTTTGTGGGCTTGGGGGAACTATGTTGTTGTTGATATTTATTTTTATTCCACTGTGGTCTAAGAAGGTATATGGCAGTATTTCAATCGTATGAAATTTGTTTTTGCTTGATTTATGACCAAGGATGCAGTTTACCTTAGAGTACTTTCCATGTTGTGATAAGTGTATATTCCATGGTTGCTGGATGGAGTGTTCTGTAGGTATCAATCAAATCTGTTTGGTCAAGTGTCATGTTGAGGTTCCGGATCTCCTTGTTGACTTTTTGTCTTGATGATCTGTCCAGGATTGTTAGTGGGGTATTTATGCCCCCAGCTGTGATAGTGTTAGAGTCAATATCTTTTTTTAGAAGTTGTTTTGTGAAAGTTGGTGCTCCTATGTTGGGTACATATAAGTTTAGGATGGATATTTATTGTTGATGGATTGAATATTTTTTCATTATGTAGTGAGTTTCCATATCTTTTTAAATTTTTGTTAGCTTAAAGGGTATTTTATCTGATATTAAGATCACAATTCCTGCTTTCTTTAGTGTTCTGTTCACCTGAAATTTTGTTTCCCATCCTCTTATTTTGAGTCTGTGAGTGTCATTTCTGGTGAGATGAGCCTCTTAGAAACAATATATTGTAGCCTCATGATATTTTATCTAATTTGCCATTCTATATCTTTTCAGTGGTACATTTAGTTCATTCACATTCATGATAATTATTGAGATGTGAGAGTTTATCCCTGTCATGAAGTTCTTATAAAGATTGTTGTTGCTGCTGCTGTTTGTTTGTTTATTTGTTTGCTGTCTTTCTTTTTTATTTTGGGGTTGATTCATGTGTGTTTTCCTGCATTCTTATAAAGGGTGTTGACATTCTTTTTTCCTTTCTTCTGTGTTTAATACTTTTTTAAATGTTTCTTGTAGAGCTGGTCTAGAGGCAGCTTAAACACTTAGAGATTGAACCTCTGGGAAGGATTTTAATTCTCTATCACTGATGAAACTTAGCTTAGCTGGATTGGTAATTCTTGGTTGAAATTGTTTATCTTCAAGAACTTTGAAGATTGGGCTCCAAGCTCCCCCATCCTGAAGTATATCTGTAGATAAGTCTGCTGCTATTCTAGTTTGTCTTCCCTGGTAGGTAGACTGACCTTTCTCTCTTGCTGCCTTTAGGAATTTTTCTTGTATACCTACTTTGTGTCTAAGAGTTGGTCTTCTCATTTGTTGTCTTGTAGGGGTTCTCTGAATCTCTTGAGTTTGAATGGTCATGTCACTGATGAGATGAAGAAAGTTTTCTTGGATAATTTTATAGAATGTTTGTTACAAGATGGTCTCTGTCTCTCTATCTGCCTCAGGGATTCCAATTAACCTTAGGTTCAGCCTCTTGAAATAATTGTTCATCTCTTGGAGGTTTTGTTCTGTCTTTTTAAGCTTCTTTTCCATGTTTTTAACCATCTGGGTTAGTTCCATATTATGGTCCTCAAGTTCTGAGATTCTTTCTTCTGCTTGGTTAATTCTGCTTTCCATGCTTATCAGTTTGTTGTTTATTTAATTCACTGTATCCTTTATTGCTGTTATCTCAGTTATCAACTCCTTCATTCTTTCCTCTTGTCTCTCCTCATTTCTATTTATTCTATTAACATCTTGATATCCAGTTTTGTGGTTTGAGACCAGTCATTCTGGGGGTCTTTATTGCTTGAGTGCCGGAGTCTGTATTCTCTGTGGCTGACCTCCCAGGGGGTCTGTGTGAGACTCATATTCTTCCTTTGGTTTTTCTTCATTTGTGTAGGTTTTCCTCCCCCTCTTTCACCTCTTCTTTAATTTGAAACATCTAAAATACCTATAATAGCCTATATAAGTTTGCTTGACACAAATAACTTCATTTTGTCACAAATTCTCCATTATAGTTGCCTGCCTACCCCAGATGTAACACCCTCACATGAGACTGTTGTAACCTTCCCATGATCACAGACCCACATCCTTGTTCCTTCTTGGCATTTGGAAACCCCTCAACCACAAGTTCTGTATCTAATTGTACCCTTGCTTAACCAAAACCAGCAAGAAGCTGTTCTTTATAAAATCTCCCAACCACATTCTCATATTTTTTCTCATTTTTATTTTTAGTTCCTTGTTCTTCTACCCCATGCTATATAGCCCACTTGTGGTTTTTGCCTTTATAAGCCTCTTACTTGCTCTACTTGAGGTCAAAAGTTCTTTGTGACACTAGTCTGCTCTCGACCGCCAGCAAATAAAGGACTCAAATTCAACTCTCAGTGTGCTAGCAACTCCTTACTCGCGGTGTGGCCATAACAAATTCTGTTGTTCAGTGGTGGGGGGATAGCTTTTATTTCTGTTTGCTCAATATTCTCTTCTTACTTATGTAGATCCTCTGGTTTTGTTCGATTCTGAGACTGGACTAAGGGTGGGGGCCTGTGTTTTTTGCAGTCTTGAGATTTAATTGAGGGGACAGCTGTGATCTAGAAGCTATCTGCAAATCCTAGTATCTGCTGACAAGTGTGGGTCCCCTGGAACCCCCTTCCTACTGCTTTACAATCTGTCCATGCAGTGGAGGTGTCTGTTTGCCCCCTGAAAGCAAAAAGAGATAAGAAAAGGGAAATGCATGGAAAAAGGAAAGAGGATGACAAAAGGGAGGTGGAGAGTAAGAAGAAGAGGGAAAACAGATAGGTGTACCAACTAATGAATAAATAGAGAGACAAACAAAGACAGAAAAAACAAAAAAGAAAAAACATACAGACAAGCATGCATACAAACAAACAATCCCCCCTGTTGATGCACTCTCCATCAAAAATACCCTTACAAAAACAGAAAATCTAAAAAATAAAATTAAAATAACAGACACAAAGCAAGTATGAAAATGTAAACAAAAACAGAAATAAAGAGAGAAGAAAAAAACTAAAACAAAAAACCAACAACAAAAAAAAACTTGCTCTCTGGCCATTTCTGTGAGTCCAGATTCCTTTCAGGTCTCCAACTTAGGGAGCAGCTCTGGTCTCCAGTCCTTTCCTTCCGTTCTCAGTGCAGTCTGATAGGGTTGCTCTAAGTGTGCGTCAGATGCCGCATAGACTATTGAGGGAGGAGAATGGATCAGATCCATACTCACTGTTGCTGCTGTCAAATCTCCCACTTAGATCTGATGTGTCTGTGCCTGTTTCAGCATGGGGGAGGGGCATCTGTCTCTCTGAGTCTGATGAGAAGACAGCCTCTGGGTCCCAAGATGGAGGCTGCAAGGAGCTGCATAGGGCAATGCAATTCTCTGCCCAGTCCTCAGACTGAGAAGATAGTGACCATCAGCATCTTGTCACCAGTATTGGAACTTTGTTCCAGATTTCCCTGACCTGCCATCTCCATGAATCCTCCTGCTTGTGCCTGGTTTGCTACTACAGGTGATGGCATGGGCCAGGTGCCAGGTGGTGAGGGGCAGCTGTTCTCTGCTGCCTCCTCTCAAGAAAGCCCTGAGAACAGCAAATGATACTGCATGCCTGGTCTCCAATCTCAGGGTGTTGGTGGGATGCAGTCATCTCTGGAGGAGAGCCCCGGGTACATGAACCTGAGTCTCCCTCAAATGGACTTTTACTCACCCATTGGCACACACCCACTCATGCAGAGAGTCTTTATGGACACTCGCTTTTGTGGAGACTCTCACAGTCCAACTTGTTCCGTCATCATCTTACCCAGAAGCCGGATGTTTTGATTAAAAGAAGAGTAAAGAGAGTTTGAGCACAGAAAAACAACTACTTTATGAATAAGCCAATCATCAGATGGTCAGATACAAATAATTACTTTTATCAAATAGTATTATTTTTATTTTTAACCAATTTATTGAGATATAGTGTATATACAATAAACTGTACCCATTTGAAGTGTACAGTTCTATGAATTCTCACAAATATAAACACCTATGCAACCACTGCTATAATCAATACACAAAACATTTCCATGACCCCCAAAGGTTCCCTCACATTCCCTTACAGTTTGTTACTACCTCCACCCCAAATCAGGCAACCAACTGAACTGCCTTCCGTCAACAGAGATTAGTTTATATGTTCTAGAGCATCATATAAATAGAAACATAATATAAGCATTCTTTTGTGTATGGCTTCTTTTACTCTGTTGGAGATTCATCCATATTGTTTCAAGTGTCAATAGCTCATTCTCTTTTATTTCCAAGCAGTATGTGTGTATTGTGTGACTATACCAAACTTGTTTATCCATTTCCAAGTTGAGTGATATCTGGGTTGCTTCCTGTGTGGCCACAATTAGTAAAGCTGCTATGAGTATTCATATAGAAGTATTAATGTGAACATGCATCTTTATTCTCTGGATAGATACCTAAGGATGAAATAGATGGGAATTATGCAGGGGGAAGGAGGGGCACACCTCATCAACAAGGGTACCTGCATAATGAACATTTGTATACTTAACCTTGAATTGTACCCCACAGCTTTAAAATTAAAAAAAAATAGTTGGGAGGTATTGAAGGTGAATGTTTAACTTTAAAAGAAACAGTCAAACTACCAAATATTTGTACAATTTTATATTCACACCAGCAGTATATAAGAATTCCAGGTTCTCCTACATTCTCTCCAATATTTAGCACTGTAATTTTCATTTTAGCCTTTCTGCTGGATGTATGATAATATCCCACTGTCATTTTAATTTGCACATTCCTGATAACTAAAGATTTTGTTGGACATCTTTTCATGTGTTTTTGTCTATTGTTATATATTATTTTGTAAAATGTCTGTTTAGACATTTTACTTATTTTATATTGAAATTTCCTCTTATCATTGAGTTGTAAGAATTATCTATGCTTTCTGGATGCAAGTCATTTGTCTGACATATATTTTGTGAATTTTTTTTCTACTTTGTGGCTTACCTTTTCATTTCTAAATGTTAACTTTCAAGGAATAAAGTTTTTTACATTTTCCAAGGCAAATTAATCTTTTTTCTTTTATGGTTTATGCTTCTTTTTCTCCTAGGAGACTTTTGCCTACTCCAAGTTCTCTATGTTTTCTTCTAAAATGTGCATACTTTTAACTCTTCCATTTACATTTATGGTATGTTTTGCTTTTTCTGTATGGCATTAAGTAAGAATAAATATTCTTTTTTATATATACAAATAAGTAGTTGTGTCAACACAATTTGTTGAAAATACATTCCTTTCCACCACTGAATTACTTTGGCTTCTTTACTACAAATCAACAAGCCACATGACTGGCTTTATTTCTGGGCTGTATTTGTTCTACTAATCTATATGTCAATCCATTTACAAAAACATTATCTTGCTTACTATAGCTTTATAAGTCCTGATATAAATCATCCAACTTTGACTCTTTTGGGTTATTTGTATTTTCATATAAATTTTAGAATTAATTTGTGAATTCCTATAAAACATATTGCTGAAAGGTTGATGTATTCTGCCATTGTTAAGTAGAGTGTTCTACAGTGTTTTGTTAAGTCTAGATGATTTGTAATGTTGTTTAAGTCGCTACTTTCTTGCTAATCTTTTCTTTAGTTGTTCTATCCATTATTGAAAGTGGGGTAATGAAGTCTCCTATGATCATCGCTGAATTGCCTATATGCCTCTTCAAATCCATCTGTTTTTTACTTTATGTACTTTGTTGCTAGGTACATGTATGCTTATAATCATATTGTCTTCTTGATGGATTGACATTTCAATCATTATTAAAAGTATTTTACTGTCACCAATAACAATTTTGTCTAAAAGTCTATTTTTTCTGATATTAGTATGCTTACTATTTGCTGGGTTTTGGTTGCTGTTTGTAAGATATATCTTTTTTCATCCTTTTATTTTCAACCTATATATGTCCAAATATGAAGTGTGTCCCTTGTAGACAGGACCTAGTTGGATTGTATATCTATTTTACCTATCTCTACATTTTAATTGGAGTGATTAATCCATTTACATTTAATATAATTGCTGACAATATAGCACTTATATCTGCCATTTTGCTGTCTTTTCTATATGTCCTGTCATTTTGTTCCTTAATTCCTTCATTATTACCTTCTTTAGTGCTAAATAAATATTTTCTTGTATAACTTTTTTTTTTTTTGTAGCAATGAGGTCTCACTATGTTGCCCAGGCTGGTCTTGAATTCCTGGGCTCAAGCAATCCTACTGTCTCAACCTCCCAAAGTGCTGGGATTATAAGTGTGAGCCACTATGCCTAGCCTTATTGTGTATCATTTTAATTATTTTAAGGCTTCTTTTATTATATTTTTGAGTCTTTTTTTGTGGTTGCTAATTAACATCTTAGCAGACAACAATCTAGCTTAGATTAATATCAACTTAATTTCAATAGTATATAAAACTTGGCTGCTATATAACTCCTATCCCTCCTCCATCAGTTGTGCTGCTGTATTATAGAAATATTTTTTATTTAATTTATTTTGTTTAAATATTATATATTTATTTATATATTTTATGTTATGCCCATTAACACAGATAAAGAATTTCTGCACTATACAGTTCTTTTTACTCAGAAAGGAGAAAATATATCCAAAAATATGTATATTTATACTCTTTTACATCACTCTTTATCAGTTATTTTTATTTCTTCATTTGGATTCAAGTTGCTTGTGTTATATTATTTCAGCTTGAAAACCCCTCATTAGTAATTTTTGTGGAGCAGGTTTGCTAGTGATGACTTCTCTCAGTTTCTGTTTATTTGGGGTTGTCTTACCTTTTCTTTTATTTTTGGGAGACAGTGTTGCTGACTATAAAATTACTAGTTAACACAGTAGTTTTTTTTGTTTTTATCAGTATTTTGACCATTTCATCCCACTACCTTCTGGCCTTCATGGTTTCTGATGAGAAATCAATGGTTAATCTTATTGAATGTACCTTAATGAGTTGCTGTCTACCTTGCTGTTTTCATGATTATTTGTCTCTGGCTTCTGACAGTTTAATTATGACATGTCAAGGTGTGGATTACTCCTAAATGGAGTTAGTTGAGCTTCTTGGATATATAGATTAAAGTTTTTCATCAACTATGGAAAGGTGGTTTTAGTCATTATTTATTTTAAAATTCTAATTTTAATCTCTTTCTCCTTTCTTTCTGGGCCTCCTATTAAGCATGTTGCTATAATTGATGTCTCACAGGGCTCTAAGGTTCTGGTCATTTCTCTTCATTTGTTTTCTTTTCTGTTCCTCAGACTAGATCTTCTCAACTGACACATCTTTAAGGATGGGTATTATTTATTCCTTACTTGTATGAGAGAATTCACTTATGCAACCATCTAGGTTTAAAATTTCTCTGTAAAAAGATTTCTGCTTGTGAATACAATTTCTTTGGGAGATACACACTTCTTATATCAATTTTACTTAATTGTGTCTTTTAACATATTTTTTATTCATAATCTCTAAATTTGCAAACTTATTGACATAAGTTTATTATAATATTCCCATATTATTATTCTATAGTCTGAAGGATCTTTCAGTCCCTTTTCAATGTTGTTATTGATAACTTGTATCTTCTCTTATGTTTTCTTAACCAATCTGACTAGACATATATCAATTTTTTATCTTTGATTTTATTTATTTTATCTATTATTTAACAATTTTCTATTTCATTAATACACCTATCATCCTTAATATTTGTGCACTTTTACTTATTTGAGGTTTACTTTTTTCTTTATAGTCTAGCTTTATAAAGTAGAATAAAGTCATATTAATACTTAAGTTTTCCTTATTTTCTAATGCAAATATTTTACACTTTGCTCTGACACTGCTTGGGCTGTATTCCATAAATTTTGATATAATGTGTTTTCAATATTATTCAGAACAAACTATTTTCAAATTTCTCATTGATCTGTGAGTTACTTAGAAGTCAGTTTTTTAGTATCCAAATATTTGAGAATTTTCATGTTGTCAATTTCTTTTTGTTTGTGTTTTATTTTTTATTTTAAGATGTGGGGCACAATATGGGGTTAGGTATACAAATATTCATTATGCAGTTACCCTTGTTGATGAGGTGTGCCCCCTTCTTCCCCAGGCAGATTCCCACTACTGCCAATCCCGCTTCCCTACTCCCCTCCCAGCAATTGATTTCTAATTTAATTTTTTCATGCTGTAAAAAACACTCTGTATGAGCCGGGCTCGGTGGCTCAGCCTGTAATCCTGTGCCTTTGGGAGGCTGAGGTGAGTGGATTGCCTGAGCCCATGGGTTCGAGACCCGCCTGGGCAGTGAGACCTTATCTTTACAATAAATCAAAAAAAACATCAGCCGGGTGTGGTAGCGCATGCCTGTAATTCCAGCTACTTGGAAGGCTGAGGCAGAAGGATCGCCGGAGCCCAGCAGGTCAAGGCTGTGGTGTCCGGGAGCGGCCACTGCACTCCAGTCTGGGTGACTCAAAAAAAACCAAAACAACAAAAAACACTGGGTATGATTTCATTTTTTAAATGCATTAAGACTAATATATGGCAGAGTATATGTTTTAGCTTGATGAATGTTCCATATGCACTTGAAAAACATGTGCATTGTTCTGTTTTTGAGGATAATGGTCTATGAATCTTAATTAGGTTAAGGTAATTAAAAGTGATGCTTACATCTGCTTTTTATCTATTTCCAGTCTAGTTGTTCTATCAATTATTGAAAGAGAGGCGTTCACTTTGGGTGGCTGAGGTGAATGGATTGCCTGAGTCCACGGGTTTGAGACCCGCCTGGGCAATTTGGCAAGACCTCATCTCTACAGTAAATCAAAACTAGCTGGGTGTGGTAGCGCGGGCCTTGTAGTTCCAGCTATTTGGAAGGCTGAGGTGGAAGGATCGCCAGAGCCCAGTGGGAGAGGCTGCAGTGGCCAGGAGCAGCCACTGCACTCCAGTCTGGGTGACAGAGTGAGACTCCAACTCGAAAAAAAAAGAGGGAGAGGTGTTAAAATTTCCAAATGCATTTGTTTATTCATCTTTGTAGCCAGTTTTCATTTACTTTATTTTGAAGCTTTAATGTAATTAATTATTTTATCTTCATGATCTAGTAACACATTTATAATTATAAAATTTCCATTTTGGAGCTAGAAATGCAGCTTGTCTAAAATTCTAGTTGATTGAATAGCTAATTAACCATACCTGTTTTCTTATACTTAATAGTTGCAATCATTTTCCATACTTTAACTTTCAACCTACTTATATTCTTATATTTAGTGTGTGTCTCCTGTAGACATTGTATAGTTCTTTCTTGTATCCGGTCTTACAATATATCTGTCTTTTAGTAGAACTATTTATCCCATTTTCATTGAAAGTAATTATTGATATAGTTGTCTTTAAGTCTGCCATTTTGCTATTTGTTTTCAGTTTGTTTTAGTTTTTGCTCTTCTTTTCATGCTTTCTTTTGTGTTGATCACTTTTTCAACCTGATTTTAATCCTTCTATATGCTTGTAAGATACACGTCATTGCACTATATATATGTGTGTGTATTTTGGCTCAGGTAAAATATGTAAACTCCAACAATATAGTTTCAATTATCACCTCACATTCTTAGTGTTATACTTGTCATATGTATACTATCTATAAACATTAGTAGCCTAACAATTAATTTTTAAATTTTTGCTTTAGTCATATGCCTTTAGCAACACAGTAAGAGAAGAAAAAAGTATATACACAGTTTTGAGTTTCTTTTTAATCACATAAATTAGAGCTATCCTTTTGTGTCATTTCCCTTCAAAGAACTTTCTTTAGCATTTCTTGCAATGTTGGTCTGCTAGTGACAAATTCCTTCAGTTTCTGTCTAAAAATGTATTTACTTTTCCTTAGTTTTAGAAAGATATTTCTGCTGCATATACAATTTTCGTTTAACAAATTTTTTGGTATTTATTTATTGCATCTTATTTGTTTGGTTTTTCCTTTTGGCATTTTGAATACATTATTCCAATGCTTTGGTTTCTGTGGGGAAATCACTCATTAATCATCTTTTTGCCCTCTTGTGTATAATGTACTAATTTTCTCTATTACCCAGACTTTTACTTTATCTTTGACTTTAAGTAATTTGAGTTTTGATGAGTAGGTTCTTTGTGTTTTTCTTGCTTTCCTTGAGATTCTTAGAAATAAAAATTAATATTTTTCACCTAATTTGAGAAGGTTTTGGCAATATTTCTTCTAATATTTTTATTTCTCTCTTCTTTTCTTGATTTTGTCTCAAAAGTCACTGAGTATCTGTTTATTTTTGTCTATTTTTCTCTTTTTTAAGTTGTATTATTTCAATTGCTCAATCTTCAAGTCCACTACTTTTTGTCATCTTCTACCTGCACTTGAGCCCACATAGTGAATTTTCATTGTACTATTGCTATTGTACTTTTATCTTCTTGAATTTTCATTTTTAAATAGTTTAATTTCTATGTTAAGATTCTTTCTCTGTTCACTCATTAACTACATTTCTCTTTTAATTCTTTGAATACATTTATAGTAGCACCTTTGACTCTTTGTCAGCTATACACAACATTTAGACCCATTCTGATGCATTTTATACTGACTAGTTTTTTCTTGAATGTGGATAAGACTTTTCCATTTTTTTGAATATATATAATTTTGTGTTAAAATTGGACAATATAGATATACATTCTGGTGATTCTGTATTATGAGGATGGCTTTTTTGTTGTTGTTGCTCTAATAGGCAGTTAACTTGCATGCATTCAAACTGCAAACTCTATCTTCCCTGTGGTGTGTAGCAGCTGATATGTTTGCTCAGTTCTTATTTACAGCTTCTTTTTTCTTTTTACTTTTCTTTTTTTTTTTTGAGTTGGAGTCTCACTCTGTCGCCCAGACTGGAGTGCAGTGGCCGCTCCTGGCCACCGCAGCCTCAACCTGTTGGGCTCCGGCGATCCTTCCACCTCAGCCTTCCGAGTAGCCAGAATTACAGGCGTGCGCTACCACACCCGGCTGATTTTTTGATTTATTGTAGAGATGAGGTCTCGCCTGCCCAGGGGGTCTCGAACCCGCGGGCTTAGGCAATCCACTCACTTCAGCCTCCCAAAGGCATGGGATTACAGGCTGAGCCACTGAGCCCGGCTTGCTTACAGCTTCTTGATGCTACTTCCTGGGAGTTTCACCTGCACTTGAATATCCTAGTAGTCAGCCAAGGATTGGGGCACAGTTTATACTCAAATATTAGGACTCACCCTCTCTAGTTCTTTTGTTTATGGGATTTTTTCCCCCTAAACTTCGCTGCTGTCCTCTGAGACATCAAGCTAGTAAAACGTCAGTTTTCTGTTACTTGAATAGTTTGGGGAAAACAGAGTTGTTTTTTTTTTAAGCAGCAAACTCACAAATCTCATCTAGTCCAGCTGTCTTTCAAGGGCACATTCCTCTCTGTACTCTGCTTGTTTTTCTCAATAGATGCCCTGGTATCTCCCCTAGATATGCTTAATTTAGCAAGACTTTTTTTCCTGGTCACTTATTGGCATAACATGAACAGAATGTCAAGTCCACCTTTGATCTCTTTCTTCCTATAGCCACAGAAACAACCACCTGTTAAATCACTGATTAGATTATTCCAGATATAATTTCATATGAGTGCTAAGAAGGTAAAAAAAATCCCATATTTTGTGGGAAAAAAGTTAATTGAATACAATAAATTAAGATATAATATGGTAACCCACATTGTTTATGCCAAGACACAATGATAAAATTCAGCATCTTATTAGCCCAATTGAAAAGCGATTAACTTGACTAAATTCTTTGGTAAAGATTGCAAGGAAGTTGTACCAATTCTTGGCCTATGCATAGAGAAGCTTACATATTGTTGCAGTATTAAAACTGGGTTTAAAGATGATCTTCTTAGATGTCGAGTAGCATTTTATATGTTCCTTTGTTTCTTGTAAATATTTACATTAATTTAGAAAACTAATTGAGAAAAGATTTTGATTTAGGAGAACAAGTCCCTTAATTGCTCCAGATATATCCATCAACATGAAGAACTCTTAGAAAAGACATCAATTTTAATGTTAATGTTTTTCAAATCAGGCACACACACACCCCACATCACACAGGTCATCTCTCAATATTCAACAGCCTTGCTTTTTAAAAGTCACTATTTCCAATTGTGCCCTAAGAATATCAAGAAATAATAGTTTTGCAGTAAGCAACCTTATATAACCATGCACCATTTCTCTAGGTTGGTAGCAATATAAACAACAATTCTTTTCTTTTCTCTTCTTTTTTTTTTGAGGTGGGGTCTCACTCTGTCACCCAGGTTGGAATGTAATGGCTCACTGCAGCCTCAATCTCCTTGGCTCTAACGATCCTTCCATCTTGGCCTCGAAAGTAGCTGGGACTACAGGTGCATGCCACTGTGCTTGGCTAGTTTTTGTTTGTTTGTTTGTTTTTGTTTTGTTTTTGTAGAGATAAGGTCTTTCTATGTTGCCTAGGTTGGTCTCAAACTCCTGGGCTCAAGCAATCCTTCTGCCTCGGGATCCCAAAGTGCTGAGATTTACATTTCTTAACATTTCAGAAACAAAATGTGTACTTGTTTGCAAATAAAATCTCTCCACTAGTGAAATTTAATTGTAAATCACAAATAGATCAATGGTGAAAAAGCACATAGTTCAATGGCTTTGCTACTAGTAAGAAAGGCAGATGGTGTGACAAATTCAACTTTGTGCCATGACCTACATTGCCATTTGTGACTAGACTATGGGCAGTCAAGACTATATAAGCTTTGTCTGATCTCAGAACTTCTCCAAAATGTTTTCCCCTTTTGTGTTGCTTTTTTTTCTTTTTCATATTTGTATCCACATAGCCAAAGAAGTTTGATAATGAAGCCATGTAAGGAAAACTTAGAAAGGGAAAAGAAACAGATAATATTCTAAAATATGAAAATAACTTATATTCTATTTTGCTTTTTCAAAATAAAGCTCATTAAAATACCTTTCCAGATTTTCCCAGAGTTATAAAAAAGCCATATCCATATGGAGTAATTTTTTTAAGTAAGCTTAAATAATAAATCAATGATATTTTACAAAGTAAACCTACATATGTACTCAAAACCTATTTATGTAAATAAATAGGACATCACAAGAACAGAACTCCCTAATATTCCTTCCCAATTCCGTTTTCCCTACAGGTAACAACTGTCATGAGTACTATCCCATAGGTAAGTTTCACCTGTTTTTGACCTTTATATAAATGAAGTAATAAAATTTTCATCCTTTTTATCTATTGTCTCTTATTCAGCATTTTGTTTTTAAGATACAGTCATGCTGGTACATATATAAGCAAAATATTCATCTTGATTTGTCTTAGTCTATGTTCTGCTGCTATAACAATATCACAGACTGGATCATTTATATTGAACAGAAATGTATTTCTCACAGTTCTGGAAGCTAGGAAGTTCAATATCAGGTTGCTAGCATCTTGCAAGGGCCTTTGTGTTGTGTCATCACATGGAGGAAGGTGGAAGACAAGTGAGCGTGCAAAACAGAGGAAGGGTGGGGGCTGAACTTCATCCTTTTATCAGAAACCTACTCTCACAATAACTAACAGACTACCACAGTAATGGCATTAATCTATTTATGAGGGTAGAACCCTCATGGCCTAATCACTTCTTAACAGTCTCACTTCTTAATACCATCACCATGGCAATTAAATTTCACCATGAGTTTTGGAGAGGACATTCAAACCATTGTGTCTTTGCTGTATAGTATTATATTTTATAAATATGTTAGAATATATTAATTTTTCTCTTGAGCATTGTGGATGCTTCCAGTTTTGTCTTTTATAAATAATATTGCTATGAACACTCTTGTACTTGTGTGCTGGTGAACATATGTACTAATCTGTGGGTATATACCTAAAAGTGGAATTGATGAGTAATAGAGTAGGTTCATGTTTGTGTCTTTAGCAGATATTGCCTTTTGGGGCAATTTTGAATAGTTGATAGATTTTTCTTTTTTAATATTTTATTTTAGAGATGTGGAGTACAATTCAGGATTAAGGATATAAGTGGACATAGTACAGGTAAAGCTTGGGCCTCCCTTTGGTCCCCACTTTGCCTGGTTTGAGATCAGGTATCCTTTTTGATGTTATGTGATGCCTCCACCCTGGCAGATCCCACCACTGCCAATCCCTTTCTTATAAGATTTTTCAGTGATGATTTAAATTTCATAAAGATCCTTTAGCAAGGAAGCTATAAGAATCTCTGAGATCCAGAGAGCGTAAATGGAACGGTGAATGTGATCCACAGTCATTCATCCATTCTTTTTTTTTTTTTTTTTTGTATGTGAAGCATTGTGCTTGGCATTGACATTACAGTATTGGGCAAATCAGTCTTTGTTCTCAGCAAGCAAGTAATTTTGTGATTATCTCTATTAAAATAATTTATGTTTAGCAAAAAACATAGAAGAAAATCTTTGACCTGTGTCTTGAGGTAAAGTGCACTCCTCTCCAATTCATATGTTAAAGTCTTAACCCTCAGTACCTCAGATTATGACGTTATTTGGAGATCGGGCTTTAAAGAGCTAATTGAATAAAATTATGTCATATGCATGGGCCTTAATACAATATGATTGGTATCCTTATAAGAAGAGTAAGAAGAGATTAGGACTGTGATGGTTAATTTTATGTGTCAACTTGACTGAATCATGGAGTCCTCAAATATTTAGCTACATATTATTTCTGGGTGTGTCTATGGGGTGTTTCTGGGTGAGATTTGCATTTGAATCAATAGGTTCAGTAAAGCAGATTGGCCTCCCCAATATAGGTGGAATTATGCAATCTGTTGAGGGCTTCCACAACAGGTGGAAGAAGGGAGAATCTGACCCTTCTGCCTGTCTGTTAAGTTGGAACATCAGTCTTCTTCTGCCCTCAGAGTGAGACTTACACCATCATCTCCCCTGGTTCTCAGACCTTCAGACTTGGATTGGACTACACCACTGGCTTTTCTGGATCTCCAATTTTCAAACTGTGGGACTTCTCAGCCTCCATAATTGCATGACCCAACTCCTCATAATAAATCATATAATATATAGTATGCTATTATATATTATTTTATATATGTATAATATGATTTCATAATATCATAGCTTTAATTTATTATATATTATTTATATATGTATAATATGATTATATAATACTAGTCATGTTTCTCTAAAAAATACTGACTAATATAAGGACAAATGTGCACAAACAGAAGGAAGATCATGTGAAGACATAGTGAGACGGCAAGCCAAGAAGAGTGACTTCAGAAGAAACCGCCAAACATGCCAACATCTTGTTCTTAGACTTCTAGCCTTCTGACTGTGAGAAAATAAATTACTGTTGCTTAAGCCACCCAGTCTGTAATATTTTGTTATGGTATCCTTAGCAAACGAATATGTCCTGGGTTAGGTGAACAACTTTTAGATATCACAACAAGAGCCTGATATATAAAAGAAAACATTCACAAATCAGACTTAATCAAAATTTCAAATTTTTGAAAATATTTGCAAATCATATTTTTGACAAAGGAATTTCATTAAGAATATATAAAGAATTCTCAAAGCTTAACAATAAGAAAGCTAAAAATCCAATAAAGCAATGAGCAAAAAATGTGGACACACACTTCACCAAAGAAGATATACAGAAAGCATAAAAGCATACGAAAAGGTATTCTATGCAATTAGTCATTATGAAAATGCAAATTAAAACCACAGTAAGAGTATATTACACACCTAATAAGATGACTTATGTTAAAAGCACTGACCACACCAAGTGTTGGTGAAGATGTGGGGGAACTAAAACCCTCATATATTGCTGGTAGGAATGCAAAACAGTATAGTTACTTTGGAAAACAGTTTGGCAGTTCTCTTATAAGCATACCCTTAGCATACAATCCAGCAATCTCACTCTTGGGCTTCTGTTCAAGTGGAATAAAAACCTGTGTTCATATGAAAACCTGTTTGAGAATGTTCGTATCAGCTTTATTCATAATTACTCACAACTAGAAACAACTCAAATGTCCTTTACCAGAGGAATGGATAAACAGAACACGGTACACCCATACAATGGAACACTACTCACCAATGAAAAGGAATAAACTATTGACACATGCAACAACATGGATGAATCTCCAGGTCATTATGCTGAGTGATACATATATACTGTGTGAATCCATTTACATGGATTTTTATTCTATAAAAGGCAAAATTAAAAGAATGTAGAACAGATTGGTGGTTGCTGAGGGATAAGGGTTTGATTACCAAGGTGACAAGATCATTTTGGGACAGGAGAGGAAGAGACAGTGATGGAAGTAGATGATTGTAGTAGTGGTGGTTACATAACTCTTTACATCTGTCAAATTCATAGAATAGTCACCAAAAAGAGTGAATTTTGCTGTATATAAATAAAAAGTGAATGACAAAAAAGTGATGACAGGCTCGGTGGCTCAGCCTGTAATCCCGCACTTTGGGAGGCTGAGGTGAGTGGATTCCTGAGCCCGCGGGTTCAAGACCTGCCTGGGCAACTTGGCGAGACCACATCTCCACAATAAATAAATAAAAAAAGAAAATTAGCCAGGCGTGGTAGTGCGTGCTTGTAGTTCCAGCTACTTGGAAGGCTGAGGTAGAAGGATCGTCAGAGCCCAGCAGGTCGAGGTTCCAGTGGCCGAGAGCGTGCCACTGCACTCCAGTCTGGGCGACAGAGTGAGACTCTAACTCAAAAAATAAAAAATAAAAAAAGTGATGGCTTCAGATATCTACAGAGTCAAACACCATCCTTCCTCCTGGGGGAAAAGAATCCTTTGCATACTTTTCTAAAAGTGAAGATAAGTTCAAGGACAAATAAGAAAAATAGAAACAAGTTATTATTGCTGAAGAGTGAGGCTGAAAAAGTAGACAAGAATGAATTTATGGGGGGCCTTGTATGCCCTGTAAAGTGATTTCGATCTTGTACTATAGGAAATCAGAGCAATTGAAAATTTTGGAGTTAGGGAATGATACGATCAGCTTTACATTTTAATAAGCCAGTCTGGCTGTGATATAGAGAAACGATTTGACATGTAGAAAGACCAAAAGCAGGAAGATCGGTTAGAAGTTTTTTGCCCTAGTGAGACATGAAAAAAGTCTGAACTCTGGTTGTTGTAATAGAAATATAGAGCAGGGGAAGGTTTCTGGGCCCTGCAAGACATAGGTACATAAGCTCAAGAGAGCTGGAAGGGAAGTAGTAACCTGGGGCAAAGATCATTTAACTTTGGAGGATGTCTTCTCACTCTCTGTTCCAGTCATAAGGAAGACAATCCCTGCTTCTTAGCCCTATTCTAATTTCCATGATATGAACACACATGAATCTCAATTTTTAAAAAATTAAATGGCCTCATGTTTTTCAGATGTTTAATTAAATCCAAATAGCAACCAAATATCAGTGATTAAATGACCCATAGTTAGGATGACCATTTATTCCACTTTGCTAATAGATAGTCTCTATTTACTCCTGACCTTCCAGTATAATTATTACAGAATATTAATAACATCACCTTCTTTCATTCTCAAAAATGCCCTGGTTTGGATGGTAAATTTGATGGTCACCCTAATCTGTAGTAGCTTCCCATTTGACTATTCTTCAGGAAAAATAAATAAAGCTAACATTAAAATGTCAATAAATTCATCTTTTGATATAAATCCGGAGAGATTTGTTCACTGACAAAGACCCATAGAAAAACAAAACAGAATGGAAAGCTATACAAAATAAACATAAAGGTAAATAATTTAATAACAGAAATATATCTAATTAATGGACTTGATCAACAAATAATTATTAAATTCTTCCCATTTACTTTTTCTCTCCTTGTACTAACTTTGTATAAAGTGAAAAGCTTTACTGTCCCTTTGTACTTATAAATTTCAGCAGAGTACCCCCAAGGCCTTGAAGAAAATTAGGAGGTTGTGACTGGTTGCCAGGTCCCTGACTGTTCTCCTTTCAATGCATCATTCTTCATTCTGTCTTCTACAATCCTATGAGAACATAGCTAGCTTGCTCAGTAGGGTTCCTTGTGAAATATCAAGAATTTTGCACTAAATCATCACCTCACTCATGCTAGTTCCATATAGGGCAGAAAGAGGGGGAAAGATGGATAACAACTTTGTTTTCTGGCACACCATTCTGTCACATCAAGATTGGTTTTTTTATACATTCGGACTCTTATTTTCACACTTGGACCATAATGCTACAATATAATTCTGGCCTGTGTAATACATAAAAATGATAGACAAATCAAGTACTGACACAAAAAAGATTAGAAGCAAAATAAAATAGTATTTTATTATTTTCACCCATCCTAGTTCCATAAAGGAGTTGAGTCAATAAAATAAATAAGCAGTGGTTGTAATAAATTACATACATTGTCAGCAATGATCAAATGAGGAACAGCCATTGTGTCATCCCTTTTTAAAACTTTTTTGCTTTAATTTTAAATAGATTGAGTTCTATAAACTCTTCTCGGGTTCAGCATCTTGAATAAGATACTAACTCAAAAGATTAATACTTGGCTTTTTTTAATCTCTGTAACAACCCAATGCCTTCAAGCTTTCTAAAATGAAATTGAATTTGAATAAGGATAGCACTCCTGAGGTCTGCAAATTGTCAATTCTCAAAAGGTTCCTTCTCTGTACTGCATATTCTCTTTTTGAAGCCTATATGACAGATAATTTGGACCCAACTGTAAGTATAAGATGTTACATGCATGTCAAAAATTTTATTTTTAAAGAAATTGATGTGCTTTTCAATTCTATTAAGTAAAATGTATCTACAAAAGATACATTTTTTTTGTATCTTACATTTTGACATGGTAAGCATGAACTTTTGCAAGGAGGTAAAGAAAATGGCCTCTCTTCAGCCTCCCTTACCCCAGCAGGGACCAGAACTGGTACTAAATCAGTTACCAGCACCATCTGCTCTATTAGTTATTGTGTTGCACTGTGATTTATCTATTTATATATCTGTCTTCCCCCACTAGACTCCATGAATAGCTTGAGGGAAGAGGTTGTTTCCATCCATCTTTATTTCTCTAGCACCTACCATGAAAGAAATTCAGTAACTTGTTGAATTAATGAACAAGATCTCATTTTAGTTTTGTTAGAGGCCATATGTAAAACTTGTAACACTGTGCCTCTTACATAGTAAGTGTTCCATAAGTATTAACTATTATTTACTATAATGGAGTCAAATGGAGCTGTACTGAAGATTTCTACTGGATGTTAAATTTTCAGGCATTTTGAAAGCTGGTTATTATTGATAGTTAGAATAGGCCATGGAACAGAATGGGAAAAAATATTTGCCAACTGTATATCTGACAAAGGCCTAACAACCAGGATCTACAAGGAACTCAAACATGCCGAAAGGGAAAAAACAAACAGCCCCATTAAAAAGTGGGCAAAAGACATGAATAGACACTTCTCAAAAGAAGACATGTGGGCAGCCATCAGACACATGAAAAAGTGCTCAGCCTCACTCATCATCAGGGAAATGCAAATCAAAACCACACTGAGATACTACCTAACCCCAGTAAGAATGACCATCATTAATAAAACAAACAACAACAGATACTGGTGAGGATGTGGAGAAAAAGAAATGCTTCTACACTGCTGATGAGAATGCAAACTAGTGCAACCTCTTTGGAAAACAGTGTGGCAATTCCTGAAAGAACTAGACATTGATCTTCCATTTGACCCAGCAATCCCCCTACTGGGAATACCTGTAGGAGCTCAAATCATTCTACAAAAAAGATACCTGCACACACATGTTTATTGCAGCATTACTCATAATAGCAAAAGCATGGAATCAACCATGCTACCCATCGAATACACAATGGAATATTATGCAGCCATAAAGGACATGGCTTTTTTATGGACTTCGCAGCAACTTCAATAGATTTAGAGTCTATCATACTCAGTGATCTACCAAAGAAATAAAGAACAGAGTACCACATGTTCTCACTCATAAGTGGACCCTGAACACTTACATAATACTGTAAGAAAGGGATTGGCAGTGGCGGGATACTGCCAGGATGGAGGTGAGGGGAGGACACAACATCAATAAGGGCATCTGATCTCAAACCAGGCAAACTGGGGACCAAAGGAAGGCCCAAACATTACCTGTACGATGACCACTTTTATACCTAATCCTGAATTGTACCCCACATCTTTAAAATAAATAAGTAAATAAAAAGAAATAGGCCATGGTGGGGGTTTTTGCACCATGAAAATTAGCAAGTGTTACTATTCCATACCCTTACTCCCAGAGTCAATTGTCAAACATTTACCAGCACACTACTAAGGTCAGATAACATACTATCCTGGCGCTTGAATTCTTCCAATTGGTATTAATGTGCACATGTGATAAAGTGTGCATGTGATGTGTTTTTGATTTAGGAGAAAGGAAAGAAGGAGAAAGAAGAGGGAGCATGTGGAAAAAGGAAAGTAGTCCTACACCGAATGGAACTCCAAATCCAACCTCCCATCATTGTTCACTTCCCTCAGACAATAACAACCTTCTAAATAATTTATGACACAGAGTCTCCTGGTGGGCTTAATTTTGGCCAACAAGAAAAAATTGGCTGATGATCCAAAAGTGGCAATTCAATACAACCATTATTGAAGTCACAAGAAATCGAATTCATCATAAAAACTTCACAAGCTAAAACACTGATGACATAAAGACTTTCTACCATTAACATACTCCATGATGAACTAGGTTGCCTTGAATGTTCTGAATTCTTTGTGTAAATTAAGTGTTTACTTGAAAGCTAGATAAGGCTGGGTTTGGTGGCTCATGCTTATAATCCCAGCACTTTGGGAGACCAAGGTGAGAGGGTTGCCTGAGTCCACAGTTTTGAGACCAGCCTGGGCAGCTCGGCGAAAACTCATCTCTACAATAAATCAAAAAATTAGCCAGACATGGTGGTGCACACCTGTAGTTCCAGCTACTTGGAAGACTGAGGAGGAAGGATTGCCTGAGCCCAGCAGGTCGAGCTGCAGTGGCTGTGAGCATGCCACTGCACTCCAGCCTAGGTGACAGAGCCAGACTCCAACTCAAAAAAAAGAAAAAAAAAAAGAAAGCTAAATAAAAAAGCTGCAGAGATCGTATAGAACAAATTCTCACCAACTGAACCTCTAGCACTGTGCTCTTCCAAGTGTCATCTGTGATACTTTTCAGGGCCCACTCCAGACCTATTGAATCAGAATCTGCATCTTAATAGGACCCCCAGATTATCCTGTGAGAGGGGAAAAAAAGCAGCCTCTGCCCCTGGGATCGTAAGAGGGGATCAAAGAATGGCTTCAGCTTTGAAGCAACCATTACTGCCTTCCTGGAGACTTTTTGAAGTTTTTTTTCCTCTGTAAACATTGCAAGATTAGTTGTACCCTTAACCGCCACACCTGCATAGCTAGCCACATCTGCTTCTGTAAACTCACCTGCTTATGCCAACAGGATGTCGCGATAAAAGCTCTGGACTGTGTCCAACTCCATCTTTAGCTAACCAGGATGTGAGCTAGAACTACTTAAAGAAACTGTGCTACAGCTCGGCGCCATCTTGCTTGGAATTCTCTTCCTGCAAGTGGTCATCAGCTGGCAGAGCCTGACTAATAAACCTCTCCTTTGTTAATTAGAGTCGGTGGGCTGTCATTTAATCCCTCGGACCCTACTTCAATCCATATGAAAATTTATGTTTGAGAAATCTTTGCTCTAGATCACCTCTAAGGCCATAGCTTCCTCTAGGATTCTATGCTTCTGTCACTTAGATGAGACTTATAAGTCATGCACATATTTTTCAAGAAAAAAATGTCAGAATAAAATACCTTTACATTAAACTCCAAGTACAAGCTCCAAAGTAATCTCAACACACTTACCAATGGGCAAAAATCAGTGAGATGAAAGTCAAAAGCTAAATTATGAAATCTATGTTTAGATAAATTTCTAAAACAAGGGAATCAGGGCAAATCCATTGGACCAATGCCTGCAAAAGCATCCAGGTGACTGACACACAGGCAATTCATCCCATTATCCTTCTGTCCTAGATTCTGAGCTCTTTTCATTTGCTCTCATGGTTTTAAATTACTTTGTGAGTTTTCTGAAATCACTGCAGGAATATACAACAGCTTCCTAATTAGAACGTTTAGTAAGATCCTTAGTTATAACAGCATCTGCTTTTTGGGGACTCACCTTTCTTCCCACTGAGTCTGGAACAGCACTCTACCAAATGAGTGCCCAGTCAGTGCTATTGACTGATATTAATTATTGCTAGCATTTTACATAGTGCCTTTGTTTTTATACTTTTCCAGTGACTACAAAATCTGCAAAATACAATAAAACAAATCCATACTGTAAATTATTTATATATTGGTAAATAGTATATATAATATGAATTTTATCAAATCAATTAACAACTAATATGTTGCTGTAATTTCTAAATAATATTCTACAACTAATGTTTTTAGTTGTAACTTTATATTATAAATGACAAATGTTTCCCCAAAGTGATCAAATTCATTGATTACTTCTTGGGACCATTGCCTCTCTTCCTGATCTCTGTTGGGTAGAAGAGGGTTGGAAAACATTTTCTGTCAAGGGCCAGACAGTAAATATTTTAAGCTTTGTGGGTCATACAGTAGTCTCTGTCACAGCTATTTAGAAGCAGTCATAAATAATACATAAGTGAGTGAGCAAATGAATATGGTTGTGTGCCAATAAAGTTACATTTACCAAAACAAACAGACCACAGTTTACTGAGCTTTGTGTCACAAATAGCCAAAGTCTCCTCTTGCACTTATTCCATGTAAAGATTGCTCCAGTTCACATGGATTTGCCTCTTTTTAACACAGGAATCCATATGGATATTCTTTATCCAGTATAAACTAATGAGTAAAATCCAAACATGTGTGTTAACAAAATACTCAAAGTAAGAAAGACACATTTGTGCAGTGTGTCTTTTGTTTCCAATTCTCCTTTGCTTTTCTGTTCCCATGTAAGTGCACAGCTCTATCCATCCACTTATCTGTCGCAATCTGATTCCAGAGGAAAATTTCACACATCAAAAATTCTTCTTTGAATCTAATAATGGAGGTGGGCAGGCACATGAGCCAAGTCTAAGCTAAGCTGCATATAGCAATCTAGATTGAGAAGTTCAGAGACATTTTGCTTTTCATCCTCTACCAGTCATGTCAAAGTTAGAGACCAGTTAGAGAAAGCAATCCTGCCCTCTTGGGAGGACCTAACTAATTCCTAAATCTGTTTAGTTCCAAGTCCATGATATTTCTTCCCATGACACTACTTCCCACACAGACTTATTTAACCAATTTGAAGAGGATTAAGGGCTCAGTTTATATTTACGAAATAAAAACCATGTTCTGGCAGCTTTGAGCAGTAGCACAATGAGTTAGAATGTCAGATAAAGAAATCTGGAGGTTGTATCCCATTTTGAATTCAAACAGATATCAGAAAGGCCTTAAAGGTTCTGTTTGAATTTGCAAATTGAGATTTATCAGAAACCAAGAAAGACAAACAGTCTTTATCAATGCAGCATTTTTGCAAATTTAATCCACAACTTCACAGTTTCTTTGACCCTCATGGTGCTGGAGATTGCTTTGCTTCTCCCAGAACACTATGTAATAAAAGGAAGCTGATCAATGAAGAGAGACCTACCCTGCATGTGAAAAGATAACTATGGGGAACTATAAAACAGTTTTATTTCATGCTTGAGTCTATCGACTATTTTTCCAATATTTTAAATTCAGTCTTTTTATTCTGCTTAAAACAAATACAGGGGAAAGCCTCTGTATTTTAATTTTGGAAAGTTGATAGAAGCACTCATTTTGACTTTGCTCCAGAAGAGATTTAGGGGTTAATTTATTTATTTGTCAAGGGAGACAGTACAAAGTCAGATTATCCAGCTGTTATAATTTTGAAGTAAGCATAAATGTGATTTAGACACATATTCACCTTGCTATGTGCCTGCTGGTAAAAGATAGTCATGAAATCCTCAGCAGAGGTACCAATTACAGTAATCTTAATGAACTGGAGCCTGAAAACCATCAAGAAATAGCCACGACATCGGCAATCCGGAGACCAAACAAGGGAGAAAACAATGATAAATGGGGAAAATAGTAATATTCTGTTCATTCTTTGCAAGACATGCATCTAGTATCCCTGCAGCCTCCCTCCTTAAGCATACAAATGAAACTGGGCTGCAACCCTTTTCACCTAAACTGAATGTTGAAGAGACGCTTCAATCTCCATTGACTAATTCAGCTGCTCCTTTAAATTGAATTTTTAAACATATGGGCACACAAACCAATCTATATGCAGAACTGTTCTTTGTACAGCATGCAAACGGTTTGGGATTACATACTAGGTATTACACAAGTGAGTTTTCACAGTACAAAAGAATGAATTCCTTATTGTGGCACTTCAGATAACAATACTAAAGAATTTCAGCTCAACTTTAAATTGCTGCTTCCAACTGTTGAAATTTTTTTAGTAAGAGCATAACACCCTTCTTAATTTCTGTTTTCTTTCACCATATAATAATCCCTCACCTCTATTAAGGAATGATCTATCCATGCCTTCATTCATTCATTCAGTCAGTCAACAAACATTTATTGAACAATTTTTATGTATCTAGTACTACCTTAAATGTGGCTAATAAATAAATATAGTATAGTCTTCTAAAAATTATATTCCTCATAGGTATGACAGCTATATATAGAAACTATTTATATCAAAAGAGGGAGCAAAGGAAATACGTCTCTAACAGGAGATTTTTCTTTCACTCCAATAAATCTCCTTTCCATCATTGTATAACGTATTGACCTTGTGTTTTGATTTATTTAGGTGTATCCCTGAGAAATAAATTCTTATCAGTCATCCTTCTTCAAAAAAAGTATTACTAAACCAAGACCTACCATTGTATGTAGGGCACTGATCACCAGGATGGAACAAGCAATTCACACGGAAGTGGTCTGAAGAAACCTGTCAGCAATGATAAGAAGGGAAAAAGTTAAGCCTCGAGATTTCAATTGACATATTTATTAATGCACAGTGAGGGTTTCATCTGCTGATTCTGCCCCAGCTCAGGTGCCCAGAGTTTTGCTGAAAAGTAGAGCCAATGAGGGAAAGAGGAGACAGGAAAGGAGAAAATATCTTCAAATATTATGGTATTTTATGATCTGACCAGGGTTGATATACAACCAGCAGGCACTGGTATCTGATTGCTCAATATTTTAATATCACCCTGGGTCTAGGTACCAAATTCATTATATAAAATGCAAAGAGAATTTGAGTTTTAAAAACTATGTCACCTTTGAGACTTTATCAAGGAGGAGGTGCCTCCTAAGAGGAGTCTTTAAAGGATAAATAGGAGCTAAACTTGCAAAGTGAGCTGAGGGCATTCCAGGCAGAGAGGACACATACATAAACAAGAAACATAATGAATGTGAGTGAGAGCACAAGCTTCTCAGTGTGAATGAGGCATAGAGTTTGAAATAGGGAGAGATAGGAACTGAGACCAGAAACAAAGGTACACAGGGCACAAATTATAGCTGATTTTGTGTGGCCTTTTATGGAATTTGGTCTTTATCTTAAAAACCATGGGGAAGTCTTTCAAAGGCTCAAGCAAGGCAATTTGGAGTCGGGGGCGGGGTATGGTTATATTTGCATTTGAAAAGGTCATTCTAGTAGAGAATGAATGGGATGAAGCAAAGGCAAGGAGTGAAGATCATTTTGTGTACCTAAGGACTGGAGTTTTGCTGAAATGGTAGAGCAGAAGGGAAAGGTTACATGACCTCTGAGAGGCCTATAACTGGCAAAAAAAACTGGAAGAAACCAGAGCTATCAAGATAGTGACCATCTCATTATAGCAAAGACTAGCTGTAATAGAATTGAGGAAAGAGTGAATTGGAAAACCTGGAGGTCATAAGCAGAGAACAGATTCTTGAAGTTTAGGATGTCATAGGTGGTGAGGTTCCAAGTCATGGAAAGTCATGAAAATGCCACGGAGGTTGAATGCAGAGGTAGACGTAGAGGCAGACAAAGAGCAGGCTACACGTGATTCACAATTCTTTTTTTTTTTTTTTTTTTTTTTTTTTTTTTTTTTTTTTTTGAGTTGGAGTCTCACTCTGTCGCCCAGACTGGAGTGCAGTGGCTGCTCCCAGCCACCGCAGCCTCGACCTGCTGGGCTCCGGCGATCCTTCCGCCTCAGCCTTCCGAGTAGCCGGAATTACAGGCGCGCACTACCACGCCCGGCTGATTTTTTGATTTATTGTAGAGATGAGGTCTCACTGCCCAGGCGCTTCTCGAACCCGCGGGCTCAGGCAATCCACTCGCCTCAGCCTCCCAAAGGCGCGGGATTACAGGCTGAGCCACCGAGCCCGGCTTGTGATTCACAATTCTATCAGAATCATCTGTGATGCTTTTAGACATTCCAGAAGCTAAGGCCCCACCCTGAGAGATTCTGATGTAGAAGGTAGAACCCAGGCATATACACTTTTAAAAACTTTTACAGCTATTTCCAGTGCCCACGCTGATTTGAGAGCCCCTGAAGTTGGAAGGATTACCCAAACAAACCCTTAAGTCCCCAGATGACAGCAGAATGTGGGAAGAATAGAAAGCAGTCCTCACTGAAGATTGAAGATTAGATAGTGAGCAGAAGCCAGTATGTAAGGCGGCAGAAGAGGAACTGATTGTGGCCTAGCTAGAGGGCAAGAACATCAAAGGAGCAGGGTTTTTTATGGAAGATTTAATTTGGCATCAGAGGACAAAGGATGAAGAGGTAAACCTCACCTCCCAACACTGACTTCCCTTAAGCTGGCTTACACAGCACAAAGTTGTTGACCAATACAGAGTTCACCACTAGCATTTCCAAATTTCTATTCCACTTTGTTCTGTGAAAAAAATGGCTTCAGGGATGTTCTTAGAATTCTGAAGCCCTACTTGCCTCTTTTCAGAGCTCATTACCATCTTTTAGCTATTTCATTCCCTTTTGGATGACCACAGCCTTTGGGAGAAATAAAATGAATCGTGTATACTCGAATCCAGAAATTGTAAAATATGAATTATAGTCTACAAGATTTAGTAGCCCACATCACTTATCTGGTTTTCAAGACATTTGTGTGAAAGAAGATTGGGATGGAGTGCTATCAGATAATGCAAATGAGGTCATTTTTCAGGAAAATGGAATACTATGGAATACATTAGAGAGCATTTAGACTAAAGAAAAATCCAAGTAACTATCTCTAGTAGCAGTAGTAGTCATAATAATAATGAAACCAAACAAATAAAGAGCATCAAGTCTTGTTCCTCTAGTATATTTTATTGCTTATCTTTTATTATTTTATTTTATTTTATTTTATTTTGAGTTGGAGTCTCACTCTGTCACCCAAACTGGAGTGCAGTGGCTGCTCCCGGCCACCGCAGCCTCGACCTGCTGGGCTCTTGGTGATCCTTCCGCCTCAGCCTTCCAAGTAGCTGGAACTATAAGCGTGTGCTACCACGCCTGGCTAGTATTCCTTATCTTTTAAATTGTTTTCATTATACAAGTAATACAAGCTCTGTGTAAAAGTATTAAATAATTCAGAGGTATCTAGAATAAAAGAAAATGGCTAGCGTGCATTTCTTTGTAAAATGTTCCTATGCATTTATAAAATGTATACATGTATGTTTGTGTCATGCATTTTATGCAAATTTTTTCTGTTAGCAATATATCACAACACAAATACCCTGCCATGACAATACATATGGATCAGCCTCACTCTTTTTAGCATCTGTATAGTGTTTCAGGGTATAGATGCATATAGATTTTACAACATATGCCCCCTTTTTTGGATGTCTATTTCAAATTTCTTCCTATTAAAAATAATTTTTCCATAAACTTTCTTTACACCTTTTTGTATGTGTTACTACTATGTCAGTAGCATATGTGCCTAAGAGGAGAATTGTTGGATCAAAGAGTATGCATTTAAAATGTTGAGAGATTACTGTCCAGGTGTCTTCCAAAAAAAGTTTACATTTCCACAGATTTTATTTTTTTTAGTTGGAGTCTCACTCTGTCGCCCAGACTGGAGGGCAGTGGCTGCTCCCGGCCATTGCAGCCTCGACCTGCTGGGCTCCGGAGATCCTTCCACCTCAGCCTTCCAAGTAGCTGGAACTACAGGTGCACACTACCACGCCCGGCTAATTTTTGAATTTATTGTAGAGATGAGGTCTTGCCAAGTTGCCCAGGCGGGTCTCAAACCCGTGGGCTCAGGCAATTCACTCAACTCAGCCTCTCAAAGCGCAGGATTACAGGCTGAGCCACTCAGCCCGGCTCCACAGATGTTTTGAATGCCCATTTTCCTCATCCTCTTGCCAATTGTGTATATTATCAATCTTTTTCATTTCACAAGTTAACTTATTCTCTATGTTTGCATTTCTTTCTTTGATTTCAAGAAAGGCAGAGAATATCTTATCCTATTTTACCAGCAACATCTTTTTGTTTTAATTTGTTGTTCACATATATTAGCCTTTTTTGAGGGGAGGTTGGTTTTTTCTTATTGATTTGTAGGAGTTGTTCATATGTTGTAGATATGAACTCTTAATATGTATATTAAAATATTTTCTCCAAAAATACCTATTTTTTATTTATTTATTTATTTATTTTTGAGTTGGAGTCTCACTCCGTCGCCCAGACTGGAGTGCAGTGGCACGCTCCCAGCCACCACAGCCTCAACCTATTGGGCTCCAGCGATCCTTCCGCCTCAGCCTTCCAAGTAGCTGGAACTACAGGTGCTCGCTACCACACCCGACTAATTTTTTTAGTTATTGTAGAGATGAGGTCTCGCCAAGTTGCCTGGACGGGTCTCGAACCTGCGGGCTCAGGCAATCGACTCACCTCGGCCTCCCAAAGCACTGGGATTACAGGCTGAGCCACTGAGCCCGGCAAATGCCTATCTTTTAATTTTGCTTAGGATGTCTTTTATAATACTAAAAGAAGTTTTTAATTTTCATTTAGTTAGATCTTTCCAGTTCTTCTCTTATGGCTTCTGGCTTTTATGTTCTGTTTAAGAACAACTTTCCCACACTCAAGATTATTTTAAAGTTAGAGATTCTTTTACATTTTATTCGAACATATTGTTGCAGGTTGAGTTCTCCAGTATGCAGAATCTGAGACAGAGTTTAGACTTCTGGATGTTTATCAGGAAGTGCTCTTGGAATCAACACCTGAGAATTGGAGGAGAAAGAAACAGAATTGGTCAGAAGGAGAAGTTGAGCTGCCATGCTTAACCAACAACAACCTCAGCCTACTGGCTGGGCAATTCTGGGGCTAGAATAACTCTACAATTTTTTCTTTTTTTTTTTTTTGAATCGGAGTCTCATGCTTTTGCCCAGGCTGGAGTGCAGTGGCATGCTCACGGCCACTGCAGCTTTGACCTGCTAGTCTCAGGGGATCCTTCTACCTCAGCTTTCCAAGTAGCTGGAACTACAGGCACACGTTACCACGCCTGGCTAATTTTTGTGATTTATTGTAGGGACGAGGTATTGCCAAGTTGCCCAGGCTAGTCTTGAACCCCTGGGCTCAGGCATCCCAAAGTGCTGGGATTACAAGCGTGAGCCGCCGCGCCCAGCCAACTCTCTACAATTTTCTTGAGTTGGGCTGAGATGACCATGCCTATGTATTCCTGCATGTTCCTCATTGGATGTGGGTTGCCCGGAGAAAGGGATTGTGACTTTCGTAGAGGCAGCTCGCTGCAGCTGAGGCAACCACCAAAAAAGCCAGCACGCAGACTGTGTACTAACATCACCCTCAGCACCTAGAGCAGTAAGTCCTTCGCCAAAATTTAGAATCTTTCAATCATCTGGAATTTATTTTTATGTATGATATGAGGTAGACAGAGGTTCTGGTTCTGATTTTCTTATTCAAATAGTCAATTCTTCCAACATTCACTTAATAGTCCATTGTTTCTCATTTCTTCTTAAAGATTAAAAAAACTCGTCCAAGTACTTACTAATTTGAAATCTACTTGGTTTGCATTTGTGATATCTTAGCTGCAATGTGAATATTTCTTAATAAGTCAACAAGAAAATAATTTTTTTAAACCAAAAGAACTGGCTGGGTGTGGTGGCTCACACCTGTAATCCCAGCACATTGAGAGGCAGAGGAGAAAGGATTGCTTGAGCCCAGGAGTTCAAGACCAGCCCGGACAACATAAAAAGACCTAGTCTCTAGAAAAAAGCATTTAAAAAATTAGCCAGGTGTGTTTTCACATACTTGTAGTTCCAGCTATTCAGGAGGCTGAAGCGGAAGGATCACCTGAGTCCAGGAGTTTGAGGCTATGGTGAACCATGATAGTGCCACTGCACTACAGCCTGGGCAACAGAGTGAAACCCTAGTGCAAAAAAAAAAAAAGAAGAAAAGAATGCTCTGCTATTAAAGTTTCTTTTTTCTTTTTTTAATCATTAGAGTCGTAAATCATCAAAATGGAAAGGGCACATAGTACATATTTTCCAGTCTGCTCATTTCTCAGATGAGAAAACAAAGGCCTAAAGAGTGACATGGATGGATTAAAAACCAGAACCAGGTCAGTGTTATTTTCTTTATATTAGGTTTGTTGCTTCTAATGTATCATTATCATTTTATAATATAGGTCTGTGAGGCCTTTTAATACTTTCATTAAAATATTTACTTGTTTATATTCATTCATAATTTCTAATGCCCTTTAGCTGAAAATAAGAAAATAGCATTTCTTGCAATAATAGTCTATACTAGAGACTCTTTACAAAACTAAACTGGCCTCTTCTTTCACCCTGCAATTATCTAGAATTAGTTTAAAAAAAAAAAACTTGTATTGGCCCCACTCTCATAGAAACCACAGAGTAATTAGCAAGGAAAAGGCACACCAAAGCCAGACGATACTATATTGGCTTATAAGGATAATTGTAAGTTTACTGATAAAAAAATTTTTATCGGCTCACTTACACTCCATAATAAGGCCACTGTGGCACTTCCTGCTCAAGGCACATAAGTGAGAGCTAGTGCGTATTTGATTTTAATAAATACTGTCTGTGGGAAGCCCGGACAGGAACGAACAGATGTTGGAACCATATGATAATAGTGTGGCAGAGTAAAAAAACCTGTGCATTTATATGGCACACCTGGTGTTTATGATACTTTTGCAACTTTTATAACTACAGCATCTGGCCCTTTGCTGCTGTTCTTTAATTTTCAAATCCCCAGGATCTTATGTCTCTTGCAGTGTAGGCATGTCCATCAGGGGGAAAAAAAAAAAAGCAGTAAAAGCAGTAAATATGTCATATATCTTCCAGAGAAAGACCACTGTCTCTCTACAAGGAACTTGCATTAAAATCATTAGTGAAATTTAAAAATATGAGAAAACACTTAGATCAGTCTTTCCCAGCTCTTCTTGAGAGGCACAAAGAATTTACTCATGGATTCCTGGATAATTCATTTGCACTGCAAATTTTCCCAATATTTTAAATTTGCAGTAAAGATAATTTATGGTGAGAATCTGAAATAAATATAGCACTACAGGCTCTATGTTATGGCACTTGTCCTCTATTTGATCTAAGTGATATAGGTTGAGGTGGACAGAGATAATATAATTTGATTCCAAAACTTTATTGAAATTTGTGGTTTTCTCTAAGCTGTATAGTGTGTTACAAAATGTAAAGCAGTTCATGTAAAATTTCGATTGTTCTAATTAATAAATCAGATTAATATTGTAACCCACCCAAAAGCTGATAAAAAATCATTTGACACACACACATGGCTTTACTGTAAAGTTTATTTAGTAACTCCCTAACTCTTCTTGGGTTTTCTGAACTAAAACTTACAAGAATAGTGAATAAGATCCAAAATCATGCTCACTGAAGATGACCCCAGTTTGGGCCAGACACTTGTTTCAGAAAACACATTCCGTTTAGATTTTTGTAAAACTTGTAATACCTGCCAGTTTGTAAGCTATCAGACTTATATTAAGACTTTCATAAATTGGACAGACGTCAGTGAGAAGGAAATCTCTCAGATGACAACTTGAAACCCTAAAATCAGATATGGAAAACACTCAGTGGGCCAATTGATAATGGATTCTTTCTCACTGTGCACCAGCTACCTTCAACACAGGGCCCCATGAACCCACTGCCAAGCACTCAGAGTTGGTTTATGAGATAAAATGTATTTGTCATTGGTGTCCTTATGACATCATAAGCATAACCCATCTTCGATGTCTATAGTATTTGAAATGCAATTATTATTACAGTTGAATATAGTTTAATTTCTTGCTCCAAAGTCAAGTGGGCCTCAGAAGAAAGGTAGCCCGGGTTATTAGAAGCTGTTCCAAAGATACCTTTCCCTGCCAAACATGTTTTTGCCCTTAGTTTAAGCTGAACCTTTCCTAAACAGTGATGGCAAAGTTGTTCAGACTCACCATAAGAAAAGTAACTCAAGAATCACAGCCATTATTACTTAAAGTCAAAATGCCACCAAAACTTGGCCATCAACCTACAGACCTAGCCAGGCACCTGATTCAGTTATTCCTGATTCAGGTGACATACCATAGTGACTATGCAAGGTGAGCAAGGGCACTGATTTTAGAACTCTGAGCTTTTTTAGGGTGCCAGTGCCTTCCAATAAATCTTTACCTTATATCTGTATCCTTGAGCAATAAACTTCAAATGTTAAATACAGATAAAACTAAATGAATCATAACAATTTTGCTTTATTTTTGAGTAATATAAAAAAAGAGGGACAAATATGCATTGTATTTGGGTCTTCCCCTTATTGACCCTGAGTTGCTTTTATGCAATAAAAGGTAGCTAGTATAACAATGCCTTAGCCTGGGTTCCCCCCAAAACAGAATCTGAAACAAAAGTGTATATGTGAGTAGTTGATTTGGGAGTGTGATATCAGGGGCAGGAATGAGGGACAGGAGGCATGAAACAGGGAAGAAGAGAGAACCAATTCAAGGATGCATTATCAGTTGGGCCAGAACTATGGGTGCTTAATCTTGTAGGCCTATCTAATTTGCTTCATAAAACATAACCCAAGACCATCCACCTAAAAGAAAGGGAAAAACATTTAACCATCAGTTCTGTTCCCCATTGACTAATGATTGCCCTACAGGGTATTAACTTTCCCTATCCTACTTCTAGGTTGCTCCTGCTTAAATGCCAAATGCCCTTATCATCAAGGAATCAGAGAAGCCCCAAGAACAGAAGCAAAAGGCATTTGTGACTAACCAAAGACAAGGCACTGTTGGTGGTCTCTGCATTAAGGCTGGTCAAAGACTGCTAGGTCACCCAGGTATGACTGGGTGGGATATGAAATCAGAGGATCTGAGGTGCTGCACAAGAAATGTCCAGTATACTCTGCACAAGGCCTGCCAACAAAAAATTATGTCACACAGTAGTCCCAAACAAAAGAGTGGTTTTGTTTTGTACAGTTGTTATTTTTGAACTTTCTCACATAACTTAAACCTAAGCCATAAAAGTTTGTTCCCCTTTCAATTAGTATTAATGAAATAATGCCATTGAGATTGGTTACATGATAAGCACCATGGAAGTGATGAAAAATGGATTTTTTTATTAGTATTTTATCCTTATTAGCAAGGAAATTCCACAATCATGCCGTTACACATAATTTTGTATAAGCAGCTTCTCATAATTATGAAATATAGAGTTATGGAATCTAATTTAAATAATTCCAGTTATTCTCTGAGGTTTTTAATCACATCTGTGATTTTGTTCAAGACCAAAGATGACAGGTTTATCTTTTTGTGAAAAAAGATAATTTACTTATCAACAAACTCTTATTGTATCATAATTACTAATTTGTCTATTTCCCTTTCCAGCATTGATTTGAAATATTTTGAAATAATGAAATTGCTAGAACATAACTTTGTGGATATGCTTCACAATTCCTGCTTAGCCCATTTGCTAAAACTACCCAAGCAATACCTCCCTCACATATTGAGAATAAGGGAGGATTGACAGGGTAGGTAGAGAAAGCTCTTTTTTTTTTTTTTTTTTTTTGAGTTGGAGTCTCACTCTGTCGCCCAGACTGGAGTGCAGTGGCGGCCGCTCCCGGCCACCGCAGCCTCGACCTGCTGGGCTCCGGCGATCCTTCCGCCTCAGCCTTCCAACTAGCCGGAATTATAGGCATGCACTACCACACCCGGCTGATTTTTTGATTTATTGTAGAGATGAGGTCTTGCTGCCCAGGCGGGTCTCAAACCCGCGGGCTCAGGCTATCCACTCACCTCAGCCTCCCAAAGCCGCGGGATTACAGGCTGAACCACCGAGCCCGGCTGAAAGCTCACTTTTGAAGGCTGTATTATTAATATCTGCCATTTATTGAGCTCTCAGAATGTGCTGGTCACTTTGCAAGATAAAAGTCTTTTTTATATTTTGTCACTCAATATTCATCAAATAGGTGTTTTTATCCCCATTTCACAGATAAGGAAACTAAAGTTCAGAGAGGTTGAGTAATATATCCATAGTAACTGATATAGCCAGGATTCAAACAAGTGTGTTATACTTCAGTATTCAGGCTGTTATTCAGCAGTGTGCTGCCTTTGATTTAGATGCTTGGAATGACCAGAGTAGAACCTATAAATCTTTGTATACCGAATCCATTAGAAATTTGGTCCTTGGTAAATATCTGTAGCCAAGTGTCTGGAAGAATCTGTCAGTGTTCCCTCCTTTTGCAGCTTAGAGCCATGGACATTCTGTCAAGTGTGGCTGCCAGGTACTGTCCTTTTTCTCTCAGCTGCAGTCAGATCACATTGCTTAGCTTTGTTGTGGAATGTTCTTAGCGCATTCCAAGTAGCACATTATTCCCAAGGAAAATGAGTAAAAAACCATCACATCTCTATTCATCAATTTTTCATCATCCTTACAGATGTTCATTTACTGAGTTTTTAATGAAATTTCTAAATTTTATATTCTCAATTGCACTAATAGTTTGACTACTTTGATGCTGTTTGGGCTTTTCATTGGATCAGTCCAAATAGCCTCTCTATTCACTTTCAACCCTCCTCATTCCCACCCATACTTTCAAATGCTGAATTGAATGATAGTCATTAAATTCATTAAACTTATCAATTTTTTAGACATGCCCCATTAAGTACATAAGTACTTAATGAAATTATTGTCTTTTATTTATTACCCGGCAGAAATGACAAAGCCTAGGCAAAGTGGGTTAGAGGAAATGTTCTGAGTTCATTTCTAGGACATGTGTGGCTCAACTTGGAAGCAACCACATTATCTCCGCCCCAGTCTCAGCAAATGTTTCTCTATAATTGGTAATGCTTGACCAAATTAGCCTATATGTCATGAACCAAGATTACTGAAAAAGCATGGGCTTAATTAGTTGACAGGTAGAATATGTCTTTTTATACATCCTAGTTCCTGTTGGAGCAGTGCGTTTTCAAATGGGTCATCATACCAAGACAGAGGTCAAATCTTTCATCTTGTTTTGCTTCAGGTTTCCAGTTGACATATGATACCATTTAGTGGTTATACAAGTGATTACAGCACTATAAAAAGTGTCAATAGCAATATAGATATTCCTTGACTTACGATGGGGTTACATCCTGATAAACCCATAGTAAGGTGAAAATATCATAAGTCAAAAATGCATTTAATACACCTAACCTACCAAACATCATAGCTTAGTCTAGCCTATCTTAAATGTGCTCAGAATGCTTTCATTAGCCTACAACTGACCAAAACCATCTAACACGGGCCTATTTTACAATAAAGTATTGAATACCTCATGTAATTTATTAAATACTTGTACTGAAAGTGAAAAACAGATGGGTACTTGAAGTATGGTTTCTACTGAATGTGTATCACTTTTGTACCATCATAAAGTTGGAAAATCTCAAGTCCGACCATGTCACTTCCTTGATTGAGCAATGAGCATGGGATGCAGAGAGTTGAACTGCCTGCACATTGAATGGGGGATCAAGATTCTTTGTGACAGCTTCCAAGAGGGAAAAAAGTGCTCTTCTCAGATACCCATGTCACTGTGTCAAATTCTTATGCTGACCCTGGCCCATGGGAGGCCTGATCACCATATAATTCAAGGCAGCCTAACTGTTATAGCAAAGAACTCCAATATATCAATGCCTAAACAGAATACAGATTGATTTGTTATTCACCATATAGTCCAATTAGGTGATGGGGGAAATCTTCACCAAAGCCATTCAGGAGTCCACACTCCTCCCACAATATGGTCTACCATCTCCTAGTGCCTCAGAAATCTCCACTGGAACCTCTGATTTTGTCTGGGAGACAAGGGAAGAGAGGGAATATGAAAAGGGTCACCTATTCTTGTTTGTCTGTTTGTTTTTCTTTTGAGTTAGAGTCTCATTCCGTCGCCCAGGGCTGGAGTGCAGTGGCACAATCACAACCACCTCAGCATCAATCTACTGGGCTCAGGACATCTTTCTGACTCAGCCTTTCAAGTAGCCAGAACTACAGGCGCGTGCTACCACGTCTGGCTAATTTTTTTTTTTAATTGTAGAGATGAGGTCTTGCCAAGTTGTCCAGGCTGTTCTCAAACCTGTGGGCTCAGGCAATCCCTTCACCTCAGCCTTGGCCTCCCAAAGTGCTGGGATTACAGGCTTGAGCCACCACACCTTATCTGCCTCAGCCAAGCCATGACACACTTGGCCTCTGCTCACATTCCATTGGCAAAAACTAGTCACATGCCCCCATCTAGATGCAAGAGGGCTAGGAAGTATAATCTAGTGATGTGGCTAAGAAAGAAAAGGAAGCGGGTTTGCACCTCAAAAAACACGTTGCAAAACGATACATTATTGCAGCACCTTGTTTGTTGTATAAACACATCACAAAATGTCATTACTTTATTTGTTGATTAACTTGAGGTTTGTTGTTATTTTGTTTTTGTCTGTCTCTCCAACAAGAATGTACTAAAGACAATGACCATACCTGCGCTTTTCACTATTGTATTTCCAGAACTTGGCATAGTGTCTGATGCTTCTCAGGCACTTAATTAAAGAGTTGCTAAATAAATGAATTTCAGTGCCATGGTAACAAAGATGAAGGAACAACTCTAATAATTCCTTAATTCTAAGATGTACTATCAAATGAATAACAGATTTTCAGTGAGGTGGGGGATCACCACCTAATAAATATACATATTGATGATAATACACATTCAGATTTCAAAAACATTACTCCGAAACAACAAAAATTCATGATGATTCTGACTGATGGGCTCTGGAATGCTTTACTGAGAATGTGTCATTTGATCTAATAGTAAGATGACATTGTCAGGTTTTAAAAAAGTCCAGAAAAGACATTTTGGACATGGAGAATAGCATGCACAAAGACTGTGCAGCTTCCTCCCTTTGGGAACAGTGAGTAATTTGGTACAGTTAAAGTGAAGTGTACTTAAGGAGAGCAACTGGAGAGGAATCTGTGAAGGCAGGCTCCAGCAATGGGGTGTCATTGACAAGTTCTAAGCAAAGAACTGACATTATCAGATTTGCATTTTACAAAGTTTATTCTGACAACAGTAAGAAGGATATAACTAAGGGGGTGTGAACTTCAGGCAGGGAAACCAGTTATGAGGCGCTTGGAAATATAAGAGGTGAATGGAAAGATAAGTGTTATATATCTCAGCTCAACAAAATACAACTAAACTGTCTTTTCACTCTCCCAGGAGACAACAAGAAAATCTACCTTGTAATCTCTTCTTTTACAAAGGATAATTAATATAAATACAAGGAGTAGAAAAAGCATTTTTTGTATAGAATTATTTGTTGTAGACAATTTTGCATAACACCAAATTAGCTTGAACACTCTATGAAAAACAGAAATCACTTTATTATATAGACTTATTCTTTATAATGACATTCTTTGCAGGGGATTTGTTCCAAGACCCCCTGGTGGATTCCTGAAACCATGGATAGTACTAAATCCTATACATACTAGGTTTTTTTTATCTGATGACTGAGACAGCTACTAAGTGACTAAAGGGCAGGTAGTATACACAGCACGGATACGCTGGACAAAGAATGATTTACATCTGGGCAGAATAGAGTAAAATTTCATCACGAAACTCAGAAGAGTGCACAATTTAAAACTTACAAATTGTTTACTTCTGGAATTTTCCATTTAATATTCTCAGATTGAGGTTGACCGTTAGTAACTGAAACCACAAAAAACAAAATCGCAGATAAGGGAGGACTACTGTAAGTCGAAACCAGCTTTTTTTCTTTTTTTTTTGCATTCCATCAACACTCCATCTCCACCATCTATTAAACTACTCTGTAGGTGGGGATGGGGCATTTTGCTCTCTCTATGTCCATCCTCAGATCTATTTTTTATCCTATATAAAGAGGAGTTTATTAATTACTTTTCAATGTTTTATTCAAACATTTGAAGCACTTCTTAGCCTTCTCTTGCTCTTAATAGCTTTGGGATTGTGGAGCTGAGAAATGAAAACCCAATGACTCCGCTCAACTGAATATATTACAAGAGTTATCTTGTGCTTTCAAGATATACAACAGTTTAATGAGAAGAATGCAGGCTCTCTAATCACACAGACTGGCTGCGTTCTACTTCTGCCACAGCTGTGTGACCTTGGGCAGGTCACTTCACCACCACCTCACTTCGGGGTTGTCAAGAGTATAATGAGCTACTGTAGGTACAGGGTTCAATTAAAATGAATTGCATTCCACTTGCCAGGGCCCTAACCAGCCACCCAATTCCTACATGCCTTATTATAGCCCAGATTCATCCTTTTTCTCTTCATATCAGCACAATGTTTTGACTTGCATTCAAACAGTGGCTCAATTATTTTTTTCCTTTTATTATATTTATTTATAGAAAACCTTTTTGACAGCATTCTTTATCTCTCATGTTGCATTTGTCAGGCTGTTTTCTCCTGTTGGGGCTCAGAAAACAATAACCCTAAAATATGGCACTTTGACAATCCCAAACTAAAGAAACAGCCTCAAGGTCTCTCTGACTTTGTCCCTACCCCACACCCCAGTCTTGTCCCTCAATCCGATGTCTCTCCCAAAGCACAGGATGAAGCTGTTCTCTGAAGTGCCCTCATCTGTGTAGACACCAGAACCACCAAAAATGAACACAATTGCCTCTGACTGCTTCCCTGAAATTTTATTAACCAGTGAAGACTAAAATTCATATCACTGAGGAGACTGAAACTTAAACCACCACGCCTAGAGTCCAGTAAACTTTGTCTCAAACCATTACTTGTTCTTCAGTCCCATTCAATTTCCAAAGAGCATCAATTGCAAGATAATGTCTGCCTCCTGGGTCCATTCATTACACCTAAAAATTACTTACGTCTTTACCCCTCCCCCCATCTCCTCTTTCCCTGTGAAAAAGAGTATATATGCATTGTGACCTCATTGGGTTATTGAATAATCATTCTTCTATGGTTTCCCCATGCTATGAACATTAAAATAAATTTGTATGTCTTTTTCTTCTATTAATCTGCCTTTTGTCAGGTCATTATCAGTGAACCTTTAGATGGTGAAGGAGACACTCTCCCTTGGCCCCTATACTTCCCTAAGTGGTACAGCAGGCACATTTTTCCCAGTCAGCCTTTACAGCACTTTTTCCAACAAGATTTTGTCTCTTTAAAGTTTGTCTCCTTATCAGCAATAGGATTAGTTATAAAAAGTAAATCAATAGCAATCATTTCTTAGCTGTTGCCCTTTAAGGTACGCTTTGGTTTGTATGTTTCTCTCAATTAAGTAGTACCACAATGGTATGTCCATGCAATTCTTCTTTTTTCTTTTTAAAATATTTTTCTTTGTTTTATAAAAGCTGGAAACATCGGTTCTCTCCTATTCAGGAGAAAGTTTCAGTGAAATCTCGATTTTCAAGTGTTTCCAATTTACTGCACAAGACTTTGTTTTCTTTTTTAGCGGGTGTTAATACTTTGGATTCAATCCTCTGCCCTGGACTTTTATTGAGGCTTCAGCATTTTAAAGCCTTTCTTCCACTCCCACACATCTAGTTATTCTTGGCCCATAATCATTCCATCTGGGGTCTGGCTCTGCTAATTTTTACTTAACCTCTGAATATCACTACAAACATCCTTGTTTATTCTTTTTATTCAACTGCTTGGTTATGTGAACTTGATTATATTAAAAACAGCGGCTCCCTGCACTTCTGACTTTTGTTTGGGAGTAGGGAGTTGTGGTAGGAAATCTTTTTTTAAAGTTCTTGCTTATTTGAAGTTCTTTAAAAGTTCTTGCTTATTTTAAGAGACCTTTATTTTGTATTTTGTTTCTCTATTTTACAAGGCAGACAAAGATCACCTTTTCTGTGCAGTTTCTCTTCTAAACATTAAAAGCAACTTAAAACATCATCTTGAAATCCTTTGGAAATAGAGATTGTCTCTATAATTGGAAGCATCTATATCTTTTGCTGATAGAATTGGTAAGGCCATTACAAATAGCACCTCCTATTCCCAGTCTTCAACAAAGGACCACCTCCCAAACCACTGAATTATACTCAGAGAACACAATACAATTTTCTGTACTCCATTACTATTTCTGTGATAGTGCCTTGGATAAGACTACGGCTTTAGCATGGTCAATTGCTAAGCAAGTAGAATAAATGCATCTGTAGTATTCATACTCATATTCATCAAAAATATCCTGAAGCAAAAGCAACACAGAGATAAAATGCTAAGCTCCAAATTAATTGGGCTCAACAGATATTTATTAAGTGCCTACTGTGTGCCTCTAACTGGATGCATGGACTCCATCTAATTTCTAGAAGATATTTTAGTATTGATGAAGAGCAAAGAGAAAAATCTGGGCTTTACTCTCCTCATCTAGAAAACCTAGATGCTGTTGGAAATTTTCAAATCTTCAAATATGACTGAAAAGTCAGTGTTAATCTTGCCTATTTATTTCAATTCAACAAAGATGTTTTCCAGCATTTGAGGAGGGGGCACAGAGAGCCACAAAAGACCTGTGAGTTACTTTAGGCAATAAACCAAAGGTGAAAATGCTGGTGTTTTCTGACCACCTTCTCTCGGGTTAACCTGTGTCATCCAACTGTGGACAAATATGTGCAAGCTATTCCCTGTTGTTATGGCGTACACATGAATTAATGATCCATTCCAGTCTGGTCATTTGGAAGAATCAGGTAATCAAAGAAATGGGTGTCACCTATTCTTTTTTTCTTTTTCTTTTTCTTTTTTTTGAGTTGGAGTCTCACTCTGTCACTCAGGCTGGAGTGCAGTGGCACACTCACAGGTACCACGGCCTTTACCAGCTTGGCTCAGGTGATCCTTCCGCCTGAGCCTTCCAAGTAGCTGGAACCACAGACATGCACCACCATGCCTGGCTGATTTTTTCATTTATTGTAGAAACGAAGTCTAGCCATGTTGCCCAGGATGGTCTCAAACCGGAGGGCTCAGACAATCCTTTTCCTTCCGCCTCCCAAAGTGCTGGGATTATAGGCGTGAGCCACCACACCTGACCTGGCATCTTCACCTCTCCTTCATACTCCATCACACCTTCACCAACACCTACCTATGCATACACATACATGTGTACAGTCACGTTTAGCCAAAATCCAAGAAATGGTTTCTAGTCAGGTGTGCAGGATCTTTTGTTTTGCAATTGGGTAAGAAAAGAAAAAGTTTTGGTTGAAAGAGGGGGCCTGAGGAGGAATAGAGTGACAGACCCGAAGTGATGAAATAAGCTCCATCTACACTGGGTTCTTTGGATTGGATATGATGCAGAAGTTAGAAACAGAAGTTGAGAAACAAAATACAGTCCTGGTATCCAGAGACAACATCCTAGACATAGACAATGACCTCCTCATGATGGTCTATAACAGCAGAGAAGTCCCTATAGGATATTTTAAGGGCAGTGGATACAGACAAATGGGAGCAAGAGAGGAAGAATGTAGAAGAACTCACTCATAGGAGGAACCAGTAGGCTGGTTTGTAGGCACATGTGAAGCACTCCTCTGGGGACTCTCAGAAATAACTGGGGAAAATTTGCAGGTTGTAAGACTGAGACTCTGCTTCTACACAGTTGGAAGTTAGTGAGTCAGTGAACATTTGGGTTACAGTTGGTAATGCTTTCCCTTATACTAGCATACAAAGCACAAGATAGAGAGCTACAACTCAACATACTGATGTTCTGGCATCAAAAAGACTTTAGACTTCTAACTAACCACATCACCAGAAATGGAAAAGGAAAGTTAACTCTCCAGCCACTCCTTCTGGAACCCAGATCCCACCCACCCTCACTCCAACACATAGGCACACATATTTAATCTGTTTAATCTAAAAAACAACTCTCCCCCAAGGCAGTATTGTCTGTGTGCATCCCCAAACCCCACCACCATTCCCCCTACATGTATATCTATTCCCCTCCTCCTATCACAAAGTATACCTGCGCTTTTGAAACATTTGGTATCTGCTACAAAGTTAGACCTTTTATTCATGACCTCTTGTTACTTGCAGGAAGAATAATCTTCCATCATTCATTTCTGTTTGTTTTTCAGCATTCTCGCAATCTCCAAAGCACTCTTTTCATCCCCTCAAATTACAACTTCTTTCCCTTTGGTGTCTTTCCACCCTCTTTCTGCATCCCACCTACCACCTTGTTTGGGAAGTGCCTAGTAACCTCTAGGAACAAAAACTTTTCAGTTTAATCCTCCAGGGGATTTACACTTCAATAGGAGACAATCCTCCAACCAAAAGGAATTATTTAATACCCTGTAGAACTTGGGACTTCAGCAAAAGTTACTGAGGAGTAGGGGCTTGCTGTAAATCCTACCACTTAACAGTTGCAAACTTTAGGGTTGTGCAAGCTTCTTCACTTGGGTAAAGCCTTGGGACTTCAGATTCCCACACTCCTCTATTTCCCTGCATTTTAAAATCCACTTCTTTACATATCTTTCCCATGTGTTTCAGGGAGAGAAGCATTTCCCAATGGTCACAATAAAATCTGGATTCTGCTCATCCTAGTTGTTGCCCAGGCAAAGGGAGTAAAAACACATCTCATGTAAAATAAGAGCCAACTGATTTGCTTCTTGGCGGAGGGATTGTTTTTCTTGTCACCTTCATGTAGTTGCTAATTTGTATCTTCAGCAGCTATATATTCAGAGATTCCTTTTCTCTGAGGAGGTTGATATAATCTCATTGGTCTAATGTTTGAAATAATAATAAAAAGTCTTTTGGTAATTAGTGAAAAACTGTTTTAATATGATCTTGAAATAATGCCAAAAGGGCCAGGAAAGGACCATCATTAGGAAAGAGATTGTTCTGGGTCTAGCTTGCAGTAATGAGGACAGGACCTTAGTGGGTGAGCCTAAATTATGCTGTTTTGTTATTCAGAAGCAGTGGGGTTGAGACTGTTCCACAGGAATTGTACATTCGTAAATAGAAGTAGGTTAAAGTAATTAATCCTATGTCTTGTAGCTCCAATGCTTTCTCCCTTAAGAGAAATTACCCAGGGTCCAAGGCAGCTAACAACAAGGTATAGTGATAAAGTGCTTGAGTTCTCTCTGATTTGGGACCTGTTAATTGTTTCAATGTATGCTAGTCTGTTGTGTACACAGCACGTGTTTTAGGTCAAAGAGCAAGTATAAATTTGGTGTAACCTCATATCCTTCCTAGTCACAGATTTGGAAAATGCTTTTAGAAACAGAAAGTCGCTGGGCTCAGCCTGTAATCCCGCGCTTTGGGAGGCCGAGGTGAGTGAATTGCCTGAACCCGCGGGTTCGAGACCCTGGGCAACTTGGCGAGACCTCATCTCTACAATAAAATCAAAAAAATTAGCCGGGTGTGGTAGCGCGCGCCTGTAGTTCCAGCTACTCCAAAGGCTGAGCGGAAGGATCGCCGGAGCCCAGCAGGTCGAGGCTGCGGTGGCCGGGAGCGGCCACTGCACTCCAGTCTGGGCGACAGAGTGAGACCCCAACTCAGAAAGAAAGAAAGAAAGAAAGAGAGAAAGAGAGAAAGAAAGAAAGAAAGAGAGAAAGAAAGAGAGAAAGAAAGAAAGAGAGAAAGAAAGAGAGAAAGAAAGAAAGAGAGAAAGAAAGAAAGAAACAGAAAGTCACATTTTTAAAAGCAACTCACTGGAACTCTTCAAGAAGCGATTAGATGCCATCCTGGGGGCGGGGAGCTTCAATAAAAAGAGTGGGTAATTTCTCTTAGCATTTCTTATGTTTCTAGTTTCATGATTAATGAAATGGAAGCATGAGAAAGAAGCTCTGTCCATTACTATTTTTTTCTGGGGTATCTTTGAAGTAGTTTTTGAAAATTGCTCGGGCTTCTGGACAAATAACTGCATTTAAGAGTCTTACCCCTACCGTGCTAATCCTGGAACTAATGCTTTACCCGTTCATATTGAGAAATAAAAATGAAATTCTAAACACCCCCCCAATTGACCGAACGAACCCCCTCTTGGTCAAGGGAACCTCAGAGAACTTTAAAAACTGAGTTTCTAGCTATGGCGGAATGGGCGGTTAGACACGCCTTATTACCTTATTATACCCCCTCCCTTGCTAACTGCCTTTAGGCTTTCCTCCCTAAGGGTTGACAGAATCCAGCCCTTTTGAAAGACTCACTCCGCCCCTGATAGCAACCAACCGCCTGACATTGCCCCTCCCTTTTGGGGGATTTTGACACAGCAGCCGGCTAGCATTTCTACGTGATATGAGACCACTGACCATGGAGTGCTTCTGGCCAGTCTAGGGAGAATACACAGCAAGGGTTTTCATGTCCTCTGCTTAACCTTTTGGCATCAGGGGGCCAAATACTTCACCTCTGGGTCATGCTAACGCCACCATATTTTGAACACGGGTCCTATGGAGACGCATGAAACTCAATTGCGCATGTGCATGTTTTTCTTTTCATAAATTTTCATGATTCCTCCTATAGCTCATTACATGTTATTTGGCCACCCCATTCAGCATAAATCCTCCTGTCTTATTCTTCTCACCCTGATAGTACTTATTTCTGGCTCCCGGCGGGAGGCTGCACTTCCCAGGCTGTCAGAATGGCCACCCTGCAGGGTGCAGTCCTTTATGAGAAATAAAGTTATTCTTCACACATGTGTGAACCTCATCATTCTTTGGTTGACATGATGATAGAAAACACCAAAGCAACCTTCAAAAATTCATTCACGAAACAACAAAGTTGGAGCCACAATCTGATGCTTTGCCAGCACAGTAGTATACAGGTTCCTTTTAGGGCAAATATACTGCTTATTTTGTGCCAGGCATGGTGCGGGGAACTCATTCAATACTACAAAATCATCAGACATAGGAACTAAGACATTCCCATTTTAAATATGTGGCAACTAAGATTCAAATAGGTTAAGTGATTTGCTCCAGAAAATGGAAAAGCTACTCCAAAGTGGTTCCAAAGCATGTGGAGCCCCATATATCCATCTATTCCCAGTACACAGCTTTCCCTGGATATTGCATGCTTCTAAGGCACACAAATGCCATTCTGTGGACTTTAGAATTAAAATTCCTATTCTGACACTGATTAGGAAGAGCCTCAGGCAGGTGTGGAAGGGCAAAGCTGAAATATACTGTGCCTGGAAAACACAGACAGGCTCACTCACTGGTTCAGCAACAGATTGGAAACTGAGGGGCTGTTAGTTCTTCTTAAAGCTTTGTTTGAGCACAGATGTGACCTTGATCTTACTAATGAAGCATCCTGGCCTCAGTTTTCTCATCTTGACTTAGAAATGGAGACGAAATACTTGGAAACATAGCCAGGTGACAGAAAATTTCCAGAGCCTTGACTCTCATATTTGATGTACAACAACACGTAGATCTGTATAGAGTTAAGTATGTGCTTGTGAAATAATAATATATTGGTCTCTGGCCCTAGTTCTTGGCAGGAAGCTTCTAAAACCCTCGTAATTTCCTGAGTGATAGGAGCATTCTTTAATCTAATGAGGTTTCTTGATGGGCTCCTGGATGGGGGGTCATCACCAGAAAGGCCAAGCCATGATTAGAAACTTGGAACTCAGCTCTACCAGCTCCCCATCTACACAGAGGAAACAGGGGCTGGAAATGAAGGTAGTAATTGTTCACACCCACGTGATGAAGCCTCAATAAATATTCCATAAGCATAAGGTTCAAGAGAGTTTCCAGGTTGGTGAACAAGAGGGTTGCTGCACCCCAACTCCTCAGGGAGAGTAGTTTCTGTGCTTCGGATCCTTCTGAACCTCACCCTATATATCTCTTCATCTGGCTGTTCACTTGTATCTTTTTAAAATATCCATTGTAATAAATCAGTAACAGTAAGCAAACTGTTTTCCTGGGTTCTGTGAGCCGCTCTTGCAAATTGAACCTGAAAAGGGAATCATGGGAATCTCCATTTTTTTGCCAAGTAAGACAGAATTTGCGATTAGCTTCTGAAGTGGGGCAGGGGAAGCATCATGGAACTGAACCTTTAACCTGTGTGGTCTGCATTAACTCTGGTTAGCAGCAGATTGAATTGTGGGACACTAACTGGTGTTGGAGAATTGTTTGGTGTGGAAAAAAATCCCACATACTTGGTCACAGAAGTGTTCTGTGTTGAGAGTTGAGAGTATAGGAGAGGGAGAAAAAATTGTTTCGTTTTCTCTATTTAATGTTTTATGCAGAAACATGGACCAAAGACCTAGAAATATTACTTTCTTTTAGGGAAAAAAAGTCATATACCAAGTTTTTCTTCTGCTAAAAAATGTCACCTTGACGGATATGACTAAATAGAACATTGAAGGAATGAAAAGGTCTACCATATTTAGGAGTAAACTTTTAGAATTTTTTTGTTTCCAAACTTAATCAAAGTAATATAGTTTTAATAAATATGGAGCTAATAAAGTAGCATTATTTTGAGCTTATGAATTGTTAAGCCTATTTTTTGTAATGATTAATGATGAATCATTTTATAAAGCTTGGGTGATTCATCACCAGAGCAGCATGCCTTTAAAGCAGGTGTTCTGGGAATTCATAAACTTTGTAATACAAAGTATTTCTTATTCTCTGTAATTTGGGGATTTCCAAGTCACCTGCAAATAGGAATAGAGACAAAGTAGGAGGTATCTACTCTCAGCTTGCCACATTACTTCATATTCATGGGATCTTAATAAATTCAACTACAGCAAAACGTAAACTATAAGAAAAGTCCAATTTCAAAAAAGGTGTAGCAGCATTATCTAAGAAAGATTATGTAGCTTTTATAGCAGTATTTTTCTTTCAAGTGTTTTGTCCCTGATGTGTTATCTTAAAAGATTTTTTTTAAAAGACAGTAGCAAAAATGTGTCTGCTCTAGAGCTCAGATGTTTTTTAAAATGTAGACTGCTTTCCTGGAATTATTCTTTAGAAAAAAAGAGTATAGATAGAGGATATAACTTGATGTGACAAAGATGGGGGTAGGGGGAGAAGCTGATAATTGCCTGCTGGATTCCAGTCCTCTGAACTCAACACATCACAAAATGGAAAGATAATGATCATGGCCATACTTTGGTCTCATGATAGTTTTATTTTATCCAAAAAGAAAGTCTAAACATAAATGACCAACATAAAGAAATGCTTAAATTATGATACATCTGTATGATAGAATAGACTACAGCCATTATTTGAGAGTTTTAGAAGAATATTTAATAACAAACAATGTTTATAATATAAATGAATAAAAGCAGAATGCACCATAAGAAAGGTATGAAGTCAATTTAAAATATACAATTAGAGTAAAAGGTGAATGTTACTGTTAGCAATGAATATAACTGGGCAGTGGATGGTTTTATCATTTACACTTTTCTGTATGTTTCAAATATTATTCAATACAATCTTTTTAAAAAGTCTGTTTTGTTTTGTTTTGTTTTGTTTTAGTCAGGGGTTTCACTCTGTTGCCCAGGCTGGTGAGCAATGGCATGATCACAGCTCATGGCAGCCTCAACTTTCTGGGCTTCCACCTTAACCTCCCAAATAACTAGGACTACAGGCTCATGCCACCACAGCCCAGCTAATTTTTAAATTTTTTTTATTTTTAGAGAAGAGGTCTCACTATATTTCCAGGCTGGTCTTAAACTCCTCGACTCAAGCAATCCTCTCACCTCAGCTTCCCAAAATGCTGGAATTACAAGTGTGAGCCATCATGTTCAGATACTTTTTTAAAGTCTTAAAGTCTGTCTATTTTCAGATGAGTAACATACATGTTGATTTATTTTTATTTTTCTAGAGACAAAAGTGACAGACATAGAGACAAAAGTGACAGACATAAAGCCAAAAATGACATACTTTTCCTTTTTATTCTCTCTTTTTCCTGACAAATGTATATGATCTTTATAGGTAAGAATTCTCTAAGCCCAAACTTAAGATCCACTCATTTCACATTATGTATAGTTTTCCTCTGTTTGAAAAAAAAAGTCATAGTGTCTGTAATTGTCCAATGTTGATGTTTGTATAACAATTTATTTGTTCATTCATTTATCACCAAGCATTTTTTGATTGAGGAATGTAGGCATATAATACCTCAGTGGGAATTAGTTTAGAGTAGGGAAAAATTAAAGTAGGAGACCAGTTAAGCAAAGAAAAATACAAACCTAAAACAGTGGTTAGTGTGAGAATGTAAAGAAAGGAATAGAGTCAAGAGATATCCTGACAATAAAAAGAACAGAATTTGGTGACTCTTATGTGGAGTTGTGCCTAATACGTACCAGATACCATGCTAATGTAGGTTGTACAACAATAAACAAATGACACCTCCTCATTCCACAAACCTCCAACACCACCTCACACACTCCTTGCTCTCAACTTAAGGTCTTTCTTCTTATTTTCCTTCTTTTTTTGTGAGTTGGAATCTCACTCTGTTGCCCAGACTGGAGTTCAGTGGCATGCTCCTGGCCACCGCAGCCTCGACCTCTTGATCTGCTGGGCTCCGCGATCCTTCCGACTCAGTTTTCCACGTAGCTGGAACTATAGGCGCATGCTACCACGCCCGGTTATTATCTTTTTTTAATTGTAGAGATGAGGTCTCACCAAATTGCCCAGGCGGGTCTCGAACCCGCAGGCTCAGGCAATTCACTCACCTCAGCCTCCCAAAGCGCGAGATTACAGGCTGAGCCACTGAGCCCAGCTACTTCTTATTTTCTTAGAAGACAGAAGCAATCAGAGATAACTTCATCACAACTCCACCTCCAAATCTACTAACTTCTCTGCATCCTTTACTGTACCTTCTATGTTTGCTCCTGTTAAAATGAAAGACCTGTCCACTCCTCACCTCCTCAAGGACATTACTCTTATTATTGCCCCGCTACTCTGCATCGTCAATTTTCCCCTTGAATGAATCATTCCAATCAGTATACAAAATTCCATCATTCTTTCATCTTAAACATCCCCTTGTGTTCAATACTTCCTCCAACCACCATCCCTCTTCTTTGCTAAAATAAAAGAAAAAAAATTTATAAGAAAAAAATCAGAAGAGGTACAGCTATACTTCCTCTGTTTCCATTCTTTCTAGAAACCAATTCAATTAGTCATTTGTCCAGACAACTCTACCAGAATTGTTCTTGTAATTGTCATCAGTGACCCTCAGGTTGTAAGATCCAAAGGCAGGGATCGTTTTATGGTATTTGTGCAAATTGCACAGTAGCACAAGGGCCTTATGCTTAGAAGAGCCCCATGCTTGGTTTAATGCTCTGCTGCTACCATCCTGAAATTCTTAATAACTTTTGAACAAAGGACACTACATTTCCATTTTTTCACTGGACCCAGACAATTATATAGCTGATTCTGTCCAAGGATCACTTCTGAGTTCTCATTTCTCTAGACTTAGCAGCATTTGGCTGATTGATCCTATGCTTTCAAAACCTTTTCAACACGTGGCTTCGTGAACACCATGTTTTTGTTTCTCCTATCTCACTGGCTTTCTTTCCATAGCTAATCCCTGTCTTCTTGACCTCTAAACTGCTGTGTATTTCAGAGCTCAGATCTCAGTATTTTTGCCTACTCTATATACATTCCCTCTCTGGATGATTTCATTTAGTTTCATGACATTTAATAGCATTTAACTATTAATGCTTCCCCACTCTCACTCAAATTTTTTCTCCAGGCCAGATCTTTCTCCTGAAATCTAACCATCTATAAACAATTGCCTACTCAATATCTGTACTTAGGTGTTCAATAGGTAGGGTGATTATACATCTATTGTCTGGGACTGTTCCAGTTTATACCTATTGTTTGTAACATGGTGCTCTTTTTCATGCTCAAATGTGTAACCGTTTGGATTGAAAAAATTATATGGTCACCCTACCAGTAGACATCTGAAATTGATCATATCTCTTGGTGTTCTTTCCCACACTTCCCACACTCTACTTTGTCTTAGAAAAGGACATCACCATTCATGTAATTTCTCAGAACCACAGAAGGACTTACTGTGCAAAAAACAAGGCTTCATGGCTCTACTTTTATGGACCTTTGTAAGACTCTAAAGTGTGGATCTTAGCAATGTATTCACATAGTCATATGGTTTTATTCTGATATTGAAAAGCAGACTTAAAAATATGTTTTGGAAAGCATTTTAGTCAGGGCTTTCCAGAGAAACAGAATCAGTAAGATAGATAGATAGATAGATAGATAGCCGGGCTCGGTGGCTCAGCCTGTAATCCCACGCCTTTGGGAGGCTGAGGTGAGTGGATTGCCTGAGTCCGCGGGTTCGAGACCCGTTTGGGCAGCGAGACCTCATCTCTACAATAAATCACAAAATCAGCCGGGCATGGTAGCGCATGCCTGTAATTCCGGCTACTCGGAAGGCTGAGGCAGAAGGATCGCCGGAGCCCGGCAGGTCGAGGCTGCGGTGGCCGGGAGCGGCCACTGCACTCCAGTCTGGGTGACAAAGTGAGACTCCAACTCAAAAAAAAAGATAGATAGATATAAAAGAGATTTTTATGGAAATTGGCTCATTCAATTATGGAGGCCAAGAAGTCTCATGGTATGTCATCTAGGAGAACTAGGAAAGCCAGTGGTGTAATACAACCCAAATCCAAAGACCTGAGAACCAAGGGAGCTGATGGTGTAACTCCTAGTCTAGGGTTAGAGGGGTGGAGGGTGCTGGTATGATTTCTGAAGTTCAACGGTCTAATAATCAGGAGCTCTGATATCTGAGGGCAGGAAAAGATAGACATCCCAGTTCAGGAAAAGAGAGAATTGGCTGGGCTCAGTGGCTCAGTCTGTAATACCAGCACTTTGGAGGTGGAGGTGAGTGGATTGCCTAAGCCCGCAGGTTTGAGACCAGCCTGGGCAATCTGGCAAGCCCTCTTCTCTACAATAAAAAAATAAAAAATTAGCCGGGCATGGTAGCACGCGCCTGTAGTTCCGGGTACTTGGAAGGCTGAGGCAGAAGGTTCGCTGGAGCTCAGCAAGTTGATGTTGGGGTGGCCATGAGTATGTGTGCCACTTCATTCCAGCCTGGGTGACACAGTGAGACTCCAACTCAAAAAAGAGAGAGAGAGAGAATTTACCCTTCCTCTGTTGTTTTGTTCTATTCGGACCCTCATTGAATAAGATGATGCCTTACCCACTGGTGAGGGCAGATCTTTTTTACTGGGTCTACTGATTCAAATGCTAATCTCTTTCAGAAACACCCTCACAGACACACCCAGAAAAAATGTTATACCAGCTATCTGGGTGTCTCACAGCCCAGTCAAGTTGACATATAAAATTAGCCATTATAGAAGTTTCAGTTAAAAAAGTGAAAATTTACAGACTCCTGATTTGACTGAATATGAAAGGTACTTCTTTTGTCACCTTTAAATTTATTTATTAAAGCACTGAGAAAATTCAGATAAAAAATTAATGAAACATGAAGCAAAAGTGATAAAGATGAGTGATGAAATCAATAAAAATTATTCTGACATTGAGAAATGAAGCATTCTTTCCAGATTATGCCAAAAGCAGTAATTCATTAACAGGAAGAGATAAATTTTGAAGAGAAGTAATGAATAGGCTCTTGGATTGTTTAAGAATCCAAATAATGAAGAGAAGTGAATCATATGAATAAATTGAAAAAAGATTTAAATTTCTTGCTGATTTGACACAGAGTACTGCCATTGATTGGATAATATAAAACTAATAATAATGCCACTACAACAAGCACATTGACTCAAAAATGGTTAATATCATCAATTCAAATAGTATTTAATATTAGTCACTATATTAAAAAATGTGAAATACTCTGAAATCTTACAGCTCCTAAATTAAACAATTTTGATAGATGGTCTTCCAAATTTGACAAAAATTCTAAAACTGTACATGACATTACATGTGAAGCTGAAAGAAATGTGTAAAAACTGTCAGTAATAAAAAAAATTGATAAACCACACTAGAGAGAATATTGACTTCTTCTCAAAGAGCATTAACACAAAAACTATATAAGAATAGATAAGATAGCAGTGTAACAAGCAGTTAATTAATAAAAATATTATGTTCATTTTGGGGGGTGTATCAGCTTTTTTAAAAATAATTTTTAAATTTATTTTAGCATTTTTCATATTATTTGTCATTCTGTAAGAGTTATTTATTGTTACATAACAAATTTTCCCAAAACTTAGTGGTTGAAACAATAATACATGTATTATTTTATGGTATCTGTGGGTCAGGGATTCAGAAGGGTCTTAGGTTGGTAGTTCTCATTCAGGGTCTCCTCATGAGGATGCAGTTAAGATGTTGGCTGGGGCTGCAGTTATCTAAAAACTTGACTGAGGCTGGAGGATCCACTCCCACAATGGCTCACTCACATGACTGGAAAACTATGCTAACTGTTGATAGGAATCCTCAGTTTTTCCCCATGTGAAGCACCGAATAGGGTTACTTACAACATGGCAGTTGACTTCCCCAGAGTAAATGATTCCAAAAAGAGCAAGATAAAAATCACAATGTCTTTTCACACACTGTCAGTTCTGCACTGTTCTACCAGGTACACATGCCAGCCCCATTTAGGGTGGAAAGGGACACACAAGAGCATGAATACCAGGAAAGAAGAATCACTAAAGTTCATCTCAGAGCCCTGCTACCTCCCTCTGACCATGAAAAATATATACCCCTTCCATAGGAAAAATACGCTCACTCTCCCCCAGGTCCCAAAAAGTTTAATACCATTCCAGCATTACCTCAAAGTCTAGAACCTTATCATTTAAATCATGCCTTAGTGCAGATGAGGCTCTTTTATTATGGTCCTTAACATATAGCTTCTGATGAACAGTTCCTCTTGGTCCAAAGAGATAATCTACCTGCTTTCTGCACATCCAATGTACAATAGCGAGAGAGGCACAGCTATGATAACCACTGTAGACATTCCCACTCAAGAGGGTAGAAAACAGGAGACACACTGGTCCAAAGAAATTCTGAAATTTAGCTGAGCAAATGGTGGTTGCTTCTTGATTAGGCCTCAGTCATACTCCTGCTCAGGAATTATTTTGCATGGCTCTTGGATTTGTCTCCTGTGTCCTTGGTTCTACCCTGAGTCCCTATTTTCAGCTGCATAGTTTTCTTAAACTTGCTTCCTGTCTATAGAAGTTTTAGGGTCCAAAGTCCTCTTTTCATTTTGGAGTTTTCTGTCCCCATCAGTGCATGCTAGCAGTGGTTTTTTCAATACATTTATTTTTTATTTTATTTTATTTATTTATTTATTTATTTTTAATTTTGAGTTGGAGTCTCACTCAGTCACCTAGACTGGAGTGCAGTGGCTGCTTCCGGCCACCGCAGCCTCGACCTGCTGGGCTCCGGCCATCCTTCTGCCTCAGCCTTCCGAGTAGCCGGAATTACAGGTACGCGCTACCATGCCCAGCTGATTTTTTGATTTATTGTAGAGATGAGGTCTTGCCAAGTTGCCCAAGCGGGTCTCGAACCCGCGGGGCTCAGGCAATCCACTCACCTCAGCCTCCCAAAGCGCGGGATTACAGACTGAGCCGCCGAGCCCGACTACATATTTTTTTTAGATTAAGGTCTGCTCTTCTCATTCCAGGACCAGGTACTCATATTGGGAACAAAGACTGCCAGGATACCCCTGCCACACCGAGGTGTGGGTAGTATTAGGCTAAGTTAGGCTAAGGGTTAGGTGAACCACAAAGTTCACCTTCTAAGCATTAGTCATCCTTTTCTTTTTTTTCTTCTTTTTTTTTGAGTTGGAGTCTCACTCTGTCGCCCAGACTGGAGTGCAGTGGCCGCTCCCGGTCACCGCAGCCTCAACCTGTTGGGCTCCAGTGATCCTTCCGCCTCAGCCTTCCAAGTAGCTGAACTACAGGCGCACGCTACCATGCCCGGCTAATTTTGATTTATTGTAGAGATGAGGTCTCACCAAGTTGCCCAGGCAGGTCACGAACCCGTGGGCTCAGGCAATCCACTCACCTCAGCCTCCCAAAGGCGCGGGATTACAGGCTGAGCCACCGAGCCCAGCTAAATTTATTTTTTAAATTGTGTGTATACCTTATGAATATTTTGGGAGACTCACTCCATTAGACAAAATCTCCTCAAGATAAGCCTTTTCTACCTTGGAGCTTCTACTGAGACTCCTGAAAAGCAACAAACTTAAGCTTGTTAGAAGCCCTATTGTTTAATTAAATGGATCTCTGAGACACTGTTCTGCATTTTTCTGATGTCTTAAAGAATTTTACAGACACTCTGAGTTTCTTTTTTGTACCCTGTTTTTCTGACAGTGACCTGGAGTTGACCCTTGCCCCAGAACAATTCCTTAATTCAACAAGTCTGCCATCTGGAGAGTTTGGGAATTTTCAAAACCCACCAGCCTGACTCCTTTTTGTTTTAACAGTCTTTCCTTAAGCTTACCACTCTCTTCTCACATTTTGTTATAAACAGCAAGAAGAAACCAGGAGACCCCCTCAACATTAGGCCTGGATATCTCCATAGCTAGATCACCCAGTGATTCAGGTTCTGTATTTTCTACTTTCTACATTACTACAGGTGACAGTGTTGCTAAACTTTCAACACCTGTATAACAAGATTTTCCTTTCTTTCAGTATCCAATAATGTTCTCCCACTTTCCTTTAAGACCTCTGCAGCTTCCTTAATGACCATCCAGATTCTGCAACAATCTCTTCCATGCCTTCCAGGCTTTTACTAAATCTTCTCAAAAATCCTTCCAGCTTCTATTCACTAACTAGTTCCAAAGCGTCTCCATATTTTAAGTTTTTTCATGATAACACTTCATTCCTGGCACCCAAATCTGCATTGGATATATTTTCCTGCACAAATAATTGTTCCAAAACTTAATGTCATAAAATATAAACCTTTATTAGCTCATACAGTTTCTCTGGGTCACGAATTCATGAATGGTTTGGCCAGGTAATTTTGACTCAGACTGTCTCATAACATTACAGTCAAGATATTGCAGGATGCAATCGAGATTATTACGGATCATCTGGGAAACAGGCCATCACACATTCAAAATAAATATTTACCTTTTTACTTTATTTTTATTTGTGATCTTGTAGTCATAACTCATATAATTTTCAGTTTCCACAATACCCGCTTCTCCACTAACTCAAACCAAAACTCTTGACTTCTCTTTGTATTTGTTAGTATATCCTATTAGGTCTACTTCAAAATATATCTCTAATTCAGTCACACATTACAACCTCCTTCAGATTATAGTCATTTCTCACTGACATTACTATGATGGAATTAGTCTTTTTGCATCTACCTTTGTCTTCCTTCAGTCTTTGGCAACATAGCAAAGTAATCATTTAAAATAAAAGTCATAGCATGTTACTACTTTGCTCAGATTTTCCAATGACTTCCTGTCTCACTCTAAGCAAAAGCCAAAGTCCTTACACAATCCTTAAGGCCTACATGACCTGGCCCATTTACCACTCTGACTGTTTACCTAACTCTCTCCTTCCATTTACTGTGCTCTAGCTGGGATGGCTTCTGTGCTATTCTTGCCTCTAAAACATTGAATTTGTTATCCCTCTGCCTGAATGTTCATTCTTCAGATACATCGTTTTTTTAAATAATACATTTTACTCTTTAAAAAAAATTTGTTTATTGCCTCTCACTCTACACTAAAGTGTAAACTCTCTGAGGTCAAAAACTTTGTTTGGTTCACGGTGGTATTCCCAGCACATAGAATAACACCCAACGCAAGATAGATATTCAATAAATATTTACTGAATGAGTGGGTGAATAAATGAATGAACAAATGAATGTGTGGAGTGGTCAAATTAGGGCTAGGATTGTACAGTGTTAGTGCTGTCAAGAGGGAAAAGGATACAAAAACAATGATATGGCTATCTGTGTAAAATAGAAAGTAGAAGAAGATGAGGCCTGAAAATTGACAGGGGGAAAAGGAAAGGTCAAATTTGATGACTGGAAAATTATTTGATAGAGTAGTTGTAATGCAATTGTAGAAGCAAAATCATTGCCAGAAAGTAATATATGTGATAGGAAAGCATAGAGGATTTGAGTATCCTTTTGAAAAAGAGGATAATGAAAGAAAAGAAAGAAGGGAAAGGGAGAAATGGGAAAGGGAGAGGGAGGGAGAGAGAAAGAAAAGGACACACAGCTCCATGCAGTGTTGAAGAGTTTATTAGACTTTGAAGTCAGTTATTCATTCAAATTCCATCTTCACCACTAAATACTTGCATAGTTTGGGGCAAGTTACTAAACTCAGGAGTTGCAGTTTGCTCTGTCAGTTAAGGATAATAATATTACCTACCTCATAAAGTTGATGTGAGGATTAAATGAAAAATCTCATGTAAAGAGTTTGAGTTAGAAACACTTCCTCGGAACATATTAAGAATTCAGTAAGTGCTAGCTAAGTGCTAGTTTAAGAATAAGAACCTTAAGAAAAGTTACAGAACTGAGAAAGGTGGTTTTGGTGTTTTATAGCATATGAGATTTGATCCTTCTTAAAAGCAAAGAAGAATACGCTAGTGGAGGGAAGAGATTGATGCTGTAAGATATGTAGGGGTGAAATGGAAGTGGACAATTTGTGATAGTCCTAGAAAGAGTGGAATTGAATGAGTTTCTTCCTTGCATTAAAGAGGAAGGAAGGACAATTGAATGGATAACACTGAGAAATTTCAGAGAAGAGTTTACTTTTATTTAATAAAACAGAAGGAAACAAGGCATCTACTGAGAAGATGAAGATGAGATAACCAAATTTGCTCTGCCTTTTCTTTCAACTTTGCCTTTCTGTCAAAGGCTGACACTATTTCTGCTCAAATTTGTCCCCTTATTCAGTGCTTTCCACAGTCTCCAGCACAATTAGATACTGTTTTGTGCTTGTCTTGGCAAATGAGAGAGTATTGAAAGCTCTTTTTTAAAAGATTATGCTCACAATCTGGTAGGTTGTTTTGTCTGTTTTTTTGTTGTTGTTTCTTTTTTTTTCAGAAATAACTCTCAACAAAATGTGAATTGCTTCACAGCAAATTGGATGGAGTTGAAGACCATCATATTTAGTGATCTAACACAGAAACAAAGAACTGAATACTGAATGTTCTCACTCATAAATGGGACCTGAACATTATTCACGATAGCACAAGGGAGGGATCTGCAGTCGATGGACTCTGCCAGGGGAGGGAAGGAGGAAAGGAGAGGACACGTAGCATCACAAAGGGAACCTATTCCTAAACCAGGGAAAGTGAGGACCAGTTGGAAATCCGAACTTTACCTGCATGCAGCCATCTTGTGCAGCTAATCCTGACTTGTACCCAACATAGCTATAATAATAATAATAATAAATTTGCAAAATACAACAGTAAAAAAAAGCACACAATCTAATTAGCACATAAGCACAAAACATGAAGAGACATTTCACCAAAAGTTAGAAAGAAGCACATGAAAAAATATTCAACAGTATTAGTCATTATTGAAATGCAAACTAATACTACAATGAGATACCACTACACATCTATTAGAATGGCTAATATATATACATAAAACAATATATATAAACATATGTTTATATATAAATAAACACATAAACAAAGTTTAATTAAAAATTAAATTAAGCTGGGCTCGGTGGCTCAGCCTGTAATCCCGCGCCTTTGAGAGGCTGAGGTGAGTGGATTGCCTGAGCCCGCGGGTTCGAGACCCGCCTGGGCAGCGAGACCTCATCTCTACAATAAATCAAAAAATCAGCTGGGCGTGGTAGCGCGCGCCTGTAATTCCGGCTACTCTGGAAGGCTGAGGCGGAAGGATCGCCGGAGCCCAGCAGGTCAAGGCTGCGGTGGCTGGGAGCGGCCCCTGCACTCCAGTCTGGGCGACAGAGTGAGACTCCAACTCAAAAAAAAAATACAAATAAAAATAAATTATATCTATAACAATAGTGACAAGACCAAAGGTTGGCAAAAATGCAGAGAAAGTGGATCACTCATACATTGTTGGTAGAAATGTAAAATGGTATAGCCACTTTGGAAAACAGTGTGGTAATGCCTTAAAACTCTAAACATAAATCAATCATAAAGCCCAGCATTTGCACTTTTGAGCATTTATCCCAGAGAAATGAAAATTTACTTTCACACAGAAACCTGCACACAAATGCTTATGGCATTTTTTTGTGTGCAAGAGTCCAAACCTGGAGACAACCTAGATGCCCTTTAGTGGGTGAATGTTAAAGAAACAGTGGTATGTCCCTACCATGAAATACTACACAACAATACAAAGGAATTAACTATTGATAGACACAACTTAGATGAACTTCAAGGGAATTATGCTGAGTGGAAAAGTCAGTCTCAAAAGGTTACCTACTACAGATTTAATTCCATTCATATTAATATTCTCAAATTGATAAAATTATAAAAATGGAGGACAGACTAGTTTATGTCAAGACTTAAGAAAAGAGTAGGGGACAGAGGGAAGTGAGTATAGCTATGAAAGGGCAACATGGCAGATCCTGGCAGTGAAGGCAATGTTTAGTACCCATTACTGTATCAATGTCAATATCCCATGTGTAATATTGTATTCTTGTTTTTTAAGACATTACCATTGTGGAAAATTGAGTAAAGTGTACATGAGATCTCTTTGTATTATTTTCTCATCATTGCATGTTCATCTACAATTATTCCAAAATAAAAAGTTTAATTAAAAATGTTTGAAAGCTGGGCTCGGTGGCTCAGCCTGTAATCCCAGCACTTTGGGAGGCTGAGGTGAGTGGATTGCCTGAGCCAGCGGGTTCGAGACCTACCCAGGCAACTTGGCGAGACCTCATCTCTACAATAAATCAAAAATTAGCCGGGCGTGGTAGCATGCGCCTGTAGTTCCAGCTCCTTGGAAAGCTGAGGCGGAAGGATCGGCGGGGCCCTGCAGGTCGAGGCTGTGGTGGCCGGGAGCGGCCACTGCACTCCAGTTTGGGCGACAGAGCGAGACTCCAACTCAAAAATAAATAAATAAATAAAAATAAAATAAATAAAAGTGTTTGAAAATGTGAATTACTCAAAATGTACCTCAAAAATAATTTTAAGGTTTTTGTATCTTTCATACTAGGTTGCTGATAAAGATGTCATAAATGGATATGTAAGTTATTGGGCATCATGCTGTATTAATCAACAATGGTGATTGTGTAGAAAACATGTTTTGCTTCTCAGTTTGCTAACAGCTAGTCTACCCAGTGTATTGTTATTGTTTGTTTATTGTTATGGAAAGGGGTATCTTCTGGACTGAGATTGGAATAGGATCAAGGGCAGAGAATATGGGGCGGGCTGCTCAAATCTTCTGTAGTAGGAGTCAGCCTGAAGTAATCACACTGAATAGAGCTGGAGCTCTACCACTGTGTCAGTGAAGGGTGATTTTTAAAAATGACTCAACAGCACTTTGTGCTTCCTGGTGACATTATTTCACTCCAAGGTTGACTAGTTCTATTTGTAGCTTTCAATAAACTGAGGGAGGTAAGGGAGGTTTGTAAAGGGGGGAAATGATGGGTCAGCCTTTTCACTTGAAAATGTTTTTTGGTCTGATAAATGCAATCATCATCATCAACAACAAACATTTGTTGAGGACTTAGTACTTTGAGTGTAGTTCTAAGGTCAGAGGAATGATTTTAAATATCGCTGCTTAGTGTTGGGAGATTTATCAAAAGAAAAAGAAGACATCAGTTAAAAACTACTTGGGCAGCTTTTTAGAAGACAACTGGGTTATCTAAATCATTCCCTCGTGTGTCTTCTAAATTCTAAGAAAACAAGAAAATACTATTAATTAAATGTGGAATACTTAATGCATTTTTTCACACCTTTGATTTAGATAGGATAGTGACAGTTGCATTTTTTTACATGCCAAGTAGAATCTTGAGAAAACATTTGGAGGTCAAAAATATACACTATATCTCATTGCTTAAAGTTTCCATTTTTTTTTTTTGCTATTAAATCTTTAGTAAGGTTATTGAACCCAATAATAATTGTTTCTCTGAAAATTTTAATTCAGTTTATGATAGTTGTCAGGAACACCTTGCCACACACAATAAACATCACATAGATTTTGTTTCTATTTTAAAATGCATCTGTCCCTTAAATACATACCCTAAAGTTATTTGCCAGTCTGAGTGTGTGTCTTGATTAGAATCAGCTGAAGAAATGGTTGCCTCCCTATAGGCAAAGAGAAGATCAAATCCTAGGGACTTGTTAAAAACTCAGGTACTTAGAGAGTTGCTTTGAATACCTATTGCAGAGAGAATCTCACAGAGAGAAACACCATGCAAGAAGGGGGTTAAAAGGCTGCAAGGGAGGTTATATTCCAAAGAAATGACTCTTTATAAGAAGGGGCACTTCAGAATATTCCAGAAAGACTATGCTTAGACCTTGAAACTGCTGGCCCTTCTGAATTTCAATAGAGTAATGAGAAAGCAAGTAATAATAAACTGGAGTTGTAAGAGAACTTTGAGTGCCTTTGGAAGCACCATTGAGTATGCTTTGTAAGGTGAAGTGGTCCCAAGTATATATGTTATAAGGTACAATGAAAATAAATATACATTCAAATTATATTTCAGTTTTGCTTCTATTTTCTTATTTCTGTTTTTAGCAGTGTTTAATTTATTTACTTGGTGTTCACAAAGTGAATAAAAGAGAACCAATCTAACAAGTTCAACAAAATTTCAGTAAAGAGGACTATTGGAATATAAATTGGTACAACCCTGTCTGAAATGAAGGCCATTGAATTTTCAAGGATCTTAGAAATGACTGAAGCCTTTGACTCAGTACTTCCACTTCAAGAAACTCCTCTCAAAAAAATAATTGAATGCGTGTAAGGTTTTATACACAAAATTAGAGAAGACTAACAATCTTCTCCCGTTTCTCCTCCCTCCCATTATAGATGATAACGAAAATACAGAAGGACATTATTGCGATAGTAAAAACCATCATCTATAATTCCACCACCCTGAGACAAGTCACTCCAGTAACACTCTACTTGGTGTTATTTTCCTCCAAACTGCTGTAGTTTTCTTTTTGAGACCATAACACATTGCCATAAACTTAGTACCTTAAAACAACACAAGCATATTCTCTTACAGTCATGTAGGTCAGAAGTCTAACGCAGGGCTTATTGGGCTAAAATGTAAGTGGTTGACATGGCTGCATTTCTTTCTGCAGGCTCTAGGGGAGAATTCTTAGCCTTTTCAAGCATCTAGAGGCCACCCACATTTCTTGGCTAATGTCTTCCTTCCTCCATCTTCAAAGCCAGCAGTCCTGCACTTCTATGCCTTTCTTCAGTCTGTGCATCTCCCTCTGACCACAGCCTGGTAAAATTCTCCACTTCTTTTTTTTTTTGAGTTGGAGTCTCACCCAGTCGCCCAGACTGGAGTGCAGTGGCCGCTCCCGGCCACCGCAGCCTCGACCTGCGGGGCTCCGGCGATCCTTCCGCCTCAGCCATCCAAGTAGCAGGAACTACAGGCGTGCACTGCCACGCCCGGCTAGTTTTTGATTTATTGTAGATATGAGGTCTCGCCAATTGCCCAGGCAGGTCTCGAATCCACGGGCTCAGGCAATTCACTCACCTTGGCCTCAAAGCGCGGGATTACAGGCTGAGCCACCGAGCCCGGCCAGATTCTCCACTTCTGAGGGAACCCGTGTGATTAGACCAAGCCCACTCAAATAACCCAGGAAAATCTCCTCATCTTGAGGTCCTTAAACATAATCACATCTGCAAAGTTCCTTTTGCCATGTAAGGTAATATATTCAAAAGCTTTGGAAATGAGGATATGGATATCTTTGGGAGGGGGCATTATTCTCCCTACCACAAAAATGTTTTCATGTATATTTTAAAAACCTTTTCTATAATTGAGATATATTGCAAATAATTTTATATCATGCTTTATTCTACTTATATTTTAAGAATTTCTCCATGTCATTGAATGTTTTTTGAAAGCATATTTTTTAATGCTTCATATACAGTGGTTTCTACTGTAATTTTTATTTAACCATTTTTCTACTATTACACCTGTAGGTTATAGTCAATATTTCTAAAAACCTAATTTGGCATTGTTTATGTAAAATATCTTCTACATAAATCTTTGTGGATAATTCTAATTAACTTTAGTATAAATTCTTTGAAGTGGAATTATTCAATGAAATGTTTTAGGAGGATATCTCTTAAAATAATCATATTCATTCTTTCAAAAATATTTGGTGAGGCTGGGCTTGGTGGCTCAGCCTGTAATCCCGTGCTTTGGGAGGCCGAGGTGAGTGGATTGCCTGAGTCCGCGGGCTCGAGACCCACCTGGGCAACTTGCCGAGACCTGTCTCTACAATAAATCAAAAAATTAGCCAGGCGTGGTAGTGCGCGCCTGTAGTTCCGGCTACTCAGAAGGCTGAGGCGGAAGGATCGCCGGAGCCCAGCAGGTCGAGGCTGCGGTGGCGGGGAGCGGCCACTGCACTCCAGTCTGGGCGACAGAGTGAGACTCCAACTCAAAAAAAAAAAAAAAAATTGGTGAAATATACTTGACAATTTTACTTTAGTTTTCTTTTCATCCTCATTAATACTGCCTGGGTTCATGCCACCATTATCTCTGGCCAGAATAAGTACAATGTTTTCATAACAAATTTCTTTGACTCTAATTTGCCCCACTTCACTCTCTTTCCAGGTAGCTACTAGAGTGATTCTTCTGAAATAGAGTATGATCCTGTCACTCTGCACCACCTTATCTCCACCATGTCAACTATGAAATGGTTTCTATTGCCTATGGGATCAATTCCAAGGGTCTCATATTGACATAAAACTCTGTATATATTTTGTTTCCTACTAGTTCTCTGCTTTCATCTCCTACTCTTCACTTGTTTCCTCACAAGTCATGCTCCTGTCACACTTGCTGTTTTTTGCATTTATGCCTTGCTCGTGCCATTATCTTTGTTTAGCATGTTTTATTTTGCCTGGAAAACTCCTTTATAATCTTTTGAGATTTAGCTCAGGTATAATTTCTTCAAAGAAAGGTGACCCGTCATTGATCTTTACCAATCCCTCATGTCCTGAACTTCTCCAGGTGCCATTATATCCTCTGCATATCTCTATCATTGCACTTAATAAATTTTCTCTGGCAATACATCACTTCATAATGATAAATCATTTAATCTACCAAGAAAATAAAAATTATAAAACTATGTGGCCTAGTAACGTGGAGTCAAAATATATAAAGCAAAGTTTGTCATTTATCATAGCAAAGTGGCCCTTTTTATCTTAAGTAATGCTTTTTTGACCTTGAAATCTATTCTGCTTATACAAGCTTCCTTTTGTTTCCTAGTTAAATAGAATACATTTCTTCATCATTGTACTCTCAAAATTTCTATATCCTTATGCTTTTTGCTTTTTTGTTTTTTTCCATCTACTGTTTTTAAATTTTTGTTTAGAGTCGTGGGGCACAAGTGGGGGTTTATTACATAAGTTGCATACCAGTGAAGTTTGGGATTCTTGCTGGCTCTCTTTCCCCTTGATAGTGGACCAGGTACCCAGTGTGTTGCCCCTTGATCCCTCCCTCCTCACTCCCTCCCTCTTCTAACAGTGTCCAGCACCTGCCAATCCCACCCTTGCACTAGTGTGACCAATGTTCAGGGCCCACTTATGAGTGAGAACATGCAGTTTCAATTCTTTGATTCTGTGATTGTTCACTTAGTATGATGGTTTCCAGTTGCAAAAGCCATGATTGTGTTCTTTACAGCTGCATAACATTCCATTGTTATATGTATCATATTTTCTATGTACATGTATATGCACCACATTTTTTAAAAATTGGGGTCTCACTCTGTCACCCAGGCTGGAGTGCAGTGACACGATCACAGTTTACCACAGTCTTAGGCATCCTGAGCTCAGGTGATACTCCCATCTCAGAGTACTAGGATTACAGTTATGAGCCACTGCATCTGGCCTATAGCCTTATGATTTAAATGTATCTCTTAAAACAGTTACTGTTAGACTTTGTTTTTCTCTCTAGTTTCACAACTTTTTCTTTTATTTGTATCATTTAGCCCATGTATATTTATTGTATTTACTGATACAAGAGTTTACATCTACCACGTTTTTTACTTTCTTTTCCCCACCTATTTTATACTTCCTTTTGCATCCCTTCTAACATTTTCATTGTTTATTATTATTATTATTTCTTTTTGCTTTTAATACTTTGGAAGTTATATAAGACATTTTTTACTAGTTATCTAGACATTAAAACACATTAAATTCAAATATTCAGCAATTATATTACCCTCCCATACCTACAATAACTTTAAAATATTTTAACTCCACTGACATCTCCCTTAGTTTATGTGCTATTTTGTCATGTATCTTAATTCTATGTTATGTTAAACCTTATAGCATTGTTATATAATAACTATTATTCATTTTAGGCTGCCAATTTTCATTTATATTTACTAAGGTTTTACTAGCATCTTTGCTCTTTATTCCTTTTTGCAACTCTGTCCTGCCATGTAGAATCATCTTTCTTCTGCATCAAAGTACACTATTTAGTATTATCTCTATTGCAACTCTCTTTGTGACACACTCTCTTAGATCTTCATTTGTCTGAAACTGTTTTTCTCGTTGCCTTCATTCTTAAAGGATATTTCTTTTTAACCAGATGTATAATTCTGTAATTGACAGGTTTTTTCTCACATGAAAGACTTCATTACACAACCTTTTGACTTTTATTATTGTCTTTGAATATTCAGACACAGACCTATCTGTTTTTCCTTGAAAGTAATGTATTTTTTCTCTGATTATGACTGGTTTTGATATTCTACAATTTTATCATTATATGTCTAAGCACAGATTTATTTTCAGTTATCCCACTTTGGATTCTTGAATCTGTGGCTTGATTTCTTTCATTAGTTCTCAGAAATTCTCAGACAAGTTATCCCCTAATATTCCCTCTGTTCTCTTCTTTCTCCTTAGACCTTTGAGATTTTAGTTAGCATGTTATAGTTTCCTACTCTACGCTCTATGTTTTGACCACTCCTCCCCCCTCCCCCTTGTTATTGGTCTCTTCATGAAGCATTATGGTTAGCTTTTTTTTTTTTTATCAGCTATAACTAATCCATTCATCAAATTTCTAAGTTCAGGTATTTCATTTTTCATTTGCATAATTTCTATTTATTTCTTTCTCAAATCTTTCTCAGATGAATGTGGAAGTATGGTCAATCTACTCATAATTTTTAAATTAACTTTGCACCAAAGTGTAACATATAGACAGATGAGTACAGAAGTTATAAGTGTACAGCTTGATGAATTCTCACAAACTCAACACACTTTTGTGTTGAGCTTCCAGATGAAGAAGCAGAACATAATCAGTATGCCAGAAGCCTCCCAGTGACACTTTCTAGTCACTACTACTAAAGTAACCATTATTCTAACTTCTAGAAGCATAGATTAGTTTTGACTGTTTTTGTACTTCATGCAAATTAAATTTTACAGAATGTATACATGTGTGTCTGGTTTCTTTCATACAACATTATAGGATTCACCTATACTATTTTGCATAGTTATAGACTGTTATTTCCCATACTAGGGAATACTAGGGTACTCAATAATGTGAGTAAACCACAATTTGTTTATTCATTCTATACTGGGCATTTAGGGAGTTTCCATTTAGGGGCAGGTGAGCCTATATCATAGGGGGTGTGTATGGATACTTTGATTAGATACTACCAAACCATTTTCCAAGGTAATTGCATGCCTTTCACTCCCACCACCAATGGATGGAAGTTCTACTTGCTTTATATCCTTGTCAATACTTGTCATTTTCTTTTTCATTTTAGCTACTCTGGTGGGTAGACTTTGCAATAGTTTTTATATATACTATCCTCAGTATAGTTCTATAGCTTCAGCTATAAGTTTTCTTACTTGATTAAGTCATTATTTAGGAATGTGTTTGTAAAGTTATAACTTGTGTTCCTTTCCTTAAATTATTGTTAAGTTTTATCACATTATAATCAAATAATATGATCTTTACAACCTCTGCTTTTTGGAATCTATTTTCTTTTAGAATCTAATTGTGATCACTTTTGAAAATGTAAAATGGTTATTTGAAAGTAATATATAATCTCTGTAGTGTTTTAAGTTTGTTATAGTAGCCTGATTAAGATTTAAATTATTTATTTTTTCTTCTGCTTAATCTGTCTAAGATAGAAAGGATGGATTAAAGATTTCCACTTCAGTTGTGTTTCTCTCATTTTCTTGGCTGCAGCACATGCAGTGGTTCTCAAATTTTAGCATACATAAGAATCAACCGGAGGACTTGCTAAAATGCACATTTCAAAGCTCTAGAATATATCTGAGGTGATGCCAGGAGTTTGCATTTTTAGTAAACACCCCAGGTAATTCTAATGCACAATGAATCTTTCAGATAACACAAGTGTAGTGTCTTAGAGGTTCTCAAGTCAAAAAGAACCTTGTAGGCCGGGCTCGGTGGCTCAGCCTGTAATCCCAGCATTTTGGGAGGCCGAGGTGAGTGGATTGCCTGAGCCTGTGGGTTCGAGACCCGCCTGGGCAACTTGGTGAGACCTCATCTCTACAATAAATAAAAAAATCAGGCGGGCCTGGTAGCGCATGCCTGTAATTCTGGCTATTCGGAAGGAAGAGGCAGAAGGATCGCCGGAGCCCAGCAGGTCGAGGCTGCAGTGGCCAGGAGCGGCCACTGCACTCCAGTCTGGGCGACAGAGTGAGACTCCAACTCAAAAAAAAAAAAAGACCCTTGTTTAGATTCCAGTTATGTCTTTAACAGCAAAAACCTTGAGCAAGTTATTTAATCTCTCTGTGTTCAGTTGTTTCATCTGTAAAATGAGAATAATAACTACGTCTACCACATGTGTTATTCTGAACATTAAATTAAGTAATGCATGTGAAAATGAATAGTAGAACAGTACCTGGCCACATTGTTCATTATTACATAAAGGTCACGACTCTTATTTTCATTGGCCATATACTATTTTATCACTATAAAATTATGCTACTTCATGAATTGAATTCTACTTTATTATTAATGACTACCTATATTTTCATTAAACTTTTTCATTATATTTTAAACATTTCAAACTTTTTTTTGAATTGGAGTCTCACTGTATCACCCAGGCTGTAGAGTACTGACCGCTCACAGCTTACCACAGTTTAGAGCTTCTGGACTCAGGTGGTTCTTCCACCTCAGCCTCCTAGACAGCTAGGACTATAGACATGCTGTCATGCCCTTCTAATTTTTTCATTTTTTGTGAAGAAAAAGTCTCACTATGTTGCCCAGGCTGATCTTAAACTGCTGGGCTCAAGCAATCCTCCCACCCTGGCCTCCCAAAGTTCTGGGATTACAGGCATAAGCCACCGTGCCCAGCCAACATGTTTAACTTTTAAGTCACTTTATTTTAGATGTCTCTCATCAGTTGCAAATAGATGTGTTTTTCTTTTGTTAATTCAGCTTGAAATTCTTTTAAAGGTATTGATTCATTTACATTTGCTTTATCTCCTACGAATTCTTTTTGCTTTAATATTTTAATACTTTCTTGCTGTTTGTTTTGTTTTATATACTATATTTTTATTTACTTTTTTCTTTAGCTACCTGAAAAGATTGACCATGTTTTAAATTTACTTTTGGGTTAAAAATCTGCACCTATATTTTTCTTATCAATGTCAATTATAAACTGTATTCCTTGGCTGCTCCCATCATCCCTACACTATCCCTAGTGTAGACAGAATAATGTTTAACATACTTAGATGTTCACAAGACTTACTTTTAAGCTTTCAGTTTTTAAAAATTCACCAGGAAATGTCTGGTATTACTTAATTCACATATTTTGCATTATACAGACCTTGTTCAGCTCAAAATTTTCTTCTGAATCCTGAGTTCTGCTTTTACTTGATCTGTTCTTCACATGATTAGAAAGTTTGTGTCCCCTAGATCTGTTCTTCATATCTTATTACTTTTTTTCACTCTGGAATAGTTTTTTAAAGTCTTTTCAGACTTGACGCAGATCCCTAAGCAGGAACCAGCATTAGTGTTATTTTTCATATCATTTACTGTACTCGAAAACATTCACTTGGCCCTAACTTAAATCTGATGTGAAATGTATGTGGATAAAATAGAGATAGTTAAACCACAAGAATAAGCACTGACAGATATTTAGGGCCTAAAGAAACTGATTTATGGAGTCTATAAGAATAAAGCGCTAAGCATCATAAGCATGCATTTTCTTTTTATCCTTTGTTGTCTGCTTGTTTGGGAGAAGGACTCTTTCTTTATGGATGTCTTAAGATTAGCCAAGAGAAACAAGGTTTTCTTTTTGTTTGTTTGTTTTTTTGAGTTGGAGTCTCACTCTGTCGCCCAGACTGGAGTGCAATGGCCGCTCCCGGCCACCGCAGCCTCGACCTGCTGGGCTCCGGTGATCCTTCTGCCTCTTCCTTCCAAGTAGCCGGAATTACAAGCATGTGCTATCACGCCCGGCTGATTTTTTTGATTTATTGTAGAGATGAGGTCTCGCTGCCCAGATGGGTCTCGAACCCGCGGGCTCAGGCAATCCACTCACCTCAGCGTCCCAAAGGCATGGATTACAGGCTGAGCCACCGAGCCCAGCTGAGAAACAAGGTTTTCAAGACTTTGCCTCTACATACTTCTTCAGCCTTATCTTGTTCCACACTGTAGCCTTGTTATATAGTTATATATATAATCTTGAATCTCTTTCACCTCATCAAATGCTCTATCAGAATACTTTTACTCTTGGTAACAGAAAACCCTGGCTCAAACTAGCTCAAACAATGAGGGAATTTATTAACACAAAACTGAAGGTCCAAAAGCATGGCAGGCTCTAGGTATGATAGAAATAAGTAGTTACTTAAGTATTATTATGAAGCAGCTTAATTTACTCCTGCTTTGTGATGGGCTCGCCACAGTTGTCTTCACATTAAAGCTGGTTAGCCTCTATGTGGCAAGATGATTGCCAGTAGAAATAAAGGTTACAAGTTTTGTTCAATCATACCCAGGAGGAGGAAGAGGAAAAAATCTTTCCTTGAAGCATAGACTAGGTAATTTCTTTTAGGTTTTATTGGGCTAACTTAGGTCAGGTGCCAATTGCTGGACAAATCACAGTTACCAGGGGAATGCCACACACTGATTAGCTTAAACTATCAAGACTCCCCTTTACATCAAGACCCCTTTACATCCAGAGATGGAATTGGACATCTGAATAAAATCGAAAACTCACTATGGACAATAAAAGTATAAATAGATGCTGGGGAGGCAATAAAAAGTGCCTAACACGGATGCTGCCTCCTTTCTAAATTCTGATATTTGCACATACCGTTTCCTCTGCCTGGAATTCTTTTTATCTGCCTCTTTATATCACTTACTTTTGCTTGTCTTTCACTTCTCATCTTAAACATAATTTTCTGATCCATACACGTGACATGAGAAGTGTTGGAGATTTTGAGAAATGAGATTATTTAGATTAAATATAATTTTGTGGATGAGGTAAAGCTAACCCAACAGTTTTAGAAATCATTGTTCCTAGGACATATCTCGGGCTTGAAGCAGGACTGTTCTGTACGATCTCATAGGCTGTGTCCTGCTATTAAATGATATGTCCCTCTGACTGAGGCCAGGGATAGGCAAATTATGACTGATAGGTTAAACCCAGTCTGCCACCTCTTTTCTGTAAATAAAGTTCATTAGTGAACAACTACACTCATTCATTTATTTTGGCCCACAAATTTGAAATTATTTATTATGTGTCCCTTTATAAACAAAAAGTGTGTCATCCTCTGAAAACAAAAAGGCCTGTCTTTCTGAGAGTTGCTACACTGGGGAACTAACATGGAATTACCTCCCCTCACTGTAGACAATCAGAATACAAAGGGGGAGGTTGCCCCAGTTTCTTGCACTTGGTAACTATGGAGACAAGTAACCATAGTCTCTGTAACAATTGTAGGGAAAAATAATGAACGGGGCAAGAATACGTGGAAACACTCATGAGACAAAGATGAGTGACTCACACTTGGCAGACCCCTTGTACCATGTGTCGTCGGCAGTTGTAAGTCGCTGTGGAAAACTTTGGGAGACCTGGGATGTCGTTACATCTGTTCAGGTTCATGCTATTTTATCTCCTGCTTTATATAGTTGACTTCTAAATAGATGAGTTTCTTTATCTATTGCCATTAAATAAACTTAGCATCTTTTAACTCTTTATGCATATCTATCAATCACATTATTGAACTATACTGTAACAACAGCAGACTTGTAAATCTATATTGATGGCTAAGGGTCTTATGTGGATGTAAAATATGAAAGTATTTACCTAGCAATTTACACCTGATTTCTTTTCCCGAACAATCAACTTGTTGAAGACAGAGGCCATATCTTATATTACTGCGTGTGTCTCATCTAGAAGAGGACAAAGTGCTAGACTGCTCAACAAATGTTTGTGAATGTAGAATAAAAGAAACACAATCTAGCTGGGCATTCAAGCAGGACTGAATGTTCTGCTTAATTCTTTGTTTTAGGAGGGAAAAATTCAGAACACTTTCTACTTCCTATAATTATGTGTTCTTTTATATGAAAGATGTAAGTGAAATTGTAATAAACCCAAAGTAATTGAAACTAGAATGGCATATTTGTTGTTAAATGCACACATAAGGACTGTTAAAGTAGACTATATCCTTGATCTGTAATCACAGCCATATTCATAAAAGGCTCAGGGACTTAAGCATGCTTGAGCTGCCCCAGACTAATAAAGCAACTCTGAACTCTATTTCTTGCAAATGGCACTTTCAAAAAACTTAGAGCCTGTCAATACCAGAAAGATGCAGCCTTTTCATAAATTCTAAAATGCTTAGAACTGAAGGAGAATTGTGATTCCAGGCTACAAGATTGGTTCATGAAAGGTAGTAAAGCTAGCATAATGTCAACTATGTGATTAAATATTGAACCCTAGCTCTATCTTGATCCTAGGCTCATTTGCAAAAGATAGAAGGCTAAAAAATGAATTCAACTATTCTTTCTTTCTACCACATGCCAGACACTGGTCAAAGCACTAGAAATAAAATGTTGGATAATACGAACAGTGTATCTGCCCTGAGGGAGTGTTTGGAGCCAGCCTTGGAGGCCCACCTGATTGACAAAGTCCAGGTGCGCTGAAGACACCCAGCTGCAAAGCAAGTCCAGGCAGCTGAGGCCCTTCTCCTTCTGTCTTCCGTCTTTACTGTTGATACGGCTGAAGAATTCTGTGTAGTTGTGGAAGAAGAAAATGGCATGTTTATGCGAAGTACTCACAGCTAACCTAGAAACGTCAGTGTTCATTTTTCCATTTCCCACTATGCCGTTTGGCCTTTTCTAACATATACAATGGTTAAACTCTGAAGCACATCAAGAATGCTTTCTTTCACTTGGTTATAAGTTACTAGATATTGCTTGAGTAAAAAATGATATAAGTATATTCACTCCTTATTTGATTGAGAATTATGTAGTTTAATGTTTAGACATAAGGTTTTTTAGAAGTACAAGTTTATAGTTAGTTCATTATGAATTCATTATAAGTTCTAACACTTATCTAGGAGTTATATAGGTGATTTGTAACACTGTTTTCACAGATTTAGGATGAAGATTAATCGTTAAGGTTTTTACTTAATTTAATAGTTAAAATTTTAAGTTAACGTACATAGAGTGCGTTTTCACTGAATTTATAATATACTAATTGGATACTTTTATGATAAATTAACTAAATACAGAGAGCAACATTGGGGGCCTGGGAAACATCACTAAAAGCTTCTTTTGAGTTTTCTTTAGAAATATACACTGCGCGATAAGAAAAACATAACGAAGACACCTGGACAGGAAAAGCGGTTACGAAGCTTTGAAGGACATAGAAACCCCAGAGAAAACTGCGATTATGAAGCTTTGAAGGACATAGTAACCCCAGAGAAAGCTGCTGACACGTGGAGAAATGTGCACTTGGAAACCTTTTTGAGACATTTCAAGGACTGTAATTTGGGACTTTGTACTAAAACTATCATTTTTGGTTTTAAGAATAAGAACCATTGACTGAAAGTAGATAGTGTTCTTGGCTTGTTTGTTGCTTCTAAGACCACTAGATGGTGGACTTCTAAAAGATAATGTACGTGAAGGAATTTTATTTGTCTTGCCCCTTTACGAATGATATAAAAGCTCTCTGTTTACTAACAATAAATGGCATCTGTCCTGCAGGCATCTGTCCTGCAGGCATCTGTCCCGCAAGCAGGTGTCCAAGTTTATTATTTCATCATAAGTTCCTTCTTTCACCGACTCCATCTCTCCTTCAGGAAACCTCACACCCGGCAGGAGCAGGACTCCGGCAAGTGGTGCCCAACATGGGGCATGAACCCACGACCCTGAGATTAAGAGTCTCATGCTCTACCGACTGAGTTAGCCAGCTGGAACCATGGAGGGTGTTGAAGAGAAGAAAAAGAAGGTTCCTGCTGTGCCAGAAACCCTTAAGAAAAAGCAAAGGAATTTCGCAGAGCTGAAGTTAAAGCGCCTGAGAAAGAAGTTAGCCCAAAAAATGGTTCGAAAGGCAAGAAGGAAGCTTATCTATGAAAAACCTAAGCACTATCACAAAGAATATAGGCAGACTACAGAACTGAGATTCGAATAGCTAGGATGACAAGAAAAGCTGGCAATTTCTATGTACCTGCAGAACCCAAATTGGCATTTGTCATCAGGATCAGAGGTATCAATGATGTGAGCCCAAAGGTCCAGAAGGTGTTGCAGCTTCTTCGCCTTCATCAGATTTTCAACGGAACCTTTGTTAAGCTCAACAAGGCTTCAATTAACATGCTGAGGATTGTAGAACCATACATTGCATGGGGGTAACCAAACCTGAAGTCAGTAAATGAACTAATCTACAAGCATGGTTATGGCAAAATTAATAAGAAGCAAATTACCTTGACAGATAATGGTTTGATTGCTCGATCTCTTGGTAAATATGGCATCATCTGCATGGAGGATCTGATTCATGAGATTTATACTGTTGGAAAACGTTTCAAAGAAGCAAATAACTTCTTCTGGTCTTTTAAATTATCCTTGCCACGTGGTGGAATGAAGAAAAAGACCATCCATTTTGTAGAAGGTGGGGATGCTGGCAACAGGGAAGACCAGATGAACAGGCTTATTAGCAGGATGAACTAAGGTGTCTGCCATGATTATTTTTGTTAACCAGTGAGTTAATAAACAATGCCTGCTTTCAAATGGAAAAATGAACAATGACGTTCCTAGGTTAGCTGTGAGTACTTCGCATAAACATGCCATTTTCTTCTTCCATGACTGCACAGAATTCTTCAGCCGTATCAACAGTAAAGATGGAAGACAGAAGGGCCTCAGCTGCCCAGACTCGCTTTGTGGCCAGGGGTCCTCAGTGCACCTGGACTTTGTCAATCAGGCGGGCCTCCAAGGCTGGCTCCCAACAAGGGAGTTTATATTCTGTTGGGGTAAGACATAGAAGTAATCAGATACATTGCAATTATAATGATCATATAACAAGTGATAGGTCAGACAAAGTACCGGGATACTATAAAATACAGATAAAGAATTTTTAACCAAGAGTGAGGATTCAAGCAAGGCTTTTCTGAGAAATTACTCAAATACTCATATGATGAGTGAAGTTGACCCAGCAGTGAGGAAGGTGAAGACTTGGTAAAGATATGATAAGGAGCATTCCAAGGAAAGGGAACAAATGCAAAGGCCCTGAAGTGAAAATAAATGGAGGGAAAATTGGAATTTTGGATGGAATAAATAATTTTCTAGGAAAATGTATACTTACCAAAAATAATGCAGGTAGAAAGCACAAATGATATGAGATTATACTTAAGAGGTAGGCATGGGTGACATCGTGAAGGACTTTGTTGATTGTGCTAAAGATTTTGTTTTGTTTCTGTTTTCATTTATTTGAGTAGCATGCAGTTTATTGGTAAGTACATGGTTTCAATGGCAGTAATAAATTCACTTCAACAAGAGATAATAATTGAGTCAAACAACAAATACTTGCTAAGTATCAGAAAAATCTTTGGTCATCAGGGTTGTCATGTAAAAATTCAAAATCACTCAGAAGCCAAATCCTAAAAAAGATTTATCCTCTTATTAGTCCATATGCAATAGGTCCACAGTACTTGGAATCTGTAGAATTCTATAGATCATCCCCTTCTAGCCAAACATGACTCATTGGCACATTTGAATACCATAAAAATGTTGACTAAGATTTCCTGCAAAGACAATATCTGAATTTTGAATGGTAGGATCCATTGGTGGTCCAAAACATATGACAATACCACCAATGTATTCAAAAGCACAATGAGCTATATAGCCATACTGAATAGAACAGTCAACATGTTGAAAGTTTTTTTCCCAGAACACCATGAAGATTAGTTCTATGCTGACTCTTCCACAATTAGCCATAGGTCTGTTCAATAATATGAAGGGGACCCCCCTCAAAAAAACCAAAATAATCTTTTAGAGGGTGGGTCCCTTTTAGTACACTTGGAATTTGTTTCTTCAGACAAATGGTCAACCAAAGTTTTTATCTAGAAGTTTTGAGAAGGTTACATCACAATTTGCAGAAGAAACTTCCTGAGTTGTGACAAACAGGTGACTGGTTCTTCCACCATGACAATGCATCTACCCACACCATGCCCAATGTTCAACAATTTTTGACCAAAAGCAGCATGAGTCCCATGCCCCATGCTCCCGGTTCTCCTGATCCCACCCTGAGCATCTTTTATTTTTGTTTCTCCAGAAGAAAAAAGTCCTCAAAGAGAAATGTTTTGCTGATATGGAATAGGTGAAACAAAAAATGACAGAAACACTTAAAAGTCATCAAAATTGATGAGTCCAAAAACTGATTTAAACAGTGGAAAAGCATCTTAATAGGTGTATTGCATCATACAGAGAGTACTTTGAAGGTAACTAAGGTTTAAACATGTAAGAATACATACACAATACTTTATAAATAAATTTCTGGTTTTGGAGGTGCCCTTCTCAAACATTCAATTTTTAGGGAAGTTGCACAACTTTCAGAAAAAATATCTAAACCATGTCTCAAAACTTATGTGGGTGATCCATCATTTCAGGAAGTCTCTGGCCCCAGGGAACCCTGAAGATGTTCACCTGGGACTCTGGGCTAAAGATTTCTAAACAAGTTAATGATTTAGAGAGATGAGAAGTCATGAAATGATTTTGAGCAAGATAATACTGGTCAAGCAGTCCTTATTTGAAAAGATCAAATCCAAAATGCTCTAAAATCCAACATTTTTTGAGTACTAATGTAGTGCCACGAATGAAAAATTCCACACATAAATACTTAACAAAACTTGGTTTTATGCACAGAAGTATTTAAAATATTATATAAAATTGCCTTCAAGTTATGTGTATAAGATGTGTATAAAACATAAATGAACTTTGGTATTCTAAAATTTGAAAAATCTGAAATCCAAAACTCTTCTGGTCCCAAACATTTTGAGAAAAGGATACTCAACTCATAGCATAATCAGATTTATGTTTTCTAAAAACTATCACTCAGAAGAGCAAGAATAAAGGCAGCTTGCCCCATTGGGATGCGATCCACAACCTTCCCTCTCCATGTTTTCATCTGTAAAGATCACTGTGCAGTGCAATAACTACTACCTATGATAATTCTGTTAGTGATTTACTTGACCCTTTGAATTAGTCAGGAAAGGCTAAATCATATTGCGGTGACAAACAACTCTCAAAGCTCCATGGATTAACACAACAAAAGTCTGTTTCTTGCTTATGATACATGCTCATCTTGGGTCAACTGGCAGATTTTGCTACATATTATCTTCCAAGATGCAAGCTGACAGAACAGCCACACTTTGGAGTGTTGCCCAATGCTGGGGAATTAACTTGGGATTACCTAAATCAAATAGCACACTAGCTCCTAGAGCTTCCACCTAGAAGCGATACATGTCACTTTTTCTTACATCAAAGGGAAATGGAGAAGTACAGTCTTATAATATAACTGAAAAGAGGAGATTAAAATTATTTATGAAAAAAGACATCTTATGTAATGAGTGAAAATATTTGTAACTCATACATCTGATAAGTATCTAGTATCTAAGAATATATAAAGAACTCTTAAAACTCAACAACAAAAAAAGACAAACACCCAATTTTTAAAATGGGCAAAGTATTTGAAGAGACATTTGTTTAAAGAGAATATACAAATTTCCAAATAGCCAACAAACACATGAAAAGATGCTCAACATCAATAGTCTTTAGGAAAATGCAAATCAAAACCACAATGAGATACCACTTTACATCCACTGAGATGACTAGAATTTAAATACAAAAGCGGAAAATAACAAGTGTTGGTGAGGATGTAGAGAAATTGAAACCCTCATATATTGCTGGTGAGGAAATATACATACAATGGTTCGGCTATTGATGTTCTTCAATAAGCTAAACATAAAATTATCATATGACCCAGCAATTCTACTCTTAGATTTATACCCAATGGAATTGGAAACAAATACTCAAATACATATACACACATATTCATAGAAACACTATTCAAAGTAGCCAAAGGTAGAAATAACCCAACTGTCCATCAACTGATAAATGGATCAGTGAGTTCTGATACATATACGAAGGGGGACCCCCCCCAAAACATAATTTATTTATAAAAAACTGTGTTTGTAATCTTACATGTTTAAACTTCAGTCACCTTCAAAGTACTCTCTGATGCAATACGGCTATTGAGATGCTTTTTCCACTGTTCATATTGGTACAGATTCTTATCAGGTCAGCCTGGGCTTCAAGAGTGTCAGCTCACTGAGTCAGCTAGCCGAGCCCCCAGAGAGTGTCAGCTGGATGGGCTGGCAAGTCAAGCCCCAGGAGCGTTGGCTCTAATGGGCTGACAAGTCAAGCCCTGAGAGTGTTGCTGATTCAGTGGGCTAGCAAGCCTAGTCCCAGGAGTGTTGGCTCTAATGGCTGGCAAAGTCAAACTCTGATTCAGTGTGTTGGAAAGTCAGCCTCCTGAAGTGTCTCAGCTTCGGAATCTCACCTTCTGCCTGCAGCTCTCACAGTACAGCCGGCTCTGTCGTCTGGCAAACCAGCGCCGGAGTGTGTGGCTTTTCGACTCTGAAGATCCTCTGCAGCTCTTCAGGTCAGGGCTCTTGTCTGGTGCCCAGGAGGAATGAGGGACAGGGATGGCTGGAAAATGAGAAAGCAGGATTTGAGAGAACAGAAAATCTCCCCCAGTGGGAGGGAATCCGAGGGGGTTGTCAGTCTGGGGCCAAAACCTGGTCCTGGCCCTAAGATTAAGCTGACTGGCTAGCATTAGCTGTGAACTGATTGGTTGTTTTTTGATTTCAGCAGATAGTCTGTTACTTTGTTACTGAGGGATCTGCCTTGTCTGTCTGCCTAGTAGTTTTCCAGACATCGTCTCCCAGTTTGTTACTTGTTACTGGGGACCACCCTGTCTGTCAAGTTGTTTACTTTCTGTCTCCTCTCAGTTTACTTTGGACTCACTCTGTCTGTCTATCTCCTTGTTTTCTAGCTACCTCCCCTCTCAATCTGAGTTTTTGGTAAATTTTGATACCTTTTAGTACTTCTGCCATTTTCTTGTTTTACTTCTTACAACATTGGCAAAATGTTTCCCTTTGGGGACTTTTTTCATCCAGGGAAACATAAAAAATGCCCGAGGTGAGATGGGGTGAATAGGAAGGGTGGGGCACGGGAGGTGGGATGGCTATGCTACTTTTTGGTCAAAAACTGCTGAACACTCAGGGTGGTGTGGACAGGTATGCTACTAAATCACCCATCAAGAAATGGGTCAACTCACTGAAAGAATCTCCCCCCAAAAATTCACTGAAGCTGAAAGCAGCCCCTCACAACAATGCTAGCCGGTACACTGATGCTGATGGGTTCCTAGAACACTTACCTAGGAGGAGAAGCTTGTACTCCAAGGGGCCCACCCACCAAAAGATAATTCCAGGGTTTTTTTTGGTTCTCCCACATGTATATGGATAGATGATTGATGATAGATAGATAGATAGATAGATAGATAATAGATGATAGAGATATAGAGATACATATTTGCAATGGAATATTATTCTGCCATAAAAAGAATAAAGTACTGATATATGTTAGATGTAGTTAAACTTTGAAAACATGCTAACTGAAAGAAGCCGGACACAAAAGATCACATATTGTATTACTCCATTTTTGTGAAATATTCATAATAAGTAAATCCATGAGCAACAGAAAGCAGATTGGTATCACCAGGGGTTGAGGGAATGAGGGAACAAGTAATAATTGCTTTATGTATGAGGTTTCTTCAGGGGAATGATGAAAATGGTTAACAACTAGACAGAGGTCATAGTTGCACAACACTGGAATGTACTAAATATCCCTGAATTACTCACTTTATAATGATTAATTTCATGTTCCATGAATTTCACCTCAATTAAAAAAAGTGTTCATAATAAGACCTAATGACTATCATACCTCTCTCCAAAAAAAAAAAAAAAAAAACTCTATCATGAGAGATCTGGTAGGTTATTATGAAATATTTATTTAAGGTAAAAATACTTTTTATCAGGAATTGGTTGTCAGCTCCAATTTCCAGAAGGGTGTCTCCTGTGTTTTCTAAGATTCTTATAGTTTGAGGTTTTATGTTTAGGTCTTTGATCCATTTAGAGTTAATTTTTGTGTATGGTGATAGAAAGGGGTCTTGTTTCAATCTTCTGCATGTGATCAGCCAATTTTCCCAGCGTCATTGACTGAATAGGTTCTCCTCTCCCGGGTGGTTTTTAGTGGAGACTTTGTTGAAGATGAGTTGGCTAAGAAATTGAGGCTTTGCTTCTGGAATCTCTATCCTGTTCCATTGGTCGATATGCCTGTTCTGGTACCAATGCCAGGTTGCTTTGATTATTGTAGACTTATAGTAAAGTTTGAAGTCTGGAAGTGTGATACCTCCTGCTTTGTTTCTATTGCTAAGGAATGTTCTGGCTATTCGTGGTCATTTATGTTTCCATATGAATTTCCAGGTCTGAGAAGAATGATGTTGGTAATTGATGGGTATTGTGTTGAATCTGTAGATTGCCTTTGGTAGGATGGCCATCTTAACAATGTTGATTCTTCCTATTCATGAGCATAGAATATTTTTCCATTTGTTTGTGACTTCTTGGATTTCTTTGTGCAGTGTTTTGTAGTTCTCATTGTAAAGATTTTTCATATCTCTGGTTAGGAAGATGCTGAGGTATTTCTTTTTTTGTGTGTGGCTATTGTAAGTAGGATTGTGCTTTTTATTTGGTTCTCTACCTACTTATTGTTGGTAAACAAGAATGCAGCTGTCTTTTGCACATTTATTTTGTACCCTGAGACTTTACCAATTCCTTATCAAAAACCCAAGTGCCCATGCCATAAGAGATGAGATAGAAAAGTGGGACCTCATCAAACTGACAAGCTTCTTCAAAGCTAAAGAAACCATCAAGAGGGTCAGGAGACAGCCCACAGAATGGGAAAAAATATTTGCCAACTGTATATCTGACAAAGGCCTAACACGTAGGATCTACAAGGAACTCAAATGTGCCGAAAGAAAAAAAACATTAAAAAGTGGTCAAAAGACATGAATAGACACTTCTCAAAAGAAGATATATGTGCAGCCAACAGACACATGAAAAAGTGCTCAGCCTCACTCATCATCAGAGAAATGCAAATCAAAACCACACTGAGTTACCACCTAACCCCAGTAAGAATGGCCATGATTAAATAAAACAAACAACAAGAGATGCTGGTGAGGATGTGGAGAAAAAGGAATGCTTCTACACTGCTGGTGGGAATGCAAACTAGTGCAACCTCTTTGGAAGACAGTGTGGTGATTTCTGAAAGAATTAGAAACTTCCATATGACCCAGCAATCCCTCTATTGGGAATATACCCAGAGGAACTCAAATCATTCCACAAAAAAGACACCTACACACGCATGTTTGCTGCAGCTCTGTTCACAATGGCAAAAACATGGAACCAACCATGCTGCCCATCGAAGTTGGACTGGATAAAAATAATGTGGTACATATACATGATGGAATATTATGCAGCCATAATAAGGACAAACATATGGACTTCACAGCAACTTGGATGGATTTAGAGCCTATCATATTCAGTGATCTATCACAGAAACAAAGGACAGAGTACCATATGGTCTCACTCATAAGCGGACCTTGAACAATTATTGCAATACTATAAAACTGCCAGAGAAAGGAGGGGCACAGCTCATCAACAAGGGTACCTGCATAATGAACATTTGTATACCTAATCCTGAACTGTACCCCTCATCTTTAAAATAAAAAAAATAAAAGTTAAAAAAAAAGAAAAGAGCCAGGCTCGGTGGCTCAGTCTGTAATCCCACGCCTTTGGGAGGCTGAGGTGAGTGGATTGCCTGAGCCCGCGAGTTCGAGACCCATCTGGGCAACTTGGTGAGACCTCATCTCTACAATAAATCAAAAATTAGCCGGGCGTGGTAGTGCGGGCCTGTAGTCCAGCTACTTGGAAGACTGAGGCGGAAGGATCGCTGGAGCCCAGCAGGTCGAGGCTGCGGTGGCTGGGAGCAGCCACTGCACTCCAGTCTGAGCGACAGAGTGAGACTCCAACTCAAAACAAATAATAATAATAAATAAAATAACCTCACCCCCCCCAAAAAAAATACATTTTAGAATGTAAGGTGACATCTTGAGTACTGTTTTATTATAACCGTAATCTCCTTCATCCTTTGTAGTTCTGTTGCCTCATATGACAACATCAGATATCTTCTGACACATCAATATCTTTTGAATTTCTCTCCACAAAGGTCATAATCAGCAAGAAACTTTTACCAAATTCTCACTCCCTGAAGATCACTAGGTCTTGCATGGCAATGAGACCCTTGTTTCCTTGTATAGAGATCAGGCATGGTTGCAAAATGAATGTTAAAGAGCCAAACTTCATAGAGTATTTGTTGAAATTCCCCCATGAGAAACTAGACTTTAGTAAGGGTTAGAATAAGCAGAATCTCTCATATCTGGCCCAAAGTGCTTGTTCTGTGGTTTCTAGCAATATATTGGCCAGTCCTGAAAAGAAACTATCAAAGTAGTTAAGAAATAAAGAAGATTAAGTATGCTTGCTGAAGAAAAAAGAATAGGCACCAATACAACTTTAGACTGCAGAGAGTTCATGTTAATCAGGCCTTGATATACCTGCTCTTTAAGAGCATATTAATAAAAGTTTGATCACTTGAGGTCACTCAGGATTGCCCTTCCTGCCCAGAAATGGTTTGGTGGTATGGGCAAGTTATGAAATTCAAATCTTTTTATTTGCAAAATAAAATGAAAGATATTTAAATTGTTAGAGCACGTCAAAATAATTTGTCTAATGATTCCCCAAACAGTCACTGTCCTTTTTAATCTAAGTTGACACTGCTGACAATGGTGTTTCTCTATCAGGGTATATTCTCCATCTCAGCAAGCAACACATACAAGTGGGGTGGCCCAAACAATACCTAACTTTTCATCTATTACCAGCCCCATGCAAAGCATTATAGGTGTTAGAGAACAATGGATCAAAAAAGATTGGAGAAAGCAAGAGGAGATTATCTCTTTTTGATTCAGGATACCAAAGGCATCAGGATAGATGGGAACAGGCTATGATATGATCTGAAAAGGGAAGGAAATGAGAATTTTGAAATTTTAAACATTTTTAAATGGGGTACCAATCCTGTTTCCAATATTCACTAGCTGTGTAAACTGGACTTTACGTTTCTGTGCCTCATCTTCATCTATACAATAGAAATAATAATAGTATCTACCTCACAGAGTTGTTATGAGAAATAAATGAAGTTAATTCATGTAAAATGCTTAGAATAGTGGTTCTCAAACTTTCTCACACATCAGAATAATCTGGAGGGACTTGCTAAAAAGGAATGCTGAGTCCCCCTCCCAGATTTCTGGTACAGTAGGTTTGGGGTGGTTGCATTTCTTTCTTTTTTTTTTTTTTTTTTGAGTTGGAGTCTCACTCTGTCGCCCAGACTGGAGTGCAGTGGCCGCTCCCGGCCACCACAGCCTCGACCTGCTGGGCTCTGGCGATCCTTCTGCCTCAGCCTTCCGAGTAGCTGGAATTACAGGCGCGCGCTACCACGCCCGGCTGATTTTTTTTTGATTTATTGTAGAGATGAGGTCTCGCTGCCCAGGTGGGTCTCGAACCCGCGGGCTCAGGCAATCCACTCACCTCAGCCTCCCAAAGGCGCGGGATTACAGGCTGAGCCACCGAGCCCGGCTGGTGGTTGCATTTCTAACAAGTTTCCAGAGGATGCTGATGATGCTGGTCTGGGGCCACACTTTGCAAACCACTAGGTTAGTATGATGCTTAGCACACCCTAAGTTAGGAATTAATATTTTACAAAATCACAACACAGTTTATTAAGCACTTACTATATCCCCAGGCACTGTAAAATTTATTTTATGTACATTGCTTCACTTAAGCATCACAACAACTCTCTGAAGAAGCTACTGTGACCAGAAGTTACTGGTCACAGATGAAGAAACTAACACAAGGGGGTTGGGGAAATCGGCCAATGTCCCATTGCTTGTAAGTGGTAGACATGCAAATTAACTCAGTCTGTCTGACTCCAGAGACTATGCGAGTGACTGCTCAAACCTGCTGCTGCCTTCCATCCCAGTAGTGCCTTGACCTTCCCCCAGGTACCTCTGCACTGTTCTCTTTGGCACCCAGGAACTGTTTTCCTTACCCAGTTGTACGAGACCTTTGCCATATAAAATTTTTTTCTTTCCCATTATCTCCACCCTTATCTTCTCCACCTCCTAACCTCAATCTGAGAGCATGTGTCCAGCATATTGTGCTTTATATCTGGAATGCCCTCCTCCTTTCTAACACAGTTTTCTGTTTTCTAATTTTTTTTATTAACACCTAGCTTAGATGTCCTCTTTATTTATTTGGTTTTTTTTTGCTTGTTTGTTTGTTTTTTTTAGTTGGAGTCTCACTCTGCTGCCCAGGCTGGAGTGCAGTGGCATGCTCATGGTCACCACAGCCTCAGCCTGCTGGGCTCAGGTGATTCCTCCACCTTAGCATTCCCAGTAGCTGAAACTACCGGCGCATGCCACCACACTTGGCTAATTTTTAAATTTTTGTTGTAGAAACGAGGTTTCACCAAGTTGCCCAGGCTGGTCTCAAGCAATCCTGAAGTCGATACCCAAAGCTTCACCTTATTATCACAATGTAATATGAACATCGGGTCCCTTACCTAGGTCCTTTGCTAAGCTAGAAGCTTTCTGAGGAGGTTTTTGCCTCTGAAGTTTCTATACCAGTGGTTCTCAAAGTGTGGTCTCTGCTTGTAACTTACTGCTTGAGTTTGTGATCTAGGTCATGGGTCTAGATTCACAGCACAACATGATCCTGTTATTTTACTTTGGATCATGTACCTTCATCAACTCTCTCAGCACAATTGGATTCTCTAGGTACTCTGTAAAAGGTAAATACTTAAAAAATTTTTTTATTTTAATGAACTGTGTCAGTGATTCTCAAAGTGTGGTCTTTGGATCAGCTGCATAAGCACCCTGGGAAACTCTGTCAGTAGTAAGAAAACAAATAACCTAATTTAAAAATGAGCAAGGGGCCTGACTTGGTAATCAGCCTGTAATCCAAGCACTTTGGGAGGCTGAGGTGAGTGGATTGCCTGAGCCCGCGGGTTTGAGACCAGCCCAGGCAACTTTGTGAGACCTCGTCTCTACAATTAGCTGGGTGTGGTAACGCACGCCTGTAGTTCTGGCTACTTGGAAGGCTGAGGCAGAAGGATCGCCAGAGCCCAGCAGGTTGACGCTGGGGTGGCCATGAGTGTGCCACTGCATTCCAACCTGGGTGATGGAGTGAGACTCCAACTAAAAAAAAAAAAAAATGAGCAAAGGACACGAAAAGACATTTCTCAAAAAAGCTGTACAAATGGCCAACAGGTATATTAGAAAATGCTCAATATTACTAACACCAGAGAAATGAAAATTAAAACCACAGTGAGATATCGCCTCACATCTGTTAAATGGCTATTATCAAAAAGACACGAGAAAAGTGTTGGAAAGGATGTGGAGTGAAGGGAACCCTTATGCATTAATGCTGGGAATGTAAAGTAGTACAGTTATTATGGAAAACAGTATGGGGTTTCCTCAAAAAAGCAAAACTAGAGTTACCATATGATCCAGCAATCCCACTACTGGGTATATATCCAAAGGAAATCAATCAGTATGTTGAAGAGCTCTCCACATGCCTTTGTCTACTGCAGTGTTATTCACAATAGTCAGATAAGAAGCGTTCATTAACAGATGAATAGATAAAGAAAATGTGGTATGTACACACAATGGAATACTATTAAGCCATAAAAAGATGCAGGAACATGGATGGAACTGAAGGTCATTGCCTGAAGTGCAATAAGTCAGACACAAAAAAACAGATACTGCAAGATCTCACTAATATGTGCAATCTAAAAAAGTTGAACCCATGAAAGAGAGTAGAATGGTGGTTATCAGGCACTAACTAGGGTGGGAGGAGGATATGTTGGTCAAAGGATACATTTCGGTTACATAAGAGGAAAAAATTTCGAGAGATCTTTTGTGTAATATGGTGACTGTAGTTAATAACAATCCACCACACTCTTGAAAATTGGTCAGAGAGATTTTAAGTGTTCTCACTTCCAAAAAATATGTGAAGTAATCCATTTGTTAATTAGCTCAATTTAGCTATTTTACAATGTATACATATTTCAAAACATATACATGATGAATATAAACAATTTTTGTCAGTTTATTTATTTACTTTTTTGAGTTGGAGTCAAAAAAGTTCGTCACCCAGGTTGGAGTGTAGTGGCACGTTCACGGCCACCCCAGCATCAGCCTGGTGGGCTCAGGCGATCCTTCCACCTCAGCCTTCCAAATAGCGGGAACTACAGGCATGCGCTACCACGCCTGGCTAGTTTTTTGATATATTGTAGAGACGAAGTCTCACCAAGTTGCCCAGGCTGGTTTTGAACCCCTAAACTCAGGCAATCCTCTCACCTCAGCCTCCTTAAGTGCTGAGATTACAGGTTTGAGGCACCGCGCCTGGCCTATTTGTCAATTAAATAAATAAGGTTTAGGGAACTCGGGGCGGGGCTCTGCAAGCTAGGTTTTAACAAGTCCTTGGTTAAAGCAAATCCTGTTGCCCTGAATTATACCCCACATCTTTATAATTAACAGTTAAAAAAATAAAAGAGAAACACTGCTCTACCATGCCTGGCTTAATAAACATCTTCTTTTTTAAGGGCCTACTCTCTATTAGCTTTTCTTTTTTACACAAGGTATATTGTTTTTGAGATATTTCTAGGGTTGTACTCTGGTAACATCACAGTGAAGTAGAAATTACTGGACTCAGAGTTCATATCAAGTTATAACAAGAAGAAAATATGAATCTCAATATTATACATAATAATCTTAAACTCTGAGTGTCAAACTGAAATTTTCTAAGATTATGCTATTCCTATGAGGAAAATATCATTTTTAACCATCCTTATCACAATTAATAAAGCATCAAAAGACTAAAAGAAAAAAGTCTCTCTCAACAACAAAAAATACCCTTCTTAATGCTAAGCTAAGACAATTTCCCATTGATTGCAAGATATCTCTTAATCACATATTTAACTCCTCTATTGAATTGTACTGCCTATTTATGCATACACACAATTACTGACAACTGTAGAGAATTTTAACTCCTTGAGAGAGTTCCAGAGGCAAATCCTTAGTGGAAAAACAAAAGTGGCAACTTAATCAAAATACTCTAGACTTCATTTTCACACTCCAATATGTTCAGTACTCTGTATAGTTCCTCAAAACATTAAAACATGCTTGGTTTGTGTGTAATCTAAGCAAGAGTCTGGGCTGGTAAAGCTTTTAAAAATGTCATTTTCTGAGAGGAATTCAGAGGAATATTATATAGGGAGTTCAAGTACATGAATTCTAGTCCAGACCATTCTATGTTCTAACTATGCGTACTTGAACAAATCACTCCCCTTCTCTTTGCCGTATTTCTTTCTCTGTAAAATCAAAAGGTTTAAACTGGGTGATATTTAAAACACATGGCTTCTCTGAAGTTTCTGGATGGCCTGAAGGTCAAAAGTTAGAGTTAAAATGATAGTAAATCCTGACATCACCTTCTTTTAAATGGAACTACAGTAAGTAAATATATATATATGTAGGGGAAGAGAGGAGAGGGAGAGGGAGGGGGAAGGGGAGGAGGAGAGAGAGACAGAGAGACAGAGAGAGAGAGAGTGCCTCTAAACAGGTCTTGGCTACAGGTTATGTAGAAACCACTGGAGATCAGTACAGACATTACCAGACTGATGGTAAAGGTGGATACTCCCTGAGTTCAGTCTACTTCCTGAGGGCTGGTTGTATAAACACTGGGCCCAAGTCCACTTAGATTCATCTTTTTTGTTATATACTATCTGGGATCGTGTGGTTTAATTTACAAACCCATTTCAATAAATACTGATAATCTGTAGGTGTTGAACATTCTCGAACATCTCTTTCCAATAATAGTAACTGCATAGTCAGAGGTTCTAAAGATAAAATAACTCCTTGGGAGCCATCTGGAGCCACATGGGACTTCCTACGGAGGCTCTAGGTTTGGCGTACCAACTCTCTCCTCACAATTCAGACCATTCTTCCTTAGAACCTACCTCTATCTCAAAGGCCTATGCAGCTTAGGATTCACCAGTGTCACCTCTGCAATTGAAGCAAGTGCCAGAATGGTGAACTCTTTTATATCCTTTGGTGAACTGCAAAACATTCTCCAGGGCCTCGCAGGTGTCTAAAAGAAATCCAGAAAATATCTTTGAATCTGGAAAATATTCAGACCATTGAGTATTTAAAATTCTATATTGCTAAGGCATTAATCTATTTGTCTTCCTTGTAACATCCATTCTTTTTTTTTTTTTTTTTTTTTGAGTTGGAGTCTCACTCTGTAGCCCAGACTGGAGTGCAGTGGCCACTCCCGGTCACTGCAGCCTCGATCTGCTGGGCTCCGGTGATCCTTCCGCCTCAGCCTTCCAAGTAGCTAGAACTACAGGCGCCGGCTACCACGCCCAGCTAATTTTTGACTTATTGTAGAGATGAGGTCTTGCCAAGTTGCCCAGGCAGGTCTCAAACCCACGGGCTCAGGCAATTCACTCACCTCAGCCTCCCAAAGGCGTGGGATTACAGGCTGCGCCACCGAGCCCAGCTAACATCCATTCTTAATAACAGTTTTTCAGAAACAATGAAAGTAAGAGAGAGCTTCTGATTCACTCCAAGAAAGGAAGTAGTGAGACGACCCATTATCCACAAAACTCAACATTTAAAAGCATAATATTGATATTGCTGATAAAGCTGTGCTAGAGACATATCAAAATTACAATTTGCTGCCCATGGCTCATTCTGTAGCATTTTCAATTGGTACCTTAACTTCTAAATATTTGTTTTGGTACAGAATTATAAGTTTGACGCTTCCTAATTTTGCATGCCTGATTTTGGATCATTACCCTTGTTTTACTGTTGGTTTTCATATTTAAATTCCAAAGATTTTTTTAAGCTAGTAAATACTAAAACAGTTTCAAGATGAACATAAGCATCTGAGTGCCCCAGGATCTGGCAGTTAGACAAACAAATACAGTCTAAGCAGATGCTGTAACAGCCAGGGGAGGCCTTAGGCAGAACAGAGTACTCAGCCTACAGGAGATGCTGGCAGAGCCCAGAGACCATCATTTCCTAACTTGTAAGCAGCCTAATCCCTCAATGTTATGCCTCTGGCTTGGTGGGGGAGGAGTTATTTTATGCCCCAAAGTAGGTTCCAGTTGCTTTGCCTCACTTCTTCCAAACCTCTGCCTGATGAAATGACCCATCCCCCCAGAGACTTGTACCAAGGAAACCAAATGGGAAGCTCAAACTCAAAGCAGAAATGAAATCCGAAAACTCTAAACATGCCTCCATGAATTTTAAAATAAGAGTTGACATTTGTAGAGCACTTCTTATTTGCCAGGCACCGTGCCAGGTGCTTTATATGGACTATCTAATGTAATCCCACAACAGTTAGAAAGTAGACACTATTTCCTCCCATGTTATCAACGAGAAAATTCAGTCTGAGAAAAGTTAAGTGACTTGCTCAAGGTCACAGAGGTAATCAGGGGCAGAACTAGAATTTGAAGTCAAAAGTCTGACATCAGAATCCACGTTTCTAACCTCTGTAGGACACGGCCTGTGTATACATGTAGGAGATGGTATTGTGGGGGACACTTTTGCAGTACTGTTGACACTGAAGACTGTCCCAAGCATGCACTGCAGCACTTGAGTTGTGTGCCCTCACTGCCTGTGCATCACATTCAAGACCAGGCTGCGGCCCTGCAGTTCATTGCCCAAATGGTTATGTCACCACCTCTAGAGCATATAGCTGTTCTGAGAGAGGTAATTCTGCCAAGCACAACTCAGCAGATAAAAACCAATGCAGCCAAAAATTGGCCTGACAGCATACCAGGTGGCAAGAAATAAGGGAAAAAACAGCAAAGGTCTGGATGATTTGAAGGGAACCTGAGGGTCCATGGGCGGCAGATAAATAGTTTCTACATATCATTTGCCAAACGCACCTAGGGAAAGTCTCATTAAAAAAAAAAAACAGCCAATGAGCAGGTAAATAAGTGGCAGCTTGCAGGTGTATAAAACCATTTTAAAAATCCTGCTTTTCTTGCATAGTCTCATCCTTGATAGCTGTTCTTGCTGATTCTATCTTAGCATGCCAAGATTGCTTCGGCACCTGCCTTTTGAAACATAATTATCCTCCTCAGAGGAGCCCAGAGACTCCGGGTCAGGAAGAGATCCACAGTCACCATGCTGTTCTCCTCACGACCAAGGAAGCAGTGCAAATAGAAATGTCTTCCAGAAGCTTGAAGAAAATGCACCAGGAGGATAGAGTGGGTCAAATGGGAAAAGAATGCTCCAGAGGACCTAAGGTGACAGTGGCTTCCCAAGAAGGCACATTGTCTTTTTCTCATATGACACATAGAACTTTGTCCCATGAGTATCAAATCCAGCTTATTTTAGTTATGACCACGCATCTTAGCAGGCCGAGGCATTGTGCAACTGCAATTTTATCTCCAGGTTCAACCTGCTTTGGCCCAGCATCACTCTGCCTCACACTCCTCAGTTCCTATGTCTTGGAGAACCCAGAGAATAAAACCCAGTTATATTTTCTGGAAGTTCACAGCTCTACCTCATGTCGTGCTTCATTCACTCATTGGCTGCCATGCACTGCAGTAAGGCACTACCAAGGCCACACGTGGCAGACACAGCCCCTGCCCTCAAAGAGGAGAGAAAACCATAAAGAAAGCTTTCTCATATTCAAATTTTCCCAAGGAGGCCACTTAATGGCATTGGACTGTATCTCTGCTTCTTACTCCCACCTACTGTTGCAGGAGTGTCAGGTTCTGTGCCAATATTTTAGCATTCTTAGCAAAAAGGCACTTTCAGTTTTTACCTATATCCCACCCTCTTCTCTCCATGGAACTTAGACATGAGCTGAATGGGGAGCTGAAGTGGATGTCAAATCCAAGTGGTGCATAGCATATTAGGGACATGAACCGAGGCTTATTTGTATTCAGTACTCTAGCTCTTAGCCACCGTACCTTTATCATCTCCGCACATTTAGAGTTTGGCTTATTTGTGAATGTGAACTTTCCAATTATTTTATCTTTCTATTTACATATTCCAAACGTGAGTTAAGAACGTGGGCACATGGGAAACTAAAGGGAGGTGCAGGTAATTAAAAAAAAGATTAAAGTCCTTATCAAACCAAGTTTACAATCTCTCTCCACTGTGGAAACTTAGAATTCGGCTCGTTGCAAAGCACTTCCTGATTCTTAGGGTGGAGAATTCTCAGAATTTGCAAGCAGAGACACTAGACACTGAAAAGCTTGGCTATAAGCTACTGAGTACAAAGTACAAAGCCTGTTATTCACTTATATTTTTAGACTCTTCTGTATAATAGTGGTAGCTGAAGCTGCCTCCAATCCCTTCTTGGAATACATCCTGCCCTGTTTTTCTCCCCTAAGACTATGGTTTCAAATTCATCTAATTACTTCCCTGTGCAGCATTAAATCAAGATGGCTTCAAAATGGAGATGACCCAGTGAGTTTAATTATTCTCTAATGTGCCTCACTGTGGCAAAGGTGTGTTTACCTCATAAATAACCGTTCTACCGGACAGCAAGTGTTTCATTTGTTTTTATTTGGCTTTGTTTTATAAAAACAGAGTATAAGATTTATCTAGATTTTAAACCCTGAATTTCCATCTTTTGTCAGTAGTGGTACACTATAGCAACATTGTTCACACTAACTCACACAGAATCTTTTTTCCTGTCTTTTTTTCTTTTTTAAAGAAAGAGACCGAAACAGATATTTAGGGAAATTGAATCAGCTACTACCCTTATCAAGTGAGCTCACCCCAATGGCTGGTTTTTCCACAAAAAGTATTGATTTGTTGATAAAGCTTAGTGCTATTTATTGTGGGATTAAGCAAGAACACAGCAAAATATACATTAAAATGACAGCAAGACAATTTAAAGTGTAGGAAAAGAAAGCTAGTTTTTTAAATCTTTGATCCAAAAAATTTTATTTTAATTTTATTTCTCTGTGAGTCCTTCTGCTCAATTTATCATCCTTTTATTTTTTTCTGCTAAAGCAGAATATAGTACAGTTTCAAAAATAAGATTTCTCAATTCTCTCTAAAACAAAATGGTCATCTCTTATTTTTCACGTATTATTTCTACACCACATACAGAAACGAATCCACAGCTGTAAACTTTTTTCTTTCTGTTTTCTTTTAACAATAGAAATACCTTCTGGAAGGGTTTTGTATATCTGCTTCACAAGGAAGTAGACCCGTAGCTCTGAGACCACTCTGGGTCATGAAATAGCATAGAAGCTTTAAGATCCCATTTTAATTGGTCAACTCACTTAGCACCACACTAGAAAAAGCATGGTGAAGGACTAGTGGTCTTCGGAAGGAAGGTCTCATCATTCAAGAGAAATTTGCTTATTTTATTTTTCATTTATTCTATCTTCCATCTTTGATAAAATCTGTAATTCACTCATACCAAAATAGCACATAGAAAGAACGTTATGTTGAATTGAATTCATTTAAGATAATGGGACTCCACTGAGACCAAAGAGAGGTTTGGAGTTACAAGGGCACTGTACAATAGGCCATGTTCATTCATGCTGCTCTCTCTGCCCTTCACATTGCAGTACCTGGCCATCTCTGCCATTTCATAGCTCTTTCACTATGATGTCAGAATCCCCCATCCCAACAAAGGAAGTAAAGGCTACTTTAAAACTGGGGGTTCCTATATAGATTAATAATTCTTACAATATTGATTATTGCCATGGGACAGCATTGTCCTATTAAATGGAGATCTGAGTTCTAGGCCAAGATTTGTTCATCTCTAACTTGGTGACTTCTGAGCCTCAGTTTCCTCAGCCTTAAAATTAGAAGTTTGGATAAAAAATGATCTCAGAGTTAGCTTTTACCACTAACATTCTGTGTTATTTCTCTTCTTCCTTTACTTTGAAGCATACCACAGAGTCCATGGGAATGTCTGTTTAGTGCCCCTGCCAAAAGGCATCTGGGCTATATGAGGCAGTGGGGCTCTGCACATATGACCTGAGCATATGTATTCCAGGTCTATCTTTTTATCCTGGGCAATAAACCACTATCTTAGCCAAAGCTCTACGCAAATATATCTATCCTCCGGGGCTGATGACTATAAGCCATGTTAGGTCATTCTTCTAATCTGCTTTGTGACCACTTTTACTTTTTTTTTCCAGCTTCAGATGTCCTAGGTAATGGTGGTAACCACACTTTCCTTTTTTCATATGCCTTCAATTTAACAAGTATTAAAATACCTACCACGTTACCACTACTGGACTGGAGGGCACAGTGGATTGAACATATATATACATTTCCTGTGTAAATCTCATCTCTCTCCAAGGAGTATTTGTTTATATTTCTTGAGATTATATAATCTCACATATTCTCATTCATATCTCAAGAAATATAAACAAATACTCCTTGGAGAGAGATGAGATTTACACAGGAAATCATTGTACATGAGTCAACATTTGTAATTGTAAGTGGACTATATCCAAGACAAATGAGATGTTGTATAATGGAGACTATATGTGTCATGGACCATCAACAAGAAAAGAAGGAGTTGTAATGATTTGAGCAAGACTCCATAAAGGAAATAGGATGATAATTGGCTCTTGAATGATGAGTAGGATCCACAGAGATGGAAAAGTGGGTAAAGCCTTACAAGATAGATATGGAACCAAGAAAAGGTATGATATTAATTAAGGTTCTTTTGGTTTCAAGCAACAGAAACCACACAGAGCTTTGCTACTCAGATGTGTTCTCTAGACCAGTAGAATGAACATCATCTGGGATATTGCTGGAAAAGAAGCATCTTGGGGCCCATTGCAGACCTATTGAATCAGAATCTGCATTTTCACAGGACCGTTAGGTAAGTCATATATACATTACACTTTGTGTAACACTGGAGTAGGGTAACTGTTCTCAGCCTTAAGTGCGCATTGGGATCACTGGGAAACTTTGTTTTTTTTCTTGAGTTGGAGTCTCACTCTGTCGCCCAGACTGGAGTGCAGTAGCCGCTCCCGGCCACCGCAGCCTCGACCTGCGGGGCTCCGGCGATCCTTCCGCTTCAGCCTTCCAGGTAGCTGGAATTACAGGCGCACGCTACCATGCCCGGCTAATTTTTGATTTATTGTAGAGATGAGGTTTCACCAAGTTGCCCAGGCGGGTCTTGAACCCGCGGTCTCAGGCAATCCACTCACCTCAGCCTCCCAAGGCACGGGATTACAGGCTGAGCCACCGAGCCTGGCTACTGGGAAACTTTTAAAAAATATTGTCTCGTTTCCACTCACTTAGAGCTAGCTTAAATAGTGGGCAGTGGAGGAGTGTGCTTATTGAAATGTCATTAGCATCTTTCTTGGAATTATTGACAAAACAACTCAAAGAGACCAGGAACCAAGATAGTGACAGAGAGATCTCGGGTGCATTTCATAAATCTTCTTTCTAGAGCAGTGCTTCTCAATGTTAACACCTATCCCTAAACCAATCAGCTATGGACAGAAGATAAACATGACTACTTTATATGCAGGGTCATTTTCAGAGAAAGAAAAATTCTGAGCAGGGCAAAAATGAGCATGGAGCATGCAGACCCATCAGAATAAAACAGAGCAAGAGTTAGTACTTTTTTTCATCTGAAAGTTCTTGGTTTAGAAAACCATGATCATGTTCCTGCTCTTATGTAATCTTACCACTTCTTTATTCATTTGTCTCCCTTAAGATATTATGTAAATCATTAATTTTTTAAAGTCTCAGATGTTACAAAAACTATGCAATGAAAAGTAAGTGTTCATTCTACCCTGGATTATCCACACACTCCAACCCATCATCTTCCCAGGTTTCCTACACCACAGTGAAGTCTTTCCCATTTGTTCCTTTGCAAAGATCGATGTTTCTAACTCTAAGTTTGATGCAAAAAGCCAATGCCATTTGGAGAGTTTCCATAATCAGATGATTACAAGAAGACTTTCCAGTAAATAAATTATATGTTAGTCATTTGAAATGGAAACTTAAGTAGATCAAATTAACATAATAATACCACCTTACACTTGTGTCACAGGAATTCAAATTTTGGAAAGCACTTTTATATGCATTATCTCATTTGATCTTCATGTTGATTCTGTGAATTTCTATGGGGCAGGTATTTTCCCTCAATTAAGTCATTTCTGAAGTCCTATAATCATGTTTCCCACTAAAATAAAGTGCCCTCTGAGGGTGCTTTGCACATATCACACAGAAAATTGAAGTAGAATCAAATCTTTATTTTCCACTCTTCTCCTAGGAGCCCTCTCACCCCTGATCACAATCCTAATTGGGTTATCCTCTAGGGAAATGTATCCAAACCCCTTCCCCAGTTAAAGTATTCCTTGTTTTTTTTTCAGGCCCAATTACTATGATTAACAAACCAAGCTCAGGCAATGATAACAATACCTCATAGTTAACTAAATTTTCCAGTTTATTAAGAAGCTTCATGTCCAGACAAGAATCAGTTCATTAAACAAATATTCTACCCCTCTATGTGTCAGACACTGTTCTAGACACTGGGGACACAGTGGTAAACAACACAGGATAGTTCCCTGCTCTCATGGTGCTTACATTCTACTGGGAAACGTAGTCAAACAAGAAAACAAATTATGAATTTTAGATGATGAGTGCTATAAAAACATAAAACAAAATGGTAGGTTATATGACAGGGGATGACCAAGGCTGGTTGTTTATCACTTTAGATTAAGGGACGCTCTAGTTTGAATGTTTGTATCCCTCCAAAATTCACGTTGAAACTTAATCCCCATTGTGGTGGTATTAAGAGTGGCATTTTGGGAAGCAATTAAATCATGAGAGATCCACTCTCATCATTGGGATTTATGCTCCTATAAACAAGGCTTCAGAGAGTTGCCTGGCCTTTTTTTGCCTTTATGTCTCTTCTGCTATGTGAGGACACAGCGTTCATCCCCTCCAGAGGATGCAGCAACATGGCACTGTCTTGGAAGCAGAGAGTGCGTCCTTACCAGACACCAAATCTGTTGTGCCCTTAATCTTGGACTTGCTACCCTCCAGAACTGTGAGAGATAAATCTTTGTACTTTTTAAATTATTCAGTTTCAAGCATTCTGTTATAGCTGCACAAATGACTAAGATAAGGGAGTCAGGAAAATTTTCTCTGAAGTGATGGCCTTTGAGCTGAGAATTGATTTCTAGTCCTGGTACTGTGTGAGCCTTGGGCAAGTTAGTCAACTTGTTTAAGTGCTTGTTTATTCCTCTATTAAATGTGGATTATATGTAATAGCATAGTAATATTATCTACCTCATGATGTTATTTTGAGAATTTAAATAAGGTAATACAAGCAGAGGATTATTCACAAAGTTTTAAACATAAGTGCTCAACAAAGAATAATGTGTGATTATCCATGATTGTACAGTTGACTCTTGAACAACAGTTTGAACTGTGCAGGTCTACTTAGACACTAATTTATTAAAATAAATATATTGAAAATTTTTTTGAAGATTTGCAGCATTTTGAAAAAACCTGCAGGTCAACTATATAACTTAGAAATATAAAAAAAAGTAAGAAAAAGTTAGGTATGTCATGAATGCCTAAAGTATATGGAGATGATAGTCTATTTTATCATTTACTACCATAAACTATACACAAATCTATTATAAAAAGTGAAAAATTATTAGAACATATGCACACAAACACAGACTATACAAGGCGCCAATTCCCAAGAGAGAAATGTAAGCAAATGTAAAGATGCAGTATGAAATCTTAACTGTGTAGAATTATATAATAGTACGTACTGTACTATTACAATAATTTCATAGCCACCTCCTGTTGCCATTGCTGTGAGCTCAAGTGTTGCAAGTGTCCACTTAAAATGCCCTGTGATACTATCTGCATGAACAATTGTCTCTTCAGTAAATTGTATATCTGAGTAAAAAGAGATCTCTCCTGGGTCTTATATATTTTCCATCATGTTTAATGCAATATCATAAACCTTGACTAACACATAGGACCCATACAAGGTATACTAGTGATGCGGGAAGAGCTCCCAAGAAACAGAAAAGTCATGACATTTCAAGAAAAGTTGAATCGCTTGATATGTACTGTAGATTGAGGTTTGCAGCTGCGGTTGCCACCATTTCAGACAGATGATTCATCATGTAAACAGATGGCATAAACTTATAGTATCAACACGTGCAGTCCGGTATTGTAAATGTATTTTTCTTCCTTAAGATTTTCTTAATAATGCTTTCTCTTCTCTAGCTTATTTTACTGTAAGAATACAGTATGTAATATATATATGTGTTAATAGATGTCATGTCATTAGTAAAGCCTACTGGTCAACAGTAGGCTACTAGTAGCTAAGTTTTAGGGGAATCAAAAGTTATATGTGGATTTTTTTTTTACTGTGTGAGGTTTGGCACCTCAAACCTCCCGTGTTGTTCAAGGATCAACTGTACTTTGTCCTTGTAAACAAGCCATTAAATTGTGCAAGATGGTGATCATCATGTCTCTTTTTTAGTTAAAGAAATTGACATTTAGGGACGTGAGGAACTAATAGGTCACTAATGTGATAATAACTCACCCAGATTATCTATTTGCAATTAAATAAAAGGTTCTACAGCAGCAGTGCTATCCTTGAGACACTTTGGCATGCTGAGAACCAGTAACACTGGGGACAGGCAACCATTTTATACTCTTCAAAGCTGAATAGGACTTGCCATCCCATTTTCAGACTTCCAAAGAGGTATGAAGCAGTAATTTTAATGATCTCTAGAAAGAAAGCATCATTATATGGGATCAGTAATACTAAATGCAATAGATATAAAGCGACTTCATTAGGTTAGTTGAAAGTATGCACCATCACTTGCTCTTGAATAATAAGTAATACTCGTTCATTAAAACAAATACTCTCCTGTGAAACCCTAACCTATTTTTTGCTTAGACCAGTGCATTTTTAATCTAATAGAGTTAGAAAAAATTAATTCACATGTACTAAAATCATTACATTTTTATATTCAACAGTGTCTGATATATAGAATCTATAAAACTTGTGTTATTACAAACTGATAGGCTGTGATGGTGCATAATAAAGTTAAACCAATGTTCACAGGAATGATTCACAACGCTAGGGCAAAAAAAGAAAACCTCTTAGTGAAATAATCTGCTCTGGAGGGGAATGCTGAACATGCCTTCTGTACCCACCAAAGAGCCACTCACAACGTTCCTATCAGGTGGCCTAGAACCTGAAATTCCCTTCAAGTCAGAATTTGTGGTCTACTTTAATCCAGGTCTTTAGCAAAAAGAATAGGAGTAAGCCTAACTCTCAGTTCCAAGTAAGGTTGGGGATCTATGAGCTGTTGGCCTTAAATTAAACTTCATACAGCAAGATAGTTCCTTTTTGTTGATCCATTTACTGTTAACTAACAAGCATTTTTAACTATGCACCAAGCCTACATTTCCAGCATTTTTCATAGATTAACTAATTTAATTCTCATAGCAATCTTACAAGGATAAATGCTATGTATTAGTTGCTGGGGTATCCATAACAAAATACCCCAGACTGAATGGCTTAAACAACAGAAATTTATTTTCTCATAGTTTTGGGGACTGAAAGTCCAAGTTTAAGGTAACAACAGGGTTGGTCTCTTATGAGGCCTCTCTCCTTGGCTTGCAAACAGCTGCCCTCACTGCTTCTTCACATGGTCTCTCCTCTGTGCCATTATGTGCTTTGCAATGTCATCTCCCCATCCTTGTTTCTTACTCTTCTTATAAGGACAGTAGTCAGCTGGGCTCTGCGCCTCAGCCTGTAATCCCGCACTTTGGGAGGCTAAGGTGAGTGAATTGCCTGAGCCCGCAGGTTCTAGACCCACCTGGGCAACTTGGCGAGACCTCATCTCTACAATAAAGAAAAAAATTAGCCGGGCATGGTAGCGCGCGCCTGTAGTTCCAGCTACTTGGAAGGCTGAGACAGAAAGATAGCCGGAGCCCAGTAGGTCGAGGCTGCGGTGGCCGGGAGCGGCCACTGCACTCCAGTCTGGGCGACAGAGTGAGACTCCAACTCAAAAAAAAAAAAAAAAAAGGACAGTAGTCACACTGAATTAGATCCCCACCTTTATGGTCTCATTTTAACTTAATTCCCCTTATCTCCAAATAAGTTTACATTCTGACATACTAGGGTTTGGTACTTCAACATATGAATTTTGGTGGGACACAATTCAGTCCATAGTATATTATATATTTTTGCTTTAGAAAGAAGGAAACAAAGGCATGAGGGGATCAGGTAGTTTTTTCCAAGCAACTAAATAAGTGGCAGGAGTGAGATTTGAACTCAAGCAATTGGCTTTTGAGCTAACACACGTTTACCCACTTGTACAATAGTACTTTGTATGCCAGGAAGATGGCAATTCCCTGCCCACTCTTTGAATGCCCCTTAGACGATGGGGTTCTCTATGTAGTTTCCCATTCTATGTGGAATGGGAAAATCTATGACAGTTATTACTAACTGAATTGTGTTGCCATTTTGAATATGGGATATGAGGAGGACAGAATACCATTTGTGTACCCAAAGAACAGTTTATACTGAGTGAGCATCCCTGGAAGATGATATCTCAGAGTGAAAGGTCCATCTTTTTTATGTCATAATGCCTCCATCTGGGATGCAACAAATTCAGATCCTAAAGACCTCCCTGTGGCTGGGTATGCTCAGCACTAGTCTCACTTCCTGTTCTCAGTGAGGGAGAAGGGAAAATGTGAGGATTAGCCCTTTCAGAACAGAGAGTAGAGGTTACTGAAACCTTCAAGAAACTGACCAACATCATGGAGATATGTCTAACTTCTGAATAGGCCACATCCTGCCTTGTTTGTTCAGTTACTTGAGCTGATTGTTAGCAACTTTGGCTACCGTCATCCTTACTGCAGAACTATTTTAAACAGAATCTTTCCTTCCTTTTTCAAAATTGAAACTGGTGCTTGAAGAACAGTGTAGTTCCCAGGATTATATTTGCATATCCCTTCACTGTAAGAATTCTGCTTTATGAAGGAGTTTCACCACTGACCAGGTAGTTTTGAGAAATATTTACCAATACCTTCCAAGGACTACATCCTTCTAGGTTTGTGAGATAAATTCATGATCATTAAGCACTTTGAAAAGATAAGGTCCTGTTTGATTTCCAAATATTACACCTGAAAAAATTTTGCAATGTTGACTCTTTTTAGACAAATAATGCAAAAATTTAAGAAGTTACAATTAATAAAATCTAGCTTGTTGTTGAACCTCAGAACAGGCTTTTTCTGGGCTATGCTTCTCCTTCTACCATTGACAAAAAACAACCTTGCCAATTTATTCTTGAATTTTCAAACTGAAGGAATATTGGAGATTATTAAGTCCAGCTCCTTAATAAATCCAGGCTTTAAAATTCATATGCAATGGAGAAGGAAGCATTTACCAAGCTTCAGGGGTATGGGGTCATCTTTCTTGTTCACTGCTGTCTCCTTCAAGCCCAGCACAATGTTTGGCCTATGGTAGGAATTCAACAAGGAGTTTCAAATGGGTAAGTGATTAAGGACTCTTATGACTGAAAAATAAATTTAAAAGGTCATATGATTCGTTTCCCTAACTTTTTAAAAGTCATATTAAGTCTTTTACAAAATACACATTTAGAGCCGGGCTCGGTGGCTCAGCCTGTAATCTCGCGCCTTTGGGATGCTGAGGTGAGTGGATTGACTGAGCCCGCGGGTTCGGGACCCACCTGGGCAGCGAGACCTCATCTCTACAATAAATCAAAAAATCAGCTGAGCATGGTAGCGCATGCCTGTAATTCCGGCTACTGGGAAGGCTGAGGCGGAAGGATCGCCAGAGCCCAGCAGGTTGAGGCTGCAGTGGCCGGGAGCGGCCACTGCACTCCAGTCTGGGCGACAGAGTGAGACTCCAACTAAAAAAAAAAAACAAAAAAACAAAACAAAACAAAAAATACACATTTAGGCCAGGCTCAGTGGTTCAGCCTGTAATCCCAGCACTTTGAAGAACCCAGCAAGTCGAGGCTGCGGTGGCCGGTAGTGTGCCATTGCACTCTAGTCTGGGTGACAGAGTGAGACTCCAACTCAAAAAAATATACACATTTATCCTGTTGCTAAAGACTATCAGAGGCGGATACTCTTCCTCCAAAGAATAACATCAGTGAAAATGAAAATAGGTGTAATCTTGTGAAGCTGCAAGAATGTTAAGAAATTGTTTTTTCACTCTTGTGTTTTTTCTTTGTCAAAGTGATACATGCACAAGATTAAAGAGTCAAATAATACAACACAATTTTATAATAATATAATAATTCTAATTTCAAAATAACTAGATTTGTAATGTTTCCAACACAAAGAAATGATAAATATTCAAGGTAATGGATATCCTAAATATCCTGATTTGATCATTACACATCGTATTCGTGTATCAACCTCTGTAGCAAAGCATCCCAAGCACTAATGACCTTCACTGATCAGAAATCTCCCTTTGATAGATCCTCTGTCCTTCATTTGCACTATTCCGAAGTTGATTGTTTCTTCAAAGGTCTCTTTTTCACCAGTCTGAAAGGCTTTACTGGTTTCACTTTTTAGTCATCTTGTTTCTCCTTTGGAACCCCTACATTTTTCTTGTCCCTCTTAAGTATTAAAATTATTCTGAATGTATAGAGGTCAAATATCTAAATGATTATAAAAATGTAAATGAGATTTAGATAAAATGGATTTCAAATGCAAATACCCACAAATATGATAAGAAGAAAGTTAAGCCTTTTTTCTTTATTATAACTGTACTTTTGAATGGAATGCTGGATTTGGTATGAAGGAAGGAGTGAAGAGGAGAGGCTTTTTAAAAAAAATGTTTTTCTCCATTTTCCCACATGATTTTTTTTCAGTCCCTCTTGCAGTCTATGCGTGACAATTCTCTAGGAGACTGCCATTTCAAATGCATTGTCGTGCCTGTTAGCTGAACTGCAAATTGTCACCTCTCTCTCTCTCGGGAGTACTCCTGCCTCGTGAGACTGAAGAAAAATCCAGAAAATCATTTCTAATTACTACAGTACTGAAGCTGACCAGAAACATCACAAATACAACCTTATTTCTCACTGGAGTGGCAGAGCCTCAAAGCTGCAATCTGCTTTCTTGATTAGCAACAATAGTTGATTTTTAAAAATATGGTATGGTTTCCCTGAACAGGATTATAGATTGTGGATAAGTTGGAGGAGATAATAAAGGGAGTTTCATACCTTAATGATAACTTGCCATGGGATTTTGTTTATTTATACAGCTTGAATCCTTCAGAAAATTGAATTTTTATTGTTTTTGTACCTTTCATTCCTAAGCCTCAATCTGTTCCTATGGGAGAAAATATTGCATAAAGCACAGCTTGCTAGCACACACAGAGATGGCAGAGTGGACTCATAGTCTATTGGTACTGGGTAGTTTCTTGGCATCATGGTTCTTTTGAAAACATTATTTCTGATACTACTCTTCCTCCAAAGAATAACATCAAGTGAAAATGAAAATAGGTATAGTCTTGTGAAGCTACAAGGATGTTAAGAAATTGATTTTTCACTTGTTTTTTTCTTTGTCAAAATGATACATACATAAGATTAAAGAGTCAAATAACACAATTCTATAATTCTATAATAATATAACAATAATTCTAATTTCAAAATAGCAAGATTTGAAATGTTGCCAACACAGGAGGAGGGGCAAGATGATGATGGAAGCAGTCGCAGAGTGTGCGTCTCTGCATAGGTGAGTGTGCATAAGAACAAATCTGCATGCATGTGTATGTGCAAAGGGGTGAGCAAATGTTCAAATGAGGGGAGACATGGAAACAAGCACTCAGAGCACTTCTGCAGAAACAGCTGCAACTTACCACTGCTCTGAATTCAGCGTTCCCACACCAGGAACATCCATCATTCTTGGGGCATCTCTCAGGAAAAAGTGGCAGCAAAATCAGCCACCTCTCAGCACCTGGATACCTGGCCTGATACCACCAATTGAGGCAACATGTCAGGCACTGGTAGCAGGGACCATGAAGAAAGCACAAGGAGGAGGTCTAAAGCTGAGTCCCACTAGAGGAGAAGACTCCAGCTGGCCCCATTTTCTCTGTCCCAGAACCTGGACAGAGACATCCTTTGATTCTCCTGGTACTGAGAAGCCTGCATCCTGGGACTGAGGGGTGATCTCTGCACCCCTCTGGGATTGATCATCATTGACAAGGGAGGATACTCCAGGCACATGATACTCAGATACAGCGGCTGGCTTGGAAACCCAGATGCCCCACCCTTCACACTGGCCCATTCACAGACATGTACAGAGGGGGAAATCTAGTAGCAGATGGGTAGGGGTCTGCTTGATTCTGTCAAGCCCCTTTCTCCCAGCAGTTCATGGGGGTGTCTGGTCCATATGGAGACCAGCCTCATCAGCCAGCAAAGAGAGCAGAGGGGAGGGTCTAGAGACCAAAGCCTCCACCTGCCCCCACTCCCTACCACAGTGAGCCAATAGCCAAAAGTTGGGTGCTTGGGACACTCCAGTAAAAAAGGAATCTAAAATTCCAGAAATGGCCACAAGAGAGAGCAAGAGGGCACTCAAGGCTCACAAAAGACTGGAGTGCTTTGTTTTTCTCATCCTCTCCATACATATCTTTGTGTATGTGTGTTTTATTTGATTCTTCCCCCTTTTTCCCTATTATTTTTTGTTTTTGTATATGAGTATATTTGAGGGTGAGTGTATCTTCATTTTTTGTTGTTGTTGTTTTGGTTTGCTTTTGGTTTGGTTTGGTTTCTTTATCCATTCGTTTGCTTGCTGTTTGTCTTCCTTTTTCTTCTTTCTGTTCATCTTCCCTTCTTCTCCCTTCTTTCTTTGTTCTCTCTTCATTCTTTTCCTTTCTCTTATCCCATTTTGGATTCAGGGGGTATACATACACTCCCACCATGTGGATATAGTGTAAGGTGGTGGCAACTGGGTTTCAGGAGGTCCACACCCCAGTCTGCAGATACTGCAGGTAGCTTCTGAACCTTAGCTCCCCCATTAAACCTTAACCAAATCTCAAAACTGTAAAAAGACATCACAGTCCCCCATATCCAGCCCAGCTTCAAAATTGAACAAATCCAGAAGCTCTACTTAAAGAAGAATAGGGGGTTGAACAAACAGAAGTGAAAGTTATCCTCCCCCTCACTGAGAAATGGGATTAAAGAGGAAAACAAGCAGGGGAATACCTCACAAATTGAGAAAAATCAATGGAAGAACACAGGTATCCCCCAGACCTCTGGAAATGCAGCACCTGAGAATACAGACTTCAGAACTCAAACAATGGAGAGCCCCTAGTACAACTGGTCTCAGACCACAAATCTAGACATTAAGGTATTGATGAAAACAATGACTAAAAATCATGAAAGGCAAGAAGAAAGAATGAAATAGTTGATAACAATAAAGAGCACAATGAACTAAATAAATAAACTGAGAAGCATGGAAAGCAGAAGAAAGAATCTGAGAGCTTGAAGACTGAAATATGGAACTAATCCAAATGATTAAAAACATAGAAAAAAAAATTTTTAAAGACAGAACAAAGCCTTCAGAGATGTGGACATATATTAAGAGGTTGAACTTATGCCTGATTGGCATTCCTGAGGCAGAAAGGTAGACAGAGAACACCTTGGAACAAGCATTCCATGAGGATATACAAAACTTCCCTTATCTCATCAGAGACATGACCATCCAAATGCAAGAGATTCAGAGAACCCTTGCAAGGCATAAACTGAGAAAAACAATTCCCAGACAGATAGTAACCTGCTTACACAAAGTAGGTATAAAATTAACAATTCTAAAGGCAGTGAGAGAGAAAGATCAGACTATCTGCCAGGGAAGACCAATTAGAATAGCAGCAGACTTATCTGCAGAAACACTACAAGCTAGAAGAGACTGAACTCCAATCTTCAAAGTTCTCAAAGATAAACAATTTCAACCAAGAATTTTATACCAGCTAAGCTAAGCTTCATCAGCAAATAATTAAAAACCTTCCCAGACATCCAATCCCTAATAGATTATGCTGCTTTCAGACCAGCTCTACAGGAACACTTAAGAAGTTATTAAGCTGGCCGGGCTTGGGGACTCAGTCTGTAATTCCAGCATTTTGGGAGACCGAGGTGAGTGGATTGCCTGAGCCTGCAGGTTCGAGACCCACCTGGGCAACTTGGTGAGACCTTGTCTCTACAATAAATCAAAAATTAGCTGGGTGTGGTGGTGCACACCTGTAGCTCTGACTACTTGGAAGGCTGGGGCAGAAGGATTGCCGGATCCCAGCAGGTCGAGGCTGCTGTGGCCAGGAGTGTGCCACTGCACTCCAGTTGGGTGACAGAGGGAGACTCCAACTAAAAAAAAGTTATTAAGCAGAGAAGAAAGAAAAAAAATAGAATGACCATACTCTTCCTAGGTGAAAAGGAAAACACAGAATCAACAGAGAATACATCATGACTGTAAACTTGAAAACATACATAGACACAAAAGTTAAAATCAAACAAGCAAACAAACTAATAAGAGCCTCACGACAGGGATAAGCACTCACATTTCAATAGTCAGCTGAACGTGAATGGACTAAATGCACCACTAAAAAGACATAGAATGGCAAACTGGATTAAAAAGCATGGCCCAACAATATGCTGCCTACAGGAAACACATCTCACTACAAAGGACACCCACACACTCAAAGTTAAAGGATGGAAAACAAACTTTAAGGCCAATGGAAAACAAAAGTGGCAGGAGTTGCAATTTTTTTTTTTTTTTTTTTTGAGTTGGAATCTCACTCTGTCACCCAGACTGGAGTGCAGTGGCCGCTTCCGGCCACCGCGACCTCGACCTGCTGGGCTCCGGTGATCCTTCCGCCTCAGCCTTCCAAGTAGCCGGAATTACAGGCATGCGCTACCACACCCGGCTGATTTTTTGATTTATTGTAGAGATGAGGTCTCGCTGCCCAGGCGGGTCTCGAACCCGCGGGCTCAGGCAATCCACTCACCTCAGCCTCCCAAAGGCGGGGGATTACAGGCTGAGCCACCGAGCCTGGCAGGAGTTACAATTTTAATATCAGACAAAACAACCTTCAAGCTATCAAAAATTTAAAAAGATACAGAAGGACCCTACATAATGATAAAAGGTTCAATCCATCAACAGTAAATATCCATCCTAAATATATATGCACCCAACAGAGGAACACCAGGATTTATAAAGCAACTACTAAGTAAACTAGAAAAGGATATTGATTCTAACGCTATCATAACTGGGGACTTAAATACCTAGTAACAACCCTAGATAGATAATCAAGACAAAAAATCAATAAGGCGATCCAGAACCTTAACTTGATGCTTGACCAAATGGACTTAACAGATACTTACAGAACTTTACCCAACAACAGAATATACATTCTATGCATCATCACATGGAAAATACTCCAAGATCAACCACATCCTCAGCCATAAATCAGGCATAAACAAATGCCATAAGATTGAAATGCTACCATGCACCTTCTCAGAACACAGCAGAATAAAAATAAATATTTCCACCAACAAAATTCCCCCAAAACACACAAAGACATGGACACTAAACAGCACAATGCTGAACAACTCCTGAGTCAACACAGAAGCAAAACAGAAACTAAAAGTTTCTTGGAAACAAATGAAAACAAACACACATCTTACCAAAACCTCTGGGATAAAAGCAATTCTAAGAAGGGAATTTATGTCTCTATGAACACACACCAAGAAATTAGGAAGATCACAAGTCAACAGCCTGACAAATCACATAAGGGAACTGGAAAGGTAGGACTACCAAAACCCTAACTTCAGCAGAAGAATCCACATCACCAAAGTAAAAACACAAATATGGGATATAGAAGACAAAAATATAGAAAAACTCAATGAAGCAACAAAAGATGGTTCTTTGAAAGGATACGCAAGATTGACAGGCCCCTAGCCTGATTGACCAAGAAAAAGGGACAAAAAGCCCAAATAAACACAATCAGAAATGCAAAAGATCAAGTTACAACTGAACCCAAAGGAATATAGAATATTATCAGAGATTATAATGTACATTTGTATGGAAATAAACTAGAAAACCTAAATTAAATGGAGACTTTCTGACATCACACAACCTCCCAAGGTTGAAAAAAAAGAAATTGAGACCCTAAATAGACTGATAACAACCCAGGAAATTGACTTCATCATAAGAAAACTACCTACAAAAGAAAAACCCTAGATCAGATGGCTTTCCAGCAGAATTCTAGAAAACATACAAGGAAGAGCTATTGAAAGTATTTCAGGAAATCAAGAAAGCTGAAACTCTCCCAGATCATTTTATGAAGTTAACATCACACTGATACCCAAACTGGGCAAAGACCTAACAAAGAAAGAGAACTACAGACCAATATCCCTGATGAACATAGATGCAAATATTGTCAACATGAGTCTTACAAATTGAATCTAACAACACATCTCAAAAATTATCCACCATGACCAAGTAGGCTTCATCCTCAGCATGCAGGGCAGGTTTAACATCTACAAAACCATAAATGTAATTAAATATATCAACAGATATAAAAACAAGAACCACTTGATTATATGATTAGACACAGAAAAGGCTTTGACAAAATTAGCATCCATTCTTGCTAAAAGCCCTTGAGCTTCTAGGTATGGAGGGAACATACCTCAAATAGTAAAAACCATCTACAATAAACCCACAGTCAATATATTACTCAATGGACAGAAATTGGAAGCATTTCCTATGAAAACCAGAACAAGACAAGGTTGTTCATTCTCACCCCTCCTGTTCAACATAGTGTTAGAAGTCCTAGCTAGAGCAATCAGACAAGAGAAGGATATCAGGGATATACACATAGGAAAAGAGGAAACTAAGCTATCCCTCATTGTGGATGATATTATCCTATACCTGGAAAACCCAAGGAAATCTGTCAAAAACCTCCTTGCACTGATGCATGACTTTGGCAAAGTCACAGAGTATAAAATCAATGTGCAAAAGACAGTTGCATTTTTATACATCAACAGCAAACAGAGAATGAAATAAAAAGTGCAATCTCATTCACAATAGCCACATCAAAAAAAAAAAAATTGAAATACCTTGGCATCTTCTTAACCAGGGAAGTGAAAGACCTTCAGAACAAACCTACAAAACACTGCTCAAAGAAATCAAAGAAGAAACAAACAAATGGAAAAATAACCCATGCTCATGTAGTGGAAGAGTTAGCATTGTTAATATGTCCATCCTACCCAAGGCTATCTATAGATTCAAAGAAATACCTATTGAATTACCATCGTCATTCTTCTCAGACCTGGAAATGACAATACAGAAATTCATATGGAAACAAAAAAGACTACAGATAGCCAAAGCAATCCTCAGAAAAAGAAACAAAGTAGGAGGTATCACACTTCCATACTTTAAATTTCATTATTAGGCTACAATAATCAAAACAGCCTGGTATTGGTACAAGAACAGGTATATAGAACAATGGAACAGAATAGAGATTCTGGGAGCAAAACCTCAGTTTCTCAACCAACTCATCTTCGACAAAGCCTACACCAACAACCACTGGGGAGAGGAGAACCTAATCAGTTAATGGTGCTGGGAAAACTGGCTGACCACATGCAGAAGAATGAAACAGGAACCCTACCTATCACCATACACAAAAATCAACTCCAAATGGATCAAAGACCTAAATGTAAAACCTCAAACTATAAGAATGTTAGAAAATGCAGGAGACACCCTTATAGAAACTGGAATAGACAACAAATTCCTGATCAAAACCCCAGATGCCCATGCCATAAGAGATAAGATTCACAAGTGGGACCTCATAAAACTGAAAAGCAAAAGAAACTGTCAAGAGAAGAGGAGACGGCCCACAGAATGGGAAATAAATATTTGCCAACTATATATCTGACAGAGGTCTAACATCCAGGATCTACAAGGAACTCAAGCGTGCCCAGAGGAAAAAAAATAAACAGCCTCATCAAAAAGTGAACGAAAGACATAAAAAGACACTTCTCAAAAGAAGACATACAAGAAGCCAACAGACACATGAAAAAATGCTCAGCCTTACCAATCATCAGAGAAATGCACATCAAAACCACATTGAGATACCACCTAACTCCAGTAAGAATGCCCATCATTAATAAAACAAAAAACAACAGATGCTGGTGAGGATGTGAAGAAAAGGGACTGCTTCTACACTGTTAATGGGCATACAAACTAGTTCAACTTCTATGGAAAATAGTGTGGTGATTCCTAAAAGAATCTAAGTGACCTTCCATATGATCCAGCAATCCCCTTTATGGGAATATACCCAGAGCAACTCAAATCATTCTACAAAAAAGATACCTGTGCACACATGTTTATTGCAGCACCATTTACAATAGCAAAAACATGGAGCCAATCATGTTGCCTGTCAAAAGTGGACTGGATAAAAAAATGTGGTATATATACATGATGGAATATTATGCAGCCATAAAGAAGGGGGAAAAAAAACTATAGACTTTGCAGCATCTTGCATGGATTTGGAGTCTATCATACTCAGTGATCTATCACAGAAACAAAGAACTGAGTACCACATGTCCTCACTCATAAATGGACCCTGAACATCTAGCATAATACTACAAGTAAGGGATTGGCAGTAGTGGGACACTGCCAGGAGGGAAGGGGGCACATAAAATCAATAAGGGTGCCCTATCCTAATCCAGGCTAAGTGAGGGCCAATGGGAGGCCCAAACTTCACCTGTACCTAGATCACTTATGTACCCAATCATGACTTGTACCCCACATCTTTAAAATTAAGAAAAAGCAAAAAGAAAATGAAATGTTGCCAACACAAAGAAATGATAAATGTCCAAGTTGATGGATATCCTAAATACTCTGATTTGATCAATACACATTGTATGCATGTATCAAAATCTCCCAGGTATCCCATAAATATGTACAACTACGATGTATCAACAGAAAATTCCGTTGTATAATATAATATAATATTATTCTATAATAATATGAAAAGCATATATCCCTTAACCTCTTCCATATCCTATATATTACTCCCTGGAGTTAACTTTCATCTACTTTAGTGTTTCTTTTGATATTTAATATTGTAGTGCCATTAGCCTAAATAAACATTGTCTGTTAGAAATATAGTGAGAACCACATATGTGAACTGTAAATGTTCTATTAGCACCATTAAAAATGCAAAAAGAAAAAGGTAAATAGTGTTTTTACTTAACCCAATATGCTCCAAATATTATCATATCAAGATTCACTGAGTATTAAAAAATTAATGAGAATTTTTGCATTCTTTTTTCATATTTAGTTTTTGATATCTAGTATGTAGTTTACATTTACAACTCATCTCCATTTGTATATTAAATTTTCATTAGAAATGTTTGATCTATGTGTAGATTCCCTATAATTTGAAAAAGAAGATTCATATACCCAAGTTGTTCCAAACACACTTAAAAACTTTTCAGTAACTGAATTAAGTATAAGATCTTTAAACTTTAATTGGTTAAAATTAATAAATTTAAAATCTCAATTCTCAATTGCACTAGGCCCATTTCAAGTGGTCCAACACGACATGAGGTAGTGACAATTGTATTGGGCAATGCAGGTGTAAATAATATTATTACATTATTACAAAGTACTTTGCTATTTTTTAGTCTTAGATATAATTAATCAATATCTCACTGTTGAAAATAAGACTTATTTACTTTTATTGTCCCCTACCATACAAATATATACACATACTCTCTTCCTATCTTCCTCTTCTGTCCCTATAATGATATTATTTTGGCTAAACCAACATATGTAGTTAATATTCTTTGTTGCTTTTTATGTACTTATTCTTTCCCATGTAAAAATCCCCCTTTAAATACATTTGGATATACTGTATCAATTTCATATTCTTGGAAAAAAATTATCTTCCCTAAGCCCTTTAGAGTATAACAGGACTGCCTTTTATAATCATTCTGGGGATTCCCTTTGCCCCTCTTCTAATTTGCATCCCATGTGACTTTTATTACAAGCCTTCCTTCTTCTTGGTTTATGCCTCCATTTTGGTGGAAGAAATGCCCTAGTTATTTTCTGAAAAAAGAGTATTGTCTCAAGTCAAGGGTGATTTCTCAAGTATGAAAGTATGTTTATTATACCGTCATAATTAATAGTTTGGTTGGGTATAACATTCTAGGCTGAATATATTATTCTCTCAGCATTTTCAAGGTTTGTTTCATTGCCTCCTAGCTTCTAATATCACAATTGAGAAATTTTATGCCATTCTGAGTCCAGTTCATTCTCTCTGAATGTTTGTAGTATCTTCTCTTTGTCCCACATTTCCTGAAATTTCACAGTGAAGTGGTTTAGCCATGGACCCTATCAGTATGAAGATTTATGTCTTTTAAGAGTAGATGTTTTTCCTTGAATTATTTCTTTGATCCTTTTTACTACATTTTCTCTGTCTTCTTTCTCTGAAATGCTTTAATCCTGTAATGATCCTCTAATTTTCTATCCCTTTACCATCATTTTGTCTTTTTGTTCTACTTTCTGACAGATTTCCAACAACTTTATCTTTAAAATGTTCTGGTCTTTTGAGTGTTTACATTTTTGCTATAATTTTTTATTTCTAAGATTTCTTTCTTATTCCCTGAATGTGTGTGTATAAAATTTGTTACTTTTCATGAATCTTTTTATATCATATATCTCCCTGTATAATCTTTTCCTAACCAATTGTTTTAGCTTGCTTTTTGTATATACGTTTGCTTGTTGTTTTGGTCTCTGCCATTCATATTAGAGACTTTCCTCACTTGTCTGATCATCCTTGGCTTTCATATTGAAGAATGAGACACTGAAAAGCCAATTATAAGCTCTCGGCTTGTATGTTTCATTGTAGAGTATCCTGATTGAGTAATTTCTTTGGGGAATCCTCTATTTCAGTATTCTTAGGTGTTTCCTGTTATGTGAGTTAGAGTCACCAAGTAAAACACTTCAGATTTCTTGCCGTGATAATGGTGTTCTGAGAGATGAGTCGGGAGAGAGGGCTGGGGATCTCAATATTCAACTAATAATCCTGCTTTCATTACAGTATCCAATGTACACTTTTACTCAATACCTCTATTTTCAGTACAATACCCAACTCTCGACTGTGACCGGTGTTCCCTTCCCAGAACCTCTAACTTACCTTCTACAGAGAATAAATTCCCAATCCTTTGTTAAAGTGTGGGAAAACTGTTTCTCCAGTGCTCTGAGAAGAAAAGGGGATTTTGGCAGATTAAAGGAAAATGTTAGTCTCTGATTTCCCCTAAAACCTTATAAAAGTTAAAATATAAGGATATTTTAAAAGGCATAAACCTACAATAAAAAGTAAACATGAGAGGTGATCAGAGAATACAATTTTGAGCACTGGAAAACTCATAGACAAATAATACTTGTTTTAAAAATCTCAAGAAAGCCTAAGCCCAAACTGTCAATGGGAAAAAGAAACAACTCAATTTACATTATCAAACTTTAAATTAAGAAACAATTAGATCTAATATCGTCATCATCATCAGGAGCACGAAGAAGGTAGTACCTGAGAAGGCTTGTAATTGACACAATATCTTTGGCTGAGTTCTGTTAGAATAACAGTAGGCAGCATCTGGCATAGGGCTTGGTCAGTTATTGTTCAAGAAATAACAGAGAATGGGTGGATAGCAATGATGATGATGATGATGGTGATGACATTCGCCTCACATACTCCAACCATAGGAATTGGACATATTATGGTGTCACAAATGTAAATTTTTCTACCGATCTTCTTTTATTTCAAAATATTCTGTTTTATACATGGAATACTGGCCTTTTAAAAAATCAGTTTTAAAAACATATTTCTGGCCATCTAGCTAAAAGCAGTACGCTAAGTCAATCAGGAGCCTTTTTGTTCAAATCAAGGAACCTGTAGTTTTAGTCAAAGCAGCTAAATTGTCTATTACAGAAATTACTACACTATTTCATAAATCCTAACTCATGTATATTTGTGTATTTTAAGGCATCTCCAGTTGGGATGTAACATACAATGAATGGGTACATTTCTTTTCCCACCAAAAAGAAAGTGTTAGTAAACCTATGGTGTTTCCTTCAATAAATGTGATTGAGGAAATATGACAAATAACACTGTGGAGAACACAAGCTACTGCTCTGAACAGCGAGGTGCTTTTCTGAACTTAGTCCTTGGTTAGGTTTAGAGAAAAGAAGGGTTTATGTAAACTGGAGAGTCAGAAGGAAGTTTTCTCAAGACTAGCCAGGCAGGTTGAATTGGCTACCTACAAAAAGACAAAGAAAGAGTAGGTCCCTCACTTAGTGATAAAGAATCCTGGTCATTTTGACCTCCACTATAAGTACAAGGAGGTTGAGGCCAAATCTGTGGGATAGTTTTTGACTACAAGCTATAATTCAAAGTGATATAACAAAATTAAAGATTAGTAAATCTGATACTAAATTGTACATATGTATACAAATCTTTAAAAAGACAAACTGAAGCAAAACAAAATAAAATCGCAAAAGCTATAAACAAACTATCTTCTCATAGATTTAACGAAAGCTTTTTTGTGGTTAAATATTATGTATTTTTAAATAGAAGATGGGAGTATTCTTTTTCTTAAGAAGATCGTTTTAAGAAACATGTTTATACTGTATGCCTACTTGCTTAGACTGCATGGCTGTGCCATACTACCACCACCTGGTGGCAGTTTACCTAATTTGAGAATTTGCAAGATTTTTTTCTTTTTCATTTTAACATGATTATTCCCTTGAAGGTCAAAACTGCAAACCTGGAAATATGAAGGACAAAAAAGTCACAATACTTATCCAGGTACTTAGAGCTCATTTGTGGACATTTATTAGTCCACCTCCCTACAGAAATAGACTATCATGATCCCTTTCTGCCATTTACTCTTACATTTATTTTTTTGGTTGCTAATTTGAGATAAATTGGCTTTGGCACGTGTATTGAATCTTTTTTTCCTCAAGTGCTACACAGAGTGCCAAGAGTTGGAGAGGAGCTTGTGGGTTTGTACGTATGGCTCATGAATGCTTTGATTAACTTGTTAATGAGACAGGTGGAATCTCATTATAGAAAGTTTGTCCTGATGAAAAAAATGCTAAGTATATGATAACGAGGTTGCACAAACCTGGCTTATCCTGGGTAAAATTATGAGATATGTGAAAATTCTCTCTCGTGGCCTGCTCGCTTCCCCTTTCCTTCCGTTTCCTTTAGCAGCCTTCTATCCAAGAGCGTGTTCTGGTTCTCTCCTCCCATCCAGAATTTAGCTTCTCATCCACATCTCTCCTAGAGCCAGGACTTCTCTCACTACATTTCCCTAAGCTTCATAATCAAAGTGAAATTGACCTGTCCTATATCTTCTCTCAAGCTCTTTAGGATTCTTAATGTAGGGAGGTTTTAACCTTATTTCCACTGCAATGCATGTGTCTGATAATACTACATACACACATGTGTCTGATAATACATACATGACACAGCTCCTGCAGCATACCAGGGTTTGTGCAATGCTTTGTACACCACCTGTAAATTTTATTCACTCAAGAAAGCATATTGAGTGAAAAGAACTAGAAATGGTGATATTTTAGGGCTATTCTTGAATCTTCTCTATTTTATTTTATTTTATTTTTGAAGTAGATCTTTTAAACTTTAAAATGTTTAAATCCACCATATGGCTTGTGTTATGCTGCAACTGATTGCGACACACCAAAATGTCAAGACACTTGAATCCACTAATCTGGTCATGGTCTGACACAATGTATCAGTCAGTTTATCTGAAGATCAAACATGCGCTTAAAAAAAAAACTGAGGGGACTTTCCTTTTTCCTCCAAAATAACCACGAGAACATGAGAAGGAAAGGAGAAGTGTTTTGATAGATTATTGGGAGAAGTGTTTGGACCTGATAGGGCCTTTTACTAGCTTTTAAGTAGTATCAGGTAGTCAGTTTCTTATTCTACCTATACACGGGACCAATCCTTTGTATGTTCCCCAATCTTGGTCTAGTAGACACATATTGGATTAATTCCTCAGTACACCTTTTCTAAGAATTGATCCCTCTTTGATTACAACTGAAGCTGTTATAGTCTCACACTGCAACTCCAGCCCCAGTCACATTTGTTGTTGAACCCTAAGTTTACTGAACTCATTTGGATATGGGAATATGGAAATAACAAAGAAACTAGTTTCTCTCTGGGTGGCTGCACAAAAACATGGAAGTCCTGAGCACTAAGATGGCCATGTTTTTCATGATGTAGACAAAAGAAGCAGCAAAACTGGACTGCAGAGAACAATGAAGAACTCTCAGATGGCATGTGAATTCTCGTTCCCAGGCTGTTCTTGAGGCCCAGAAACATTTCTGTCCTCACCTCTCTGAGACACTCTATTATTATTATGATCCCTCCTTTTTGTTTTCTTAAGCTATAATGAGTTGGCATCCTATTACTTTCAAACAAAGAATTACTAAGTGAAGTACCTAGTAACATAAAATACATTTGCAGTGTCTTTCTCAAAGGGAAGGGCTTTTTGAGGTATGATTTTAAGAATGCAATAAGTTTATTTTATTGCCCTTTCCCATTTTCTTTTATTTGACCAAAAAGGGGAGAACAAAATGCATATTACTTACCTGTTTATATATTTTTTCATTTGAAGATAATCTCTCAGAGGGAAGGAACCATAATTTATTTTTTTCATCAGGCCTAAAGTGTCTGGTATGGCACCATATACCTGACAGAACCTTATAAAACTTCATCATGATGTTGTATTTGATTACAAAAAGGAAAAAACCTCAATTAATGCTAATTTAAAGAGGGATAAGATAGCAGAAAAGCTGTGATCAAAGGAAGTGTGGCAAACTATATTCTCCAAAGGTGGCTGCAACGATGTTTTCTACTGCACATGCTCTCTAGAAAGTTGCCACTCCCCCATCAAGATATGCAGCTAATTCTTCCCCCCATCCCCTTAAATCTAGTAGGGCTTGTGTCTTGCTTGCAACAAGAAATGAGATAGATATAAAGCAACAAGATTTCTGAGACTAGATCTTAAATGGTGACATAGCATCTGCCTTGTTTGCTGGAATAATCACTCAGGAAGTTTTCAGACAGCACTATGGCTGCCACACTCTGAGGAAGCCCGAACTATCCTGTACAAAGAGATAACATGGAGAAGCACCAAAACTGTATGAAATGAAGTCTGACTAACCCTTTCCCCTTTAGCTCACAACTATCCATCTCTAGCCACCATTTGACAGCAACTGCAGGGGGTCCCCAAGCCAGAACTTCCCAGATGAACCCTTCCCAACTTCCTGATCCATAGAAACCATGAGGTGAGAAAATGATTATTGTTTTCAGCCTTTACATTTTGGAGTGATTTATTCCTTAGCAATGATAACTAAACTAGGAAGAATAACCTCAACATCTGCAGGAGCAGAGTTTTCTTGGTGCCCTTCTACAAGTAATTGACGACCAAAAAAAGCAAACAAACAAAAACATTTGAGAATCAAAACTTCAAAGCAAAGAAGTTAGGAAAAAGCACTATTCCTGACTATATATTTCTTCTTTTTAAAAAAATCTAGCTGGGTGTGGTGGCTCATGCCTATCATCCTAGCACTTTGGGAGGCTGAGGTGAGAGGATTGCCTGAGCCCATGGGTTTGAGACCAGCCTGGGCAACTTGGCGAGACCTCGTCTCTACAATAAATCAAAAATTAGCCAGGCATGGTAGCGCATGCCTGTAGTTCCAGCTACTTGGAAGTCTGAGGCAGAAGGATCACGGAAGCCCAGCAGGTCGAGGCTGCAGTGGCCAGGAGCATGCCACTGCCCTCCAGCCTGGGTGACAAAGTGAGACTCCAACTCAAAAAAAAAAATCTAGTCTTTCTTTTTTAAAAGTAGCTTTTCTTTAGATCAACCCCATTTTATTTAGTGCTTTCTATAGCCATTGTTCCCATGTGTGAAATGTGGTGGTAATGAGCCAGATGATGGATCTGTTGATGAAATTGTTTTGGTTACTCAAGGATTGTCAGTCTGTAGTGCTGTATAATTACAAAAAATATGCTTGTAGGCAATTGAAGGGAAGGAAAAGGAAGAGAAGAAAAAAATCAATTTCGATATAATGGCTTATTCTGCTAATTTACTGACTGACTTAACAGTTACTATAAGTTCTTCTGATACTCGTATACCCCTTACAGAATGATTGACTTAGCAGATTACCCATGCAGTTAATTGCCATCCTTCTTCCTAGGATACTGGTGTCATATGCTCTATATAACCAGAGGAAGATGAAGGACTGGAAAAACATCCATGATGGGATTTGTGAATGAAAAGGTGGCTTTGCTGTAGGTGATGTTGAGCAATACTTAAAAGAATTTCTATGCGACCTTCCAACGTTAGGAAGAAAAAAGTTTATTCTTGATTCTTTAGAAATGAAAACACAATTACCTACCCTAATCACAGCACTCAGAGAAAGTTATTTCATCCACTAATTTCCAGGATGGCGATCTAGTTTTCGATGTTTGTCTCAGCATATCTAAATAGTACATGCAGATTTTACTCAATACTTTAAATGATTTTCTCAATGACACGTGAGAAGAACTTTGACAGCCTAGGAAACAATATTCATTTTCTCTAGGGTCTCAGAACATGGAAGCTGCAATTTGCCAAATGGTACCCTCGTGGTCTGTATGTTGATGGCATCCTCTACAAGTGTCTAACTTTCTTCTGGGGAGAGCAGAAACCCTTGGAGAATTCAGCTCATTAGCATTAAAAAATATGTGAGGTTTACTCAAGGACTGTGGAGTAGAAGTAAAATATGCCTGTTCCTGAGGCAGTTGGGATTTTGTCTCTTTGATGATACCTTTTCACAGCTTCCTGATAGACTATTGAATCTGGAAGGAAAACACTTTGTGAGTGAAAGTATGTATGGCAAATATTAATAAATACCAAGTTAGTCCTACACTGCATGGAAAATTAAAATGCAATGGTTCTAGTTAAAATTGATTTCTTCTCGAAAATAAGGATTGGTTCTATCCAAAATAGTACATAATGGAGAAAATGCCCTGATTGAACAACTATATATTTAAGTGATAAGTATACTCAATCACAAGTCTGATGCTAATTGTCATTTTATTATAACTGTCATTTTTTACCTAGTTAGCATGGTTTTTAGAACAATCTGACTAGAAAACACATGCCCTGACTCAAATAATATACAGTTACCATGTTCTAAATGAACAGGATGTTTTTCAGCTTCACTTGTTTCTTTAGAACATCTTTTGAAACCAATAACTCAACATTGAATAACAGAAATAAGGGGAAACATTGTGTTTGCCCTCATTACCAAGCTCTTACCTGACATAGAGGGCTAGGTAATTGTTTTTATTGAGGTAAAATTCACATAATATAAAACCGGTCACTATAAAGTGTAAAATTAAGTTGCATTTAGTACATTCTTAATGTTATGCAACCATTACTTCTATCTAGTTCTAAAACATTGTCACCTGCAAAGGAGACCCCACACCCATTAAGCAGTTATTACTCATGCTCTCCTCCCTCTAGCCCATAGCAACCAATTACCTGCTTTCAGTCTCTATGAATTTATCTGCTCAGGATATTTCATACAAATGGAATGACACAACATATGGCCTTTTGTGTCTGACTTCTTTTCCTTAGCATAATGTTTTCAAAGTTCATTCACATTGTAGTATGTATTCATATTTCATTTTTTATGGACGAATAACATTTCATTGTATGTGTATACCAACTTGTTTATCCTTTCATATGCTAATGAAATGTGGAGGGTGGCTCCACCTTTTGGCAATTTAGTGCTGCTATTAACATCTGTATACAAGTATTTGTTTGACCACCTATTTTCAATTCTGTGGGGTGTATACCTAGGAACGGAATTGCTGGGTCATATTGTAGCTCTACATTTCACTTTTAGAGCAAGAGTCAAACTGTTTTCCACAGTAGCTGTGCCATTTTATATCCTACCAGAAAAGTATGACACAAGTGGACACAGCTTTCCCATACCTCACAAACACTTGTTATTTTGTTTTGTTTTGTTTATTTCTGAATTCTAGCCATCCTAGTGGGTATGAAGTGGTAGCTAATTGTGGTTTTGATTTGTATTTCCCTAGTGACTAACGATGTTGACCATCTTTGCATGTGCTTATTGGCCATTTGGATATCTTCTGTGAAGAAATGTCTATTCAAGTTCCTCATCCTTTTTTTGAGTTGCTGTCTTTTGTTGTTAAGTTGTAGGAGTTCTTTATATATTGTGGATACTAGACCCTTATCAGACATATGAGTTCCAAGTAACTTTGAAATGCACCAAGCTAGTCGTAATACACATTCCCAATGACAGAAGGTTGGTAGTAATAGTCCATAGAAATTCCTGAGGTTCAGATCTACGGCTTGGCCTTTTGTACAAAAAGGCTTATATGAAAAACAGTAAGTAGCACCTATGTCTCGTATACTAAAAAACATCTGCAGAGGAAGGTAGATTGAGATCCATATTTGCCACTTCTGTTCAAATACAAATGTCAAACTTTTCTTTTGCCCTGGATATGATAGAATATGTTTGCGGTGTGAACTGAATACTTACCTTGAAAAATTCATGCAGTGTAAAAAGCTAGAAGAAAGACATTTTCCCATTCATAAGAGGAATGGTTGTAGGAACAATTAATATCTAGCCTAGAGAACAGAAAACTCAAAGGATATGATAGCTATTCACAAATACTTCAAGGGCTGTCATGTGGAAGAGCAATTAGAATTGTTTTAATCATCCCCAAGGGGTGAAATCAACACCAATGGTTGGGAAAATCTTCAGCGAGACAAATTTTCCATTCTTTTTTTTTTTTGAGTTGGAGTCTCACTCTGTCGCCCAGACTGGAGTGCAGTGGTCGCTCTCGGCCACCGCAGCCTCGACCTGCTGGGCTCCGGCGATCCTTCCGCCTCAGCCTTCCGAGTAGCCGGAATTACAGGCATGTGCTATCACGCCGGCTGATTTTTTTATTTATTGTAGAGATGAGGTCTCGCTGCGCAGGCGGGTCTCGAACCTGGGTCTCGCTGCGCAGGCAGGGCTCAGGCAATCCAATCACCTCAGCCTCCCAAAGGCGCGGGATTACAGGCTGAGCCACCGAGCCCGGCTCAAATTTTCCATTCTATAAAAGACTAGAACATTCTCATAGCCAAGGTGATCCAAGACTGAATGGTCTGCAGGAAGAAATGGGCTTCCCGTCTCTGGACACAGGAATGCACAGCTCTAGACTCAGGCAGACAGGTTAGAAATCCAGTTCTGCCACCCACTAGCCCTATGACCTGAGACAAGATGATTAAGTCCTTAGGCCTCAATTTGCACATACGTAAAATGGGGCAAATAGCAGCTACTCAGCAAGAGTGCTATAATGACTTAGTGTTCTAAGTCCAAGGCACATACCCACTGAGCACTGAGTGCAAAAGGTGAGTTAAATCAACAGCACTATTTTAATGGCAATCTCTCTCTCCCTCTCTCTCTCTCCCCCCCCCTTCCTCTCCCTTTTTTTCCTCCTTTTCCTCTTTTTTTCCTCTCCTTCCTCACCCCTTTCTTTCCTCTTCCTCTTTCCCCATTCTTTCTGGCTAAGTGTTTATAGTTAAATTTGCTTGTGTTCGATATTTATATAGTATGACTCATTTGCTAGCCTAGAGTAGGATTCTGGAATCAAAACAGGGTGAAGGAGGCATCCACATATATGGGTAGCCCAATAAGGAGGTCAGAGTAAAAATAGTGTGAAGAGGATGACCTGTGGAGGGATAGCCCAGCAAGAGGTAGCCTAGCAAATGGTGTCAGAATTTGAGCCACATAGGTGGTCAGGCTGATAAGGTCTGTGCGGACATAAGTAAGATTAGAAGGAATCCGTGGGGGGAGGGGGCAGTGACTGCTGACTTGCATGGAGTTCAGAGTCCAAGTGTTGCAAGGACATCTGCTCAGGAAAGGGGATTGCAACAATAAGAACTTAGTCCACACGGAAAGATTTATCAAATAAGTAAATACATTAAGAATAATGGGAGCAATGCTTCTCTCTGTCTGAGAAAAGTTAAAATATGGAAAACAAAAAACTAGAATGAACCCTTAGCGTCTTGATATAGAATTAGAGTTATTGCTGTAAACTCATAGCTATCAATATACATAAATAAATAAAAATAAATATGATGCCAATTTGTGTGTATATGTGTCTGTGTGTGTGTGTGTGTGTGTGTGTGTGTGTATATATATATATATATATATATATGTTTTCTAGAGGCTGTGAGAACAGTGAGAGGCTGTGAGAACAGTGATAGTCTAATAGCAATAAGCACATCTACCACTCAGATCCTGGTTTCTTGACACTCCTCTCCTCTAAAGGAACCATGACTCTATGAAGAAAGGGCTGATTTAGGAGCTAGAACAGGGAAAACACAAACTGATCATGGAGTATACTATTGTGATAGAAAGCAAGGAGGTACTCAGAATGATGGGTACATGTCTGAAGGATACAGGAGCCAGTTTGAATGAGTGTCTCCTGGTCAAATCTGTGACAATTTGCTCATCACAATAGTGAATTTGCTGATAACATGATTCTATATGTAGAAAATGCCAGTAAACCCACAAAAAAACTACTAGGACTAATAAAGAATTCAGCAATGCTGCAGTGTACAAGATCAACACACCAAAAATGATTGTGTTTCTATACAAGAGCAATGAACAATCTAAAAATTATTTTTTAAAAAAATTCTATTTGCAATAGTATCCAAAAGAATAAAACACCTAGGAATACATTTAACCAAGGAGGCACAAGTCTTGTACACTGAAAACTACACAACATTGCTGAAAGAAATTAAAGAAGACATAAATAAATGAAAAAACATCTTGTGTTCATGGATTGGAAGATTTAATATTGTTAAGACGGCAATACTACCCAAAGCAATCTGTAGATTTGATGCATTCCCTATCAAACTTCCAAAGGCCTTTTACTGCAGAAATGGAAAAGCTTATTCTAAAATTCATATGGAATTGCAAAGGCCCTGATTAGCCACACAAAAACCTCATAAAAGATGAATAAAGTGGGAAGACTCAGACCTCCCAATTTCAAAACTTACTACACACCTACAATAATCAAAAAATTGCAATGCTGGCATTAAGATAGATGTATAGACAAATGTAATAGAATTGAAAATCCAGCAATAAAACCATACATACATCTATGGGCAACTGATTTTCAACAAGGATGCCAAGTTCATTCAATGAGGAAATAATAGTCTCTCCAACAAATGGTGCTAGGACAACTGCATATCCACATGCAAAATAATGAAGCTTAACCTTGTCTCATACTATTAACAAAAATTAATCCCAAATGGACCAACAAACCTAAATAAAGGACTAAAACTATACAATTTAGAAGAAAACACGGGGTAAATCTTCATGACCTCATTTTTGACAATGGGTTTTTAGATATAAAATTAAAAATACAAAAAGAAAAATAGAAAAGTTGGACTCATCAAAATTAGAAATGTATATGCATCAAATAACATTATCCAAAAAGTAAAAAGACAACTTACCAAAAGGGAGAAAATATTTACAAGTCATATATTTTCCACTATCCAGAATATACAAAGAACTCTGACAGAGTTTTCTTGTAGAAAATATAAAGAAATCAACATTAAAAAGACAAAACTCAATTTTAAAAAAACAGGCAAAGGATTTGAATAGACATTTCTCTAAAGAAGATATCCAAATAAACAAGCACAAAAAAAGATGCTCAACATCATTAATCATTAAGGAAATGCAAATCAAAATCCCAATGAGATATGATTTCATACCCACAAGCATAGTTATAATTTTTAAAAAACAGAAAATGAGAAGTGTTGGTGAAGATGTGGGGAAATTGGAACTCTCATACATTACTGATGGGAATGCAAAATGGTGCAGTCACTGTGGAAAAGTCTGGTGAGTGCTCAAAAAGTTAATTGTAGAATTATCATTTGAACTATCCTATGACCCTAGGTACATACTCAAAAGAATTGAAAATAGGTGTTCAAACAAATACTCATACACAAATGTTCATAGGAGCACTGTTCTTAATAGTCAAGATATGAAAATAATCCAAGTGCCCATCAACAGATGAATGGGTAAGCAGGTTGTAGTATACACATACAAGGGAATATTATTCAGCTATAAAAAGAAGTAAAGTACTGATGCATGCAACAACATGGATGAACACTGAAAGCATCACATAAAGTGAAAGAAGTCAGACACTAAAGGTCACACATTATATGGTTCCATTCATATGAAATATCCAAAATAGGTAAAGTCATAGAGATAGAAAGCAATATGTGGTTTTCAGGATCCAAGGAAAGAGGGGCACAGGGAGTAACTGCTTAATGAGTACAGGATTTTATTTGTGGGTCATAAAAATGTTCTGGAACTACCTCTCTACCAAATAGAAGTAGTGGTTGGGCAACATTGTGAATGTACTACTAATCGTGAATGTGCTACTAAATTGTTCACTTTAAAATGGCCAATTTTATGATATGTGAATTATACCTCAATAAACATAAATAGTTATTGATAGTAAAGGATAGTTCTGGGGAAAATAGGAAACCATGAGTCCATGTGACATACATTTTTTAGATGAATATATGGAAAGTTTGATAAGGAATGAACTTCTACATGGCTTCAATGTGCCTCCCCCAAAATATTAGTATAGTTGTTGAAGACACTTGCTTAAGTGAAACTGAGTGGTGGGTATATAAGACTTGCTGTATTATATATTTGCTGTAAGTCTAAAATTATTTTAAAATAAAAAATTACAAAATGTGATCAAGGAGAAAAGATTAAATTTACAGCAGAGATGCCTGGCAGATATTGCCAAGTTATCAAAGTGAACAACAGTAATGGAACAAATAGCAATTCTGTGTCATGTGATAGGATGTAGTGAGCAGGATATGGCATCACTTCTGGTGTATTCCTGCCAAAGGTCCAGAATATGAACCTAATTAGGATGAAACATTAGACAACCCAAGATGAGGGACAAGCTACAAGGTTACTGTTCCATAATCTTTGAAAGTGTCAAGGTCAAGAAACTCAAAGTAAAATTAAGGAAACTTCTCAGACTACAGGAGAGTGAAGAGTCATGACAACTAAGTGTGACACCTGATTCTGATCTGGATCCTTTTGCTATAGAAGACATTATTGGGACAACTGACAAGACTCGAGTGGGATTATCAAATACAAATGTCCTGATTTGGGTGGCTACATTGTGGTTATGTAAGAGAGCATCCTTGTTTGTAGGAAATAGTTGCAAAACTAGTATTATGGGGTGGTGGGGCATCAGCTAACCCTTAAATGATTCAAGGTAAAAATCTTATTTGCACTGTACTTGAAATTTTCTTTAAGATTGAGGTTATTAAAAACAATGAGCAAGAAACCTAAAGTCAATTTACTAAAGGTGCCGCTTCTTCTTCGAGTGTATGAAATGTCGTTCTGCAGCACCTGACTTAGGAAATTGGGATTGAAGCAACTATTTCCACTATAACTTGCAAAACCAGTTCTATCATTTATCCTAATGATTTTTTTTTCTTGGGGTAAGTTACTCATGACATAGCTCATTACCAAGGGAGAGTGAAGGTGAAGGGAGAAGTTGGGAAGCATAATGTTGCCTAAGAAAGGAGCTACATGAAAAGGGATGGCACAACACTCAAACCTTGGCTTTAAAGAGATATGATTAGAAACCAGTGCTTACCACAACTACCCTAATTACCACCTTCTCCCCCCAGTGGCTGGGTAACTGCTTCACACTTTGAGGACAGCTCTGTATAACAGCATTTGATTAATGTGTTGACTCAACAGGTACTTTACTATTTTACTGGCAAACCCATTCATTTAAGGGCCCCAAGCCTATTCAGAGTAGACTCATTCTCTTTTTAGTTGAGAAAGGAAGCGCTTAGCTTTGTAGTTACACTGTCAGAATCTTTTATTAGGACATGGGGTAGGAGCAGGGGACTTTAACTCTGAAAGGGAAGAGAACCTCATTTCTTGCATAATGGCCAGGTAGCATAAAACAGTCCAGGAGCCACAACATAAAAGTAATGTCTATCAAGTGTGCAGTTAAGCATTACCTAAATATAATAAACTGCAGGCAACAGCATCCACCCAGCAACACACGGTAAGATTACTCCCTTATCCTTTTATATTACAGTATGACAAAACCACTTTCAGAGAGAAATTGGGGCTTCTTCACAGCACTTGCAAAGTTATTACAAGCTTAGCCCTAGCCACATGGGCTGCATCTACAAACACCGACTCTTTAAAATAAAACTACATTTAAAACTCTCTGCCTTTCTACTTGACAAACAATCCATGCAGTCAATGGTGAAACGCATTGGTTCCAGTTCCCGTCCCCGTCCTTTTTTGGACCCTTGTTTTATTTATCATACTATATTAAGAGACTTTGGAAAGAGGTACCCTGTGAAGGGAGAGAGAGAATACAGCACCCACTAAAATCTGTCCCAGTTAAGATCTTGGTAGAGCGTTGGCAGGGAGTAGGGAGGGGTGCCCAAGAATTGTTACCATGAAAGTGGCCCTTTGAGCTTGGATAATTACACCATCCTAGCAAAAGGCAGCATAATCGCTCACTCTCATTTAAGCTGCTCTAGTAGGTATAACCTGGTCCTTGAAGCATCCTCCTTATAATATAGCAAAGTACTTGCATTCTCTGTTTAGCAGTAAGTCTAACATCATAACATCAAGGTCGTTGCAATTCATTACTGATTAAAAATGAGAAGAAATCAGTAAAAATATGATAACATCATCAGTCCAGAGAATCAAAAGCCAGGTTAATGGAATATAGACCTAAGTGTCCTATTTCCTGATGAGGCCTTTGTCCTAGAACAGGGGTCTGCAAACTACAGCCCGTAGGCCAAATTCAGCCGTCTGTCTGTTTCTATATTTTTATATTGTTTATATAATTCTTGTTGTATTGGAACACTGCCATGCCCATTGTTTTACTTATTGTCTATAGTGGCTTTTTCACTACAATCATGTCTGGCCTGCAAAACCTAAAGTATTTACCATCTGGCCCTTTAGAGAAAAATTGTGCCAACCTCTGTCCTAGAAGCCTCTGGCATGCAGCATATCTCTTCTAACATCACTCTGGGTCTCTGGCCAACTGCCTGGTTTAGAGAGGTCAGTTGTATCCTCCTTGCTTACACAACCTCTTTAGTGAATCTGACCATACTGGTTGGAAGGGGTCACTCACGTGATTCCACCTCCTGATCACAGCTAATAGGGCCAGGGATGGAAATGTGTTCCAATTGCCAGTGGAAATTGGCAAGAGAAACAGTGTTTTGCCCAGTATCTGTGAAGTTAGTATTATGGCAAACCAAATTACTGTGCAAGCTTATGTGAAGAGGAAAAAGGTGTTGTAAGCCTTGCAGTGAAGCTTTTGTCTGCAGAAAAGAAATTGGGAGCAACATGGAGTGTGTATGAGAGATCTCATGGCCCCAAAGAGACAGAAACAGCCGATCAGTCTCAACACTTTCTGGTACCCATGTAGTCTGGTTGTATTTCCTGGCACTTGAGGCCTGTGAGGTTTCCTGTATTTCTTAACCTAAATTCCCTTTTGCCTAACTCAGCTTGAGTGCACTTATTTGTTTTATAAATAATTGATTCTAGACAAAAATACTGCTTCTTACAGGTAGGCACAATATTTGTTGCATGCTTATAATGTGCCAAACACTGTTCTAGCTGCTCAAAATACAGTGTGAAAGAGACAGAAATCCCCACCCTCACAGTTCATATTTGAGTGGGATGTTTACTTGATTAAATCATTTTGCCTTTCTTTGTCACATCATTCCCATTTGTGAAAAGGAGTTGAAATAGTACCCATCTCATTCAGGTTCATGTAATGACTAAATGAGATATGTATGTATGTATGCAAAGCACATTGGAATCCCTGGCACAAAGTTTACGTGCAATAAATGGTGGTGGTTGTCACTGAAAAGGGAAGCTGATAAAAACAGAAACAGAAAATGGCCAGAGAGAGCTTGTAAAGGAAGGCAAACATATAGAGGTGTTAGTGCACAGACTGCAAAAGCGGAGACTCCTTTGTATCTTTGCCTTTTGTAATCCAGAAAGCAATTGTCATTCATCACTATCAGCCATCTCAGCAACATCTACCTTCCCACCCTTGTTAGCCACTCATAAGGTTCTGCTCTCTTTTACCTCCCCTTCCCCCACAAGTGAAGAAACTCTGGGAGATGAGGTAGGAGTAAGGTTTGATAACCTTTCTCAGCCTCTCTCTGACTATAACTGTGGGTAATCATTGTATTACATGGACCCCAAATATTCTCTCATGATTTCTACCTGCCCAACAGGATAAGCCGACCTCATAGCTATTTACAAAAAGCAATGGCAATCACATGGGCCAGAACTAGTTCTAAACAAAAAAAGCTTATTTTGACCAAACCTAAAAACAGTATCTATCTAAAGAATTTTCTTTAAAATATTAATATTTTGCAGAATGTACCAAGGGAGTAGGCAGCCACCTAGACCAAAGTATTTTGTGGACCAGCTGCATTGGAAGCACCTGGCAGGGAGTTATGCAATTAGAAAGTAGATTTCTGGGCTCCTCCTGATTTACTGATAGTCTTTGTTGGTGGGGCCCAGGAATCTGCAATTATAGCAAGCTGTTAAGCTGGCTAAGCTTGAGAATCACTGACCTGAAATGCCACCATCAAAGATTCTTTGGTTTAAGGCTTTAACTCTTTTCAAAACGTAAATACTTCTAGAAAAGAGAATATGTTAACATGCTAACTTAATGAGCATGTGTGCATTTTTAACCAGCTATCCAGTATCGCAGTTCACAGAAAACATGTCAGGAATGGGGAGAGAATGATGAGATCTAGAAAGCACTGGTCTCTGGCAGAGGTACCATAAGAGAAAGAAGGAGAAGAGGGGACTACTTTACAGTTCTCCCACAAGTCTATTCTGCCTCTAAGTAGTAGATAGGTCCATGTTGAAGCTCTTAGGTATGTGGTATCATTCCATTAGAAGTTGTACTTGAGCTTGAATCATGCCTGTTTGCCAGGCACTCACACTACTGAGAATGATCATGATCTTTGCTGTGTGTATGTGTAAGAAGGGCCTTTCTAAGTTGGGTTAGTCTAGCTTGTCCTTGGCAGCAATGCAGCCTTTCTCTTAGCGGAAGGGGGAGTGGGGACCTTCAGTTCTCCTTTATAGGCATTTTCCAGGGGATGGAGGGAGGGATCCACCAAACAGAGCTCAACGCACTTCCTTCCCTGGACCGAATGGTGACCATAACTGGAAAATCCTTAACCCTTTTATTGTTCTTGTCTTTAACATTGCTGAATTAAACAAAAATCATTAGGTTTGTGGGGAGCAAACTTCCTTTCTTATTAAATGCTATAAAGCCAAGCCTTGGGGGCAGTTCTAACTGATTATCAGGATTTTCAAATTGACTCTTCAACTGTGAAGAAGGAACTTAATTCTGTTTCTAATTTTAATCTGCATCCCATGGTCAGGTATGTTGTGTTTAAAGCATTTGTTAACATTTAAAGAGGGGGAGCTGATGATATTGATCCTTCTTGTGTAAATTGGCCAAGGTGATCAATTTTGGGTTGTAAACTTTTTATGTTTAAATGCATTACCTTAATACCATTTACGCAAAGTCAATTGTCAACCCCATTAACCCATGGTATACAGTCTGAATTTGGATGAAATTCAGCATTTCCAGAATGGTGACATGAAGAGAGGAATTTAGCAATTTACAAGCTAAGTAGGCCCTCCTTTGTCTTAAAGGCTATTTCTAGTGTGTGGTACTGAATAAGCAAACACAGGTGTCTTTGGCACAGTTATAGATTGAGTTGCCAAGATTCCACCCTTCCTGTCTTGACTGTAATCATCAAAGAATAACCAGATTTGTATTAAGTTAGCATTCAGCCAGTTAGTAGACAGGTAAAGAAGGATTAATAGTGGCATCTGTTGCTGCAAACTAGCAAGAGGTAAGCACAAAGGCAAAATGTTGTCAGTGTGAAGCTACTGACATAGAGAGGCTAAGTACCTCAAATATTTCCACAACCCAAGAGATATTTCATGGACACAGGGCTGCTTTGTCCATCAACAAATAATCCCTGTCCAAAAGGCCTTCTCGGCTAGGCTCAGTGACTCAGCCTGTAATCCCAGCACTTTGAGAGGCCGAGGCAAGTGGATTGCCTGAGCCCACGGGTTTGAGAGCAGCCTGAGCAACTTGGCGAGGCCTTGTTTCTACAATAAATCAACAATTAGCCAGGCCTGTAGCACGTGCCTATAGTTCCAGCTACTTGGAAGGCTGAGGTGGAAGGATTGCCGGAGTCCAGCAAGTTGAGACTGCAGTGGCCGGGAGCGTGCCACTGCACTCCAGTCTGGGCAACAGAGTGAGACTCTAACTCGAAAAAACCAAACAAACAAACAAACAAAAAAGGCCTTCTCTGCCCTTTCTCCTTGCAAGTGATTCCTTCTATTAGGAAAGAACTTGATTAAATGCTGTATCAGTTAAGATTAGGTACAGCTGTGAGTGACAGAAACCCCAAATTAACAATGGCTTAACCACACAAAATTTAATCCTCTCACATGAGAAATCTAGAAGTAAACAATCTAGGGATGGCTTGGCAGTTCCGTATAGTTACCAGGACATAGGCTCCATCAATCCTGGGGTGTGTCTCTCATGCTTATGACCCAAGATGATTGCTTGAACTCTGGCTATCATGTGACCTTTCAAGAGAGAAGGAAGAAAAAAGAAAGCACAGTACACCACTTTCCTTTAAGGACATGGCATAAGTCACGTGAAACTTCCACTTATACATCGAAGACAGAACTTGGACACATGGCCATACTGAGGCACAAGGAAGGCTGGGAAATGTAGTATTAAGCATGTGTTCTGCTAAAGCTCAAGACTCTATTACAAATGAGAGTAAGTATTAACTATCAACTGGCTGTCTCTGTCTCAAATACTATATGTTGAAGGAGTGTTGGGAGCCGGCCACGGAGGCCCACTGAGCGTTAGGGATCAGGGAGGGCCGTGGACCCTGAGACCGCTAGGATGTGTTCGGGAGCCGTAGACCCCATTTTCCTCCCCCTTTTGCCATGCAGCACAAAAACAACCTAAAGGAACTCTCCTGGCCTAAGCTGAAGGCTCTGCGACTGTGACAGGCATAGCTCACTCTAGAAACCCATTGTTCCTGTTTCCCATAAACTGTGGTTTCGGCTTAGGTATTAGATATGATTCAAATTCAGGTCACATTTGGGAGCCTTTTATACGGTACAAGCTTCTTTATAAGATTTAAAAGAATATTTGTAGAATTAGTATATACTTATGGAGAGCTGTTTTCAGCTTTTCAATGGTATAGATGATTATCAAGAGTGGCCCAGTACAGAGTTTGGGCTGGACCACATTCCTGAGAGCCCAGCGCGTACTTTGGACTGGGCTGCATTCTTTTAGGCCGGCTTTAGCTACAGTTGATGTAAGGTCTTTTTTCTACCTATTATAGAAATTGAATTTATTTTATTCATAGAAGGTATTGTAGAATAGGTCATACTACATCAAGGAATCATGTTAGTTCAAGCATAATCAATCATAATATTTTTAGGTCTAATGAGAATATAGTTAACTTTAGAATTTTCATCGTCTCCACTTTCTACTATCGAAGTTTTGGTCTTAGTACATTTACAGTTTACATTTAGGTTTTAGAAGTTTTGCTGCTGCTAATCAGCTTTATATATTAGAATTAGGAATTGGAAAACTTTCATAGAAATTAGGATAGATGTACAGGACTTTGGAATAGCCATTTTGTTAAGAGATTGTAGTCTATTGTTCCAAAAGGTGGCCCACCGTGGACCTTGGACTGGGCCACATCCTGTAGGGCCCAGTGTGATCTTTGGACTGGGCCACATTCTTTAGGAAATTGACTTAAGCTATAATTAAGAGCTTCCGTAGCATTGTGTAAGTAGTAAAGTTTAAGATAGTCATCATGGGTTTTGTGTGAGCTCTAGAAGTTATTGATTATCAGAGCATCATTAGGCTAGTAAGGATTGTTACACTGCTTTTGAAGAACATTAACTAGCAAAGGGAACAATAAGACAATCTTGGGGTTTGTTCCTCCTCACACCTAAGCATCTGGAGGGTGGGGGATGCCCCTCCTGCACCTGGCTTTGTGTTCACATGAAAGACTTGTGAGACTCCCTGTGTAAAATTTGGGGATAAATACCTGCTGTAACTTTCAATAAACGGCTTCTGCTCATTTCACTGAACAGTTGTCCACTTTCTTTCTTTCTCTTTCTTCCTCTTTATATCTATCCTTCCATCTTTCTTTCTTTTAATATCTATCCCTACAGATTCGCCGATGCCACCACATCTTCCAAGGGACTCCCCAAAACTTGCAGGGGCTGGCCCCCCGCAAAGGAGGGGAGAAAATAACCAAGTTCATCTTTTTTAGTGTCCCCTCCCATCATATATCACCAACTCTCTGTTTCCCCTTGCCTTAACCCATTTACAATGTTTCTGGCAACCTAAACAAAATGGAAAAGCATCTAGAAAGTTCCAAGAACAGAAGAAGGAGCATACGTAGCATAAGCATTTCTGAATGATTTCAAAGCATTTCTTTTCATTTGTTCATTTTATATGTTACACTCTGGGTATCAGGTCTATCTCATTTTTACTCTGGTAAACTAAGAATGTGATTTTTTTCAATGCATTTGCTGCTTTCATTAAAGCACATTGGTTGAGCTGATAATGTTTTTTAAATAAAGATAACTTACCGTGATATTTTGATACTCCAGAAAACACCTACTTCACTGCCTACCTTATGTGTCATTCGAGGTGACCCTGATTGCCCATGAATAGTCTTACGGAAACCTGAAGCCTTACGGTGTCCCTAAACCATGTGCCCAAAATCCAAGACTCAATTCTAGGGTCACTGGGTTCCCCTGGGATAAAAGTTAGTCTTTTCCTTAGGAATCCTTTATTAGGAACACAGAGCTCCCATTTATTTGACGAGGTTTGTTGAACACATCTTTAGAAATGAAGAAATGTCTAATAAGGCTGATTCTCAACCTGTGGATTAGCTATGCTTAATGGCCCATACCAGACCAGCTTCACACAATCTCTAGTTCATGCTTCCTGACTGTTTCTTTGACTGCCCATCTATGTGTGCTGAGGGAATGCAAATTTAAGTTTAACAGGAGCCGGAGCAAAATATAATTGAGAAGGTAACCTCCCCCAAAATAATATACAAGGTAAAACATAAATGATTTAAAAATTATCAGTGTCACATTCATTGATGTGGATAATCAAGAAATGACTATACAGTAAAGCTTCATTATTTTGGGCCCCAGTGATTCAGAATTTGTGATTAAATTTCGGCCCAGTTCCTGTTTAAATTACCATTGCACTATCTCTGAATGAACGGTTAGCTAAGCAAAGTAATAGTGTAAACAAGATTGCAAAGGGGCATGTTTAACCTAGTAGGGATCGATCTCCTTTTAGAGGCTTTGACACATTAATTATTTGCATGCAAATGAGTACTACTCATTACAAATAAGTAGTATCTAGTCATTAAAACTCTTCTAGCAGGACTTCATTTGGAAGTATTTTGCAACCAGTTAGTTCGTAACTATGTATTATTGTAAATAATAGAATTATACCTAATTTTAAAAATTTATAACAGACTCTTCACATATTGAGAGTAAACTTGCCCTTATTTGGTCTGTATTATTGAAGTTTCCTGCAGGTGTGGAGATCTATTTTGCTGTCCACAGGTTGAAACTAACCCATTTACAATACCTGCAAATGGGCCAAATAGCCCTGCCCACATTCAGAAAGGCATTCAGGATAACTAACTGAAAACTACCTGAAATATTTATGAATTTTGAACCACTCAGTGAAGGCATTGTTCAGGTATTCAGCTTTGGTTCTAGGCCTATTAGATCAAGTCACAGTCAATGATCTTAAAAGTATTCAAATGACACTGAAATTTTTTCTTTGCTTTCATAAATCTGATCAGCCCCGTTACAAATTGGAGTAACTACGTATGTTTATAACAACTAAAAACAACCAAATAACATTTATAATTCATTTAATAGCAATGATTTTGGGGGGAAGTAGATCCATAATCCAGTTAACTGCTTTATTATTAATGTCCTAAGACTTGGTCTCTTGACTTACCAAATAGACTAAGAAAGCAGTATTTCATTTAGATTAAGAGTACAACATAGTTCAAACCCTAGTTTTTTGTTATACCTTAAGCATTCTGTAGTTCAGTCTTTTTGTGTGTAAAATGGAGACTATATCCCCTATCTCCAAGAATAAGAGCTTAGCAAAGTGCCTGGGAAATCTTATCATTACTATAGCTGCCATTAATATTAGTGATAATATTTGCTGAATTTATATAGCAGGGAAACAAAACTAAACACCTTTTAAAAGGACAGACAGTCCCATTGCTTGTGAGTTGCAACAAGTTTAGCCAGTTAGGTTCCTCAGTCTTTCTCCATTGCACAGTGTTTAAACCTCAGTTAACCTTCTTAGGCATTGACACTACTTGAAAACCCATTATGAGCTGTGTGTGAGTATAACTGAAAAGGTCACTGCAGGATCAATAGTACCTTCCAAACCAAGAACATGTGAAGTCTGTCTTCTGATTAGTGAGTATGGCCACTGTCCAAATTGCCTGCCACCTAGACTCTCCATATGCCACAGCATATTGTATGCACGTAAGGAATTCCCAGGCTCAAGGCATTTCAATGATTTTAAAGACACATTCATCGGTCAATCACAATTGCACCCTCCAAAATGTTAGAAAAACATACAGCAATAGTGGAATAGAACAAAACAACAAAATGGGTGAAAATCTGTCTAGAGTCAGTCAGCAAAGCACATTCTTTGTGGTCGCTTACGGAATGGCAAACCTTTCAAAAGCAGTGTTGATTCCTCCTTAGTGTCTTAGTCTAAGAAAACTGCATAAACTATTCACCAATCTCTCTTCAGAAATATTTATCATCACAATACCTACAATACCAGACCCAGGGGTATGTGAGAAATTAAAAGGAGATCACTTCTTACTCAGACTCTTGCCATACAAATTAAGAGGTAGAGTTTGTGAGATGAGAAAGAGGTTCGAATTGAAAGATGCCCTAACTAGTGTGTAGATCTGTAAGTAGTTAAGGATGGCACAAGGAACTTGGTAAAAATAATAAAGTACTAATATTTGGGTATTGTCTTAATACAGTTTGTGTTGTTTTATAAAGATTTTCTTTACAAGGAATATCTGAGGCTGAGTAATTTATAACAAAAAGGGGTTTATTTGGATCAGAGTTCTGCGAACTGTACAAGAAGCATCTGATGAGGGCTTTCGGGCTGCTTTCACTCATGGAAGAAGGCGAATGGGAGTCCATATGTGCAGAGAACACGTGGTGAGAGAGGAGGAAAAAGAGAGGAGGAAGAGGTGCCAGATTCTTTTTAACAACCAGCTATCTCAGGAACTAGTAGAGTGAGAACTCACTCACCCTTGAGGGAGAGCATTAATCTATTCATAAGGGGCCACCCCCAACACCCAAATTCAGGATCACATTTCAACATGAGAATTGGAGGGGACAAACATCCAAACTATATCAGGTATGGCTTAATTTTTTCAAAAGGGAGAGTGAAATCAAAACTATGTTTCTAAGGGTGTCACTTTCATTTAATTGCATTCCATTAATGCCTTCTTAAGTGGCAGAGGAGGGGACAGAGTTACACACAGGAAACGGATACTGCACGTAACTCTAGGCTTATTCAAAGATGTATTACTAGACCTCAACATTCTCCATCTTGTATGTTGCAACTGAAGAAAGAAAAAGTCGGTAGCCACTGACTTAGTGTATATTGCAAGGCACCTGCTGCCACCAGGTTTTGCCTTGCTGAGAACTCATTTCCTTCTGCTTTCTCACCCTCCCTCCCATTGCTACCTACAACTCCTTCAGATCTAGGAACTCAGTATCTGGGCCTTTTTCTTAGGGTGTATTTATTACCATTCTGAGTATTTAAAAATATTCTTTTTTTTGACATTCCTCTTTTCTGCATGGGACCACATGTTTTTGGAATGGTCATGGCCCCACAATGAGATGTGTAGATGAATTCACATTTGCCTGACAACTTATATCATGTTGAGGTAAGGAAAGTTTTGGTTAAAAAATATAAAAGTTTATCTTAGATAAATGGTGAAGCCCAAGCACAGACATATAGAGTGATGTCCCCACCTATCTCCCAAGGTCATGTTATCACCGCGTGATAGAAGTCTATCTGTATTCCTTTGAGAAGTGTCTCTTCATATCTTTTGCCCATTTTATAATGGGGTTGTTTGTTTTTTTCATTTCAGCACGTTTGAGTTCCTTGTAGATCCGAGATGTCAAGCCTTTGTCAGACCTGGAGTTGGCAAATACTTTTTCCCAGTCTGTAGGCTGTCTCCCTGCTCTCTTGATGGTTTCTTTGGCTTTGCAGAAGCTTGTCAGTGTAATGAGGTCCCACTTGTCTATCTTATCTCTTATGGCCTGTGGGTTTCAGGTTTTGTTCAGGAACTGAATGCCAGTTCCAATTTCGATGAGGGTATGTCTTTCATTTTCTAAGGTTCTTATGGTTTGAGGTTTTACATTTAGGTCTCTGATCCATTTAGAGTTAATTTTTGTGTATGGGCCACAGACACATGAAAAAATGTTCAACCTCACTAATCATCAGGGAGATGCAAATCAAAACCACACTGAGATACCACCTAACTCCAGTCAGAATGGCAATTATCAATAACTCAAAAAATAACAGTTGCTGGAGAGGGTGTGGCGAAAAGGGAACACTTCTACGCTGTTGGTGGGAGTGCAAACTAGTACAACCTCTGTGGAAAACAGTATGGCGATTCCTAAAAGCTCTAAATATTGACCTCCCATATGACCCTGCAATCCCTCTACTGGGAATATACCCTGAAGAACTCAAATCACTCTATAAAAAAGATACCTGCACATATATGTTTATCGCAGCATTGTTCACAATAGCAAGAACCTGGAAGCAACCATGCTGTCCATCAAAAGAGGACTGGATTAAAAAAAATGTGGTACATATACACGATGGAATACTACGCAGCCATAAAAAAGAACAAAATCATGAATTTCGCAGCAACCTGGGTGGAACTAGAGTCTATAATACCGAGTGATCTCTCGTAGAAACAAAGATATGAGTATCACATGTTCTCACTCATATAGTGGACCTTGAACATCCAGTGTAATACTATAAGAAAACAGTGGTGGGAAACTATGGGGAGGGGAAGGGAGATGGAATTAACGGTAGTAAATATCTGTCTGGGGATGGGGAGAGACCTCTTATCAACAAGGGTGCCTGAACGAAGCATATTTGTATACCTAACCCTTAACTGTACTCCACAATATCATAATAAAAAATATTGATTAAAAAAAAAAGGAAGAAGTCTATCTGTAGGAGTCCAAGTTTCTCCACTTACTAGATGGGTTAAATAACAGTGACTTCCCTCTCTATTGATGGATTCTGAAAATTATAATGTGAGTACATTTTAAAGGGAGTTAAAGGAATGCTAAGTAGTTGTATAAACAAATTTTACTTAAAACATTGAAAAATGGAATCTGTGCTTTATTTATCATTTATGGCAATGCAAGTAGATCAGAGGAAACCAGTCATTTTGTTCTGTTTTCATGGCAAATTTGCAATTCAGAAATAATTATTTGGTTTTCATGCCTCCTTGCTCATTGTATCATTAACTGGTTGAGATCAGTGCCTGCTTGTTGGTTTTGTGTCTGTTCCTCAGCAATCTGTTGAGAACAGATAGTAAATAAAAGGGTACCTTGATGAACCAGTGTGGGCCTGAGGTTGAGAAAGGTCAGGGTGGAATAGGTGAAGTGGCACATGCTGTTAATTCAGTCTGGAAATGCAATTAGGAGGCCTAAGTAGGAACTCATAGGTCTGAATAAACCCCAATCTAATATTTGTCCTACTTTTCAGAATATACATTTAGTCTTTCTGCATATGCCTGTCTAAGGCTCTAGTACTCATGCACTAATCACAACTCAGTTTTCTGCTTTTCCCATTGGATGGAAGATACAATCAAAAGGGGTAATGTATTCCTTCTGTTTGACTATTATGGCTGACTGGTTGCATTATAGGATAAGGAAGCACACAAATTCCTTTTCAAAATCTTTTGGGTTCACAGAGTTGAGATTGGATCTGCCAATATTAACCAATGTTATTCCTACATCTTTAAAAAATAGATATTCAATATTGAGATACAAAAATATTTAGAAAATATTGATAAATTATAAAGAATAATAATACAATGAGCATGTTTCTACTACCACCCAATTTAGAATATAAAATACGACCATAATTTTCAAAGTCCCCTGAGTGCCCTTCTCTGATTCTAACCTTGTCTGTCCTCCCTCAGAAGTAAACACTATCTGAATCATGCGTTTAGCTTTATCTTGCATTTTTTCACAGTTTTGTCACATATATTTTTATCTCTACATAACATTTTGTTTAGTTTTGTATGATTTGGGACTTTATTTTTTTTAAAAAAAAAGAAGAATGTGATCTTCTTCTACTTGCTTTTCTCATGAATATTCTGAGAATCATCTGTGTGGTTCTGTGAATATGTACTTCACTAATTTTCACTGCTGTGTAGTACTGAGGATACAACATAATGTCAATCCATTCCACTGTTGATAGACTTTTGACTTGTTCCAGTTTGGGGCTATTAGGGATGGCAAGTAACATAAACATTCTTGCCCATGTATCCAATTGTGTGTATTTTCCCCATTTCACTACCATTTTGTTTTTCTTATTGAATTGAAGGATACAGAAAAGTGCGTGTGTGTGTGTATACATATGTCCATCATATGTGCTTCAATTATCTTCTTCCAAATTATAGTTTGTCACTTTACTTTCTTTATAATTTTTTTTTAGAGTCGAGCTCTCACTCTGTCTCCCAGGCTAGAATGCAGTGAGAAGATCACGGCTTACCATAGCCTCAACCTCCTGTGCTCAGGCAATCCTTTCACCTCAGCCTCCCGAGTAGCTGGGACTACAGGCACGCATCAACATGCCCAGCTATTTTTTTATTTTTTGTAGAGACAGGGCTTTGCTATGCTGCCCAGACTGGCCTCAAACTCCTGGGCTCAAGCAATCCTCCAATCTCAGCCTCCCAAAATGCTGGGATTACAGATGTGAGCCACCGTGCCCAGCCTTCTTTATGACTTTTAATGAACAGAAGTTCTTGCTTGGTTTTAGTGGCACTGAAGTTCAACGATATTTTTCTCTATGGTTTGTTTTCCATATATTCTTTAAGTACTTTTTTCTGCTCTGGAGTAATAAAAATATTCTCCAATGAGTGCCTTTGAAGATAGTTTTTTGCTTTTTACATTTTAGTCTTTAGTCAACCTGGGAAGGATTTTTGAAGTGTAATATAGGAATCTACTTTTGGTTATCTATTGCGGTGCAAAAAACCACCCCAAAACTTAGTAGATTAAAACGACTAGTTGTTATTACCTCCCATGAGCTTGTGGGTTGATGGGCTCATCTGATGTGTTCTCATTTGGGGTCCCTATACAGTTACTGTCAGGTGGTAGTTGAGTCTGGAGTCATCTGAAGGCGTCTATATCTGATGTCCGAGTTGAACTCATATCCTTTTCTCCACATGGCCTCTCCATGAGGCTAGCTTGGGTTTCTTCACAGACTATGCAACTCAGGGTAGTCAAATTTCTTACATGTCAGCTAGCTTTTCCCAGGGCAAACTTTCCTAGAAATAGGAAGTGGAGGCTGTCAATTTTTAAAGTCCCAAGCCCAGAAACTAGTGCTTATTCTATTGTTCTGCCATATCCTACTGTTCAGAAAAGGCACATCACCCACCCACTTTCAATGAGAGAGGAATGAGGCAATTTCAAATAATTTGAGACCATCTTTAATTGGCCACAGGATTCATATTTACTGTTTCCCATATGGATAACCAACTGACCTACTCAAATCTGCCCTCGATCACTTCCAACAAAAGACCTCTTTAAACTTAATTTTCAAGGGAGATTTTTACCTCTCCATTCAATACTAAGTTTTGAGATAGGCAATTTTCTTTAGAATTCCTTGGTATGTGAGGGAGGAGTATCTTTATTTCAAGCTCACCTTTAAGTGGAGACATAGCTTTTGGAGATCCTACTTTTATAGGAGAGTGGAGACCTTATAGTAGATTTCCCATCTGGTTAATCTTGATCTCTAACTCCTGTCTACCAAACACGCGGGTCATAAAAAAAAATGAAAGCTCAAATTTACTATTTGACAAATGCTCTCAAGGTAAAAATGAACTTAATTCTCTGGGTTCTTGCTTTCATTTTGTTTTACCTCCTCTGCATATTCCTTACTTTCTTGTCGATTCACTTGTACATTAATTACACACACACACACACACACACACACACACACACACAACATTGTTAAGAAAAATCAGAAATTAATGAATTCTAGGGTTATGGAAATAAAAAATGGTGGGGAAGATAAGAGAATGACCATGGTAACTCTGTACTCAGTGAATGTGGAATTCACTGAAAACTGTCATGGTTTCCTTAGCCATTGCAATACATCAATTATGTTTGGTTTGCTTTGGTTGGTATTTGCATTGCTATAATTAGAGAAAGTGAGATTTCTATTTTTTTTGAGTTGGAGTCTCACTCGGTCGCCCAGACTGGAGTGCAGTGGCCGCTTCCGGCCACCGCAGCCTCGACCTGCTGGGCTCCGGCGATCCTTCCGCCTCAGCCTTCCAAGTAGCCGGAATTACAGGCATACGCTACCATGCCCGGCTGATTTTTTGATTTATTGTAGAGATGAGGTCTCACTGCCCAGGCGGGTCTCGAACCCGCGGGCTCAGGCAATTCACTCACCTCAGCCTCCCAAAGGCGCAGGATTACAGGCTGAGCCACCGAGCCCGGCTGAAAGTGAGATTTCTATAGTTCAAGCCTGAAGAACATACATACTCACCCCATATGGGAAGATAGTGAATAACAAATAAATTGTTACTATCATGTTGAGTTTACAAATAACCTTCTGCTAACCAGGTGATACTTTACTTGACAAACATTTCTTAAACTGGCAATCATTATTGCCAGGTGGACGTGACAATTTGAACCCCTTGGGAAGAGATGAATAGATGAGATTCATGGCAATTTGAAAGGGTGGTATTTTGAATTGTATTTTTGTTTTGTGCATACCTTTGTTTTATTATAGGACATTTTTATGTGTCCTAAAAGAAAAACCATTAAACTGTATTATTCAAAGAAAGTAGTATTAGCAGTTAAGGTTTTAAAATACAATTCTGGACTTTCTCCCATGTCTGAGCCTGGGATGAGGTGAGACACCCTAGTAGCCAAAAACAATCTCTCTAAAGTTACTTCCCAGCGCCACCATTTCCTAAATATATCATTTTTGTCAAGTCACTTAATTTCTCAAGCTTAGTTCCTCATCTGCAAATGGAGATGAATATTAAGTGGGCGAACACATGTCAAATATAACAGCCTGGTGCCTGGCACTTAAGCACGTAAATGTTAGTTGTAGTTGTTTTGCTCTTATAATAATTACTGATATTATAAAATGAGCCCCAGGGTGATAGCACAAGATTAGGGGTATTTGTTAAATGCATTACTTGATGGTTAATAGGAGAAAAATCAATATTTTTTTATATACTAAGATGAATATTTGACCTAAGTTAGTTTAAAACAGTTATACCAAAATTGCTATGGCAAATTTCCTTCATCTTTCAATGAAAACCACAATAAGTCTTTCACCTTTCAAAAGGAAATGGTCTAGTCTTCTATGAATAGTGTCTGTGAAAAAGAAAGGTTCCTATTAATCTGACTTTTAACCGTGACTGTATTCCACTTAAAGTTGAACAACAATGTCCATAGCAGGACAAAGCAATAGGAATTAAGAATTCAGTATGTTTAAGATGGCTTGCTGTATTTTTAGTTGATCAAGAAAGTGTCGATTGAGCTGGTTTCATCAGTATGCAATTGCACTTACAGTTTATTTATTAATGATCACCAATGGCCTCTGTAATTTGGATGTAATGGTTAAACAATTACCTATTGCATTTGAACTGGAAAAAAGAAGAAAGAAAGTAATTTAATTGCTAGTAATTTTTCCTCATTATATAAAAGCCCTTCCTTACTGCTCAGTAACATAATAATAACAGCCAGATAAAACAGCGATTTGGCACTCAATAACTCGTTTCCCTCCTTAATGGCCAAACTATAAATCCCAAATGGTTTCATATAGCACATAAGCCATAGGGCTGAAAAGAGTATATTTTCTTTTCTTTTTTTTAAATGAAAAAATCCAAAGAGGTCTTGGTAAGAGTTGAGGATAAAAGAGCTCTTTCTTCTTGCTCATTGTGTCTTTGTAATAATGTAGCCTACCTGACCAACACCAACTTAGTGCTCCTCCCCTTATCTTCCTCCTTTCTTCAATACTTATACATACATCCACATGATCTCCTTACTGTATTCTTAGAAATGACTTGTAATGACAAATATAGGTGAATAATTCTACCTTTCTGAGTGAACGAGGAAGAAGAACACAAGATACATATCAATCTTTTTTTTTACTAAAGGGCTGGCAGTGCTTATTTGTGTTTCTTTTTTTAATGTATTTTATTTTAAAGATGCAGGGTACAATTCAGAATTAGGTGACAAGTGGACATTGTACAGGTAAAGTTTGGGCCTCCCTTTGGTTCCCACTTTCTCTGGTTTGAGATCAGGCACCCTCATTAATGTTATGTGCGCCCTGCCCCAGCAGTTTCTGGCTACTGCCAAGCCCTTTCTTTTTTTTTAGTTGGAGTATCACTCAGTTGCCCAGGTTGGAGTGCAGTGGCATGCTCACGGCCACCCCAGCGTCGACCTGCTGACCTCCGGCGATCTGTCCACCTCAACCTTCCAAGTAGCTGTAATTGCAGGCGCGCACTACCACGACTGGCTTATTATTTTTTAAAATTTTTTAATTTTTTTAATTGTAGAGACGAGGTCTTGCCAAGTTGCCCGGCTGGTCTCGAATTCTCAAGCTCAGGCAATCCACTCGCCTCGGTCTCCCAAAATGCTGGGATTATAGGCTGAGCCACCGAGCCCGGTGGCCAATCCCTTTCTTATAGTATTAGGGTAAATGTTCAGGTCTGGGCTTATGAGTGAGAACATGTGGTACTCAGTTCCTTGTTTCTGTGATAAGTCACTGAGTATTAACATGGGTCTAATAGAGAAATCTGGAATATCAGAAAGGTCATTCTTTTTTTTGACAGCTTCCTTGTAAACTAATCTAAATAATTTATTCATGATGGTACCTATTTCAATTGTGGAGAGACAGAGTGAAGGAAAATGAAGTCTGAACAATGATTTGGAAAACAGAAATTTTGGGGCTTTGCTCCTAGCCTTAATGTCAACTGCCTCTATAGCCTGGGTGCATCTCAGAAGGGTACTCCGAAGATTAGCTCCTTAAATGCTTCAAATGTGAAAACTTGCAAATAAACATATGACACATTTAACTCACCAGAGGAAGAAAAGAAACCCAAATTTGGGAAGAACGGTTATAGAAAGATAGACAATTTAATGCTTGTTCATTCTTAACTTGGAACAATAGAAAGTATCCTTATGAGGTATATTGCCTTATGTAAGCCGAAGGAGGGGAAGAAGAAGGTTAAAAAGTCACCAGAAGCTAATAGAATACTATGACTACAGGTGGGAGGCTCAGTGAAGATGAGGACAAATCATATGATAATATAGTGCAAGGCTCAAAAACATTGTTTTTAAAAAGCAAATCTTTCAAGAAAGGAAATAGGACACTGATCTTAGGAAGTAGAGAACATTGTGGTACAGAAAGCAAGAGAGAAGACAGATAATTAGATGGACTTGTCCCAGAGGAAATAAGTCAGAAGGAGGGGAAGCGTGTAATACTAATGTTGTAGGTAGATGGACACTATAATACCAAACCAATGTTGCCGAGTCAAAACACAGGAGCAGAGACATGATGTTGTCAAAACTGCAGGGAATGATTGAAAATGAGATAGATGGAAGGCTGAGGTGGAAGGATGGCTGGAGCCCAGCAGGTCGAAGCTGCGGTGGCCGGGAGCGGCCACTGCACTCCAGTCTGGGCAACAGAGTGAGACTCCAACTCAAAAAAAAAAAAAAGAAAATGAGATCAAAAATTTACAGCTGTAAGATAGTAAGCTGGTCATAAAATGTTGCTTATCAGGTTAAAAAAAGAAAAAAAGAAACTAGTAAAATGCAAAGGAGGTGGATAGTGAGAAAACATAATGTGGTCCAATATGCAGTTTCAGTCAGGTATTAGAATATGAAGGAAGAGAGAAATGGAACCTTGACACAAAGAAAGAGGTACAGAAAATGAGATGATAGTAAGGGTGAGGACCAGGATCTTACTGGAAGAGATTTGTAGTGTAATAAGACCGAGTACAGGACTTTGACATACATGCTATCTATGATTTCAATAAAGAAAGAGTTCAAAAGCAGAAATAGAACTATTTTTACATATGGTTTGCTTATTGAATCCAGTCTCTCTTCCCCATAATTATGTTGCATGTCCAGTTTGCATTTGTTTCTGCAGAATGAATGGTATGCCTGCTCAGATCACTCTGTTATCATATTAGCCTGTCCTCCAAGAAAATCACAAGCAGAACTGGCATTCCCAGTGAAGAGGTTTGAAAGCCATTATTCCCCATTATTTTCTTTCAGGGCAGTGATTTCATTCAGCAAGTTTGCTGGTACTGTCATCAGTCCAGACCTTTGGGAAATCCACTTCATTGGCCATTTAACTATGGTGCTTTAAATTTTTGACAGAATTTTTAAAGTTAAAACCTTGTTATGAGCTTTTCTTTCCTTATCTTTATTTAGCACAAAGTTGCATCCTAAAATGCTTACACAGCATTTCTTGAAACCCAGATTGCAAAATTATTGGTGATTTAGTCAGTTATTGCTTCCGAGTTGGTCAGATAAAAGCCATAACCCTTAATTACACAATAAAGTTTTCTCCTAAATATCAAAATCCCTAAGAGAATAATTATTTGCTGTATCCAGACTAAGATTTTTTTTTTTTAAGTCAGGGTCTCACTCTGTCACCCAGACAGGAGTGCAATGGTCTGATCATGCTCACTCAGGCTTCAGCTCCTGGGCTCAAGTGATCCTCTTGCCTTAGCCTCCCGAGTAACAGGACTACAGGTACACACCACCATGTCCAGCTAATTTTTTTTTTGGTGGATACAAGGTCTTGCTATATTTCCCAGGCCGGTCTCTAATTCTTGCACTCAAACAATCCTCCCACCTCAGCCTCCCAAAGTACTTGGATTACAAGTGTGAGCCACTGTGCCTGGCCCTAACTGAAGATTTTGTGTACAAGATCATCAACTAACCCACATGGGTCTAGGGTACTGACTGTTGCTGCTTTATGACTGCATTGCCAGCTCAGCCTCGCTTACTCTGCCTGACCTGTTTTATATCACCCAAGCTAATTGATCCACAAAAGGTAACAGGACCTTGATTCAGAATGAATTTGCCTCTGTACATGTTGCCTTAGTGTTCTTGAATTGTTTAATCCTAAATAAGGACAGTGACTCCACCTATAAGTAACCTCAACTAGCCAATTAAGATTAGCTCATTTTCCTATTGCAACAATTTGCCTGAGACATTGGATTTTTTTGTTATTGTTCTTAATAACTTCTTCAATACAAAAATAATAAGTGCTCATTACAGAAAATGAAATATATCAAAAAAGAAAACAGAGGCAAAGGACTTGAATAGCCATTTCTCCATGGGAGACATGCAAATAGCCAACAAGCATATGAAAAAAATGCACAACATCACTAATCATTAGACATCAAAATCAAGGGCCAGGTGTGGTGGCTCACACCTGTAATCCCAGCACTTTGGAGGCCAAGGCAGGAGCCTAGCTTCAGCCCAGAAGTTTGAGACCATCCTACGGCGAGACCTTGTCTCTATTAAAAAATTTTTTGGCCGAGCTCAGTGTCTCAGCCTGTAATCCCAGCACTTTGGGAGGCCGAGGCAAGTGGATTGCCTGAGCCCACGGGTGCGAGACCCACACTGGCAACTTGGCGAGACCTCGTCTCTACAATAAATCAAAAATTAGCCGGGCATGGTAGCATGCCTGTAGTTCTGGCTACTTGTGAGGCTGAGGCGGAAGGATCTCCGGAGCCCAGTAGGTCGAGGTTGCAGTGGCCGGGAGTGTGCCACTGCACTCCAGTCTGAGCAACAGAGTGAGACTCCAACTCAAAAATGAAATAAAATAAAATAAAAAATAAATAAAACAAAATAAAAAATTGCAAATAAAAAAACAAAAAAAATTTGATGTCTAAAATTTACTCAAAATGTAAAAAAAAAGAAAACAGTATGAAGGTTCCTCAAAAATTTAATAATAGAATTGCCATATAATCAAGCAATCCCACCTCTGAGTACATAATCCAGAAGAACTGAAAGCAGGATCTCAAAGAGATTTTGCACACTCCTATTCATTACAACATTATTTACAATAGCCAAGAGATAAAAGCAACACAAATGTCCATAAGTGGATGTGTAGATAATGAAAATGTGTTATATACATGCAATGGCATATTATTCTGCCTTGAAAAAGAAGAAAATCCTATCACATGCCACAACATGGATGACCTTTGAGGACATTATGCTAAGCAAAATAAGTCAGTAACCAAAAGACAAATATTTTAGGACTCCACTTACATGTGGTATCCAAATTAGTCAGATTCATAAAGACAGATACCCGTTAAGATGGTTGTCAAGGGCTGGGCAGCAGGAAAAAAAAGGGGATATCATTCAATGGGTATAGAGTTTCAGTTTTGCAAGGTGAAAACGTATTAGAGATCTGTTGCATGTGAATATAGTTGACACTACTGAACTGTACAGTTAAAAATGGGTATGATGATAGATCTTATTTTACGTGTTTTTTTTAACAACATTTAACTTTTAAAAAATAGGAGAAAAGGCAGTAGCTTGAAAAGCACTTTTGCACTGAGGCTTACCAGCTTGCTGGGCCTGGAACATCACTGAGGCTTACCAGCTTGCTGGGCCTGGGTTAGTCCACTGGAGGATACAAGACCACATCTCAGTGGACAGTTAACCAGACACCAGAGAGCTCACCAGCCACCAGAGAGATAACCAACCACCAGCCAACCCAGCAGCCAATCATAAGCACGTGCAAGAACCACAGCAAAAATCCCCTGAGAAACACTACCCAGCTAAACACAGCCTAAATTGTTGACCTACATATTTTTTTTAGCTAAATACATAGTTGCTGTTTGAGGAAGAAAAAAAGGAAAACCGAAATCATTCATCACTCAAAATCCTTCCACTCAGAAAGAACCAATGGTGAATTTACATAAGTTGTGTGTTATATGTGTAAACATGTGTGTATGCACATACACACACATATACACTCACATGTTGGAGGTATATGTACTGGGTTTAAGCTTCTTTTCTGGTTAGAAAAATGTATTTCTCTGGTTTCACTTGGAGTGTTTTCATAATAGTGTTCTGTCATATGTTTGCACACTTTTTTTTAGCCTCAATGCCTTGTTGTGGGGCATTTTGGTTGTTTTCAATATCATAATATTGATATTGCGATATTAAAAAATCAGCAGTGAGATGAACACTCTGTGGACATATATAATGCACAACCATGATTATTTTGTTAGGATGAATTTTGAGACATGAAATATATGAATGAACGTTATAGAAAATAAATCTCCAGATTTCTTAAAAGCATTAACTGAATCCTCTTTAAAATGAGGGGTGGGGAGTGAGTTTTCTTTTTACATCCGGTCACTAAGTTCTACTGTTTTCTGAATCTTGCATGGTTTCACTGTAAAAATCATTTCACTAACCACCTTGATGAGCAAAGAAAGAAATCTACTGGCAATGAAAGCAGATATTAATGGGTATATATATTTTTTTTATTGTGAAGTTGTGGGGTACAGTTAAGGGTTAGGTATACAATTGCATTTCATTCAGGCACCCTGTTGATATGGGGTGTTTCCCCGTTCCCAGACAGATATTTGCTACTGTTAATCCCATCTCCCTCCCCCCACCATAGTTTCCCAGTACGGTCAGTCATTTTCGTATAGTATTGCATTGGATGTTTAAGGTCCATTATATGAGTGAGAACATGTGATACTCGGATCTTTGTTTCTGTGAGAGGTCACTCAGTATTATAGACTCTAGTTCCATCCAGGTTGCTGCGAAATTCATGATTTTGTTCTTTTTTATGGCTGCGTAGTATTCCATCGTGTATATGTACCACATTTTTTTAATCCAGTCCTCTTTTGACGGCAGCATGGCTGTTTCCAGGTTCTTACTATTGTGAACAATGCTGTGATAAACATGCGTGTGCAGGTATCTTTTTTATAGAGTGATTTGTGTTCTTCAGGATATATTCCCAGTAGGGGGATTGCAGGGTCATATGGGAGGTTGGTATTTAGAGCTTTTAAGAATCGCCACACTGCTTTCCACAGAGGTTGCACTAGTTTACACTCCCACCAACAGTGTAGAAGTGTTCCCTTTTCGCCACACCCTCTCCAGCAGCTGTAATTTTTTGAGTTGTTGATGATTGCCATCCTGACTGCGGTTAGGCGGTATCTCAGTGTGGTTTTGATTTGCATCTCCCTGATGATTAGTGAGGTTGAACATTTCTTCATGTGTTTTTTGGGCTGCTCGGATGTCTTCCTTTGTGAAGTGTCTGTTCATATCTTTTGCCCATTTTATAATGGGGTTGTTTGTTTTTTTCTTTTCAGCACGTTTGAGTTCCTTGTAGATCCAGGATGTTAAGCCTTTGTCAGACCTGGAGTTGGCAAATACTTTTTCCCAGTCTGTAGGCTGTCTCCCTGCTCTCTTGATGGTTTCTTTGGCTTTGCAGAAGCTTGTCAGTTTAATAAGGTCCCACTTATCTATTTTCTCTCTTATGAGCTGTGGGGTTTTTGGGTTTTGTTCAGGAATTGGATGCCAGTTCCGATTTCCATGAGGGTTTTTCCTTCATTTTCTAAGGTTCTTATGGTTTGAGGTTTTACATTTAGGTCTCTGATCCATTTGGTATTAACCTTTGTGCATGGGGATAGATAGGGGTCCTGTTTCAATCTTCTGCATGCGGTCAGCCAGTTTTCCCAGCACCATTTACTGAATAGGTTCTCCTCTCCCCAGTGGTAGGTGGTGGAGGCTTTGTCAAAGATGAGTTGGTTGAGAAATTGAGGTTTTGCTTCTGGAATCTCAATTCTATTCCATTGATCTATACGCCTGTTCCTATACCAATACCAAGCTGTTTTGATGATTGTAGCCTTATAGTAAAGTTTGAAGTCTGGTAGTGTGATACCACCTGCTTTGTTTTTTTGGCTGAGGATTGTTCTGGCTATTCTTGGACGTTTGTGTTTCCATATGAATTCCTGTGCTGTTTTTTCTAGGTCTGAGAAGAATGTTGCTGGTAATTTGATGTGTATTGCATTGAATTTGTAGATTGCCTTAGGTAAGATGGGCATCTTCACAATGTTGATTCTTCCGATCCATGAGCATGGGATATTTTTCCATTTGTTTGTGTCAACTTTGATTTCTTCGAGCAGTGTTTTGTAGTTTTCCTTGTAAAGGTCTTTCACGTCTCTGGTTAGGAAGATGCCAAGGTATTTCAATTTTTGTGTGGCTATTGTGAATGGAATTGTGGTTTTTATTTGGGTGTCTGTTTGTTTATTATTGGTGTAGAGAAATGCGATTGTCTTTTGTACATTTATTTTGTATCCTGAGACTTTGCCAAAGGTCTTTATCAGTGTAAGGAGGTTTTTGACAGATTCTCTTGGGTTTTCAAGGTATACAATCATGTCGTCTGCAAAGAGAGATAACTTGACTTCCTCTTTTCCTATTTGGATACCCCTGATTGCCTTCTCTTCTCTGATTGCTCGAGACAGGACTTCCAATACTATGTTGAACAGGAGGGGTAATAGTGGGCATCCTTGTCTTGTTCCAGTTTTCAGGGGAAAGGGTTTCTAATTTTTGTCCATTTAGGAGTATGCTTGCTGTGGGTTTCTCGTAGATGGCTTTTACTATTTTGAGGTATGTTCCCCGTATGCCTAGATGTTCAAGGGTTTTTATCAAGAAGAGGTGCTGGATTTTATCAAAAGCTTTTTCTGTATCTAATGATATAATCATGTGGTTTTTGTTAAGACATCTGTTGATGTATTTAATAACATTTATGGTTTTACGAATGTTGAACCAGCCTTGCATCCCAGGAATGAAGCCTACTTGGTCATGATGGATGATTTTTGAGATGTATTGCTGAATCCGGTTTGCTAGGATCTTGTTGAGAATTTTAGTATCTATGTTCATCAAAGATATTGGCCTGTAGTTCTCTTTCTTTGCTGGATCTTTACCTGGCTTGGGGGATCAATGTGATGTTGGCTTCGTAAATGATTTGGCGAGCGTTCCATCTTTTTCAATCGCCTGGAATACCTTCAGTAGGATTGGTATCAGCTCCTCCTTAAATGTCTTGAAGAATTCTGCTGGAAAGCCATCTGGTCCAGGGCTTTTTTTTGTAGGAAGTTTTCTTATTACATAGTCGATTTCCTTGATTGTTATTGGTTTATTTAGGGTCTCGATTTCTTCTTGTTCCAACTTAGGTAGGTTGTGTGATGTCAGAAAGTCCTCCATTTCCTTAAGGTTTTCAAGTTTGTTTCCGTACAAGTGTACGTAGTAGTATCTAATGATCTTTTGTATTTCTTCAGGGTCAGATGTGACTTCATCTTTTGTGTTTCTGATTGTGCTTATTTGGTTTTTTCTCGTTTTTTCTTGGTCAGTCTAGCTAGGGGACCATCGATCTTGTTTATTCTTTCGAAGAACCAGCTTTTTGTTTCGTTGATTTTTTCTATTATCTTTTTGTCTTCTATGTCCTGGATTTGGGCTTTTATTTTGGTGATCTGGATTCTTCTGCTGAAATTAGAGTTTTTGTGGTCTTGCTTTTCCAGCTTCTTTAGGTGGCTTGTTAGGTTGTTAATTTCTGTTCCTTCCATTTTCCTCATGTGTGTTTGCAGGGATATAAATTCCCCTCTTATTACAGCTTTTAAGGCATCCCAGAGATTTTGGTAAGATGTTTCTTCATTTTTATTTGTTTCCAGGTATCTTTTGATCTCTGTTTTGATGTCATCATTGACCCAGGAGTTATTTAGCATCATGCTGTTTAGTGTCCATGTCTTTGTGGGTTTTGGGGGGATTTTGTTGGTGTCAATGTTTATTTTTATTCCACTGTGGTCCGAGAAGGTGCATGGTAGAATTTCAGTCCTTTTAAATTTGCTTATACTTGATTTGTGTCCAATTATGTGGTCGATCTTAGAATATGTTCCATGTGGTGATGAGTAGAATGTGTATTCTGTGGTCTTTGGATGGAGTGTTCTATAGGTATCAATTAAGTCCATTTGGTCCAGAGTCTCATTGAGGTTCCGGATCTCCTTGCTGATTTTTTGTTCTGATGATCTGTCTAAGGTTGTGAATGGTGTATTAAAGTCCCCAGTTATTATGGTGTTTGAGTCAATGTCTTTCTTTAGTTTTCCTAGAAGTTGCTTTATGAATGTTGGTGCACCTATCTTGGGTGCATATATGTTTAGGATAGATATTTCTTGTTGATGGAGTGAACCTTTTATCATTATATAGTGGCCCTCTGTATCTTTTTTAATTTTTGATAGCTTTAATGGTATTTTGTCTGAAATTAGGATCACGACTCCTCCTTTCTTTTGTGTTTCATTCGCCTGAAAATTTGTTTCCCATCCTCTTACTTTGAGTCTGTGTATGTCCTTTCTAGTGAGATTGGTCTCTTGAAGGCAGTACATTGTTGCCTGGTGATATTTTATCCATTTAGTCATTCTATGTCTTTTCAGTGGTGCGTTTAGTCCATTCACATTCAGACTAATTATTGAAGTGTGAGAGTTCGTCCCTATCATGGAGTTCTTATTGAGTTGTTGTTCTTCCACTTGGTTTTTTCTTTTTTCTTTTTTTTCTTTTTTGTCTTTCTTTTGGTTTTGGGGTTGGTTCGTGTATATTTTATTCTTTTCCCTGTACTCTTGTGAAGAACGTTGTTCTTTTTTCCTTTTCTTCTGTGTTTAGTACTTTCTTAAGTGTTTCATGTAGAGATGGTTTGGTGGCAGCATAAGTTCTTAGGGATTGGATATCTGGGAAAGATTTTAATTCTCCCTCACTGATGAAGCTTAGCTTGGCCGGGTAGGTTATTCTTGGTTGAAATCGTTTATCTTTTAGGACTTTGAAGATAAGGGCTCCAAGCTCTTCTAGCCTGCAGGGTTTCTGCAGATAAATCTGCTGCTATTCTGATTGGTCTTCCATGGTAGGTGATCTGGCCTTTTTCTCTTGCTGCCTTTAGGATTTTTTCTTTTGTGCCTACTTTATTTAGGCGAATTATTATGTGTCTAGGAGTTGGTCTTCTCATTTGTTGTCTTGCGGGGGTTCTCTGAATCTCTTGTGTTTAAAATTTTTTGTATCACTGATTAGATAAGGGAAGTTTTCTTGAGTGATCTCATGGAAAGTTTGTTCCAATGTGGTCTCTGTTTCTCTTTCTGCCTCAGGGAGTCCGATTATTCTTAGGTTGGGCCTCTTGAGGTAGTCACTCATCTCTTGAAGGTTTTGTTCTGTCTTTTTGAGCTTATTTTCTGTGTTTTTAAGAGTTTGGGTTATTTCTATATTTTGGTCCTCAAGCTCTGAGATTCTTTCTTCTGCTTGGGTAATTCTGCTTTCCATGCTTATCAATTTTTATTTATTTCATTCACAGTATTCTTTATTACTGTTATCTCAGATATCAGCTCCTTCCTAGTTTCTTCTTGTGTCTCCTCAATTCTTTTTAATCTCTCCATTATTGTTTTGATATCTACATTTGCAGTTTGAGACCCTTCATTCTGGGGACTTTTCATTGTTTGCATTCCAAAGTCATTTTTTTCAGTGTCTGCTCTCCCAGGCATCTGGGAGAGACCCATACTCTTCTTTTGGTTTTTCTTCATTTCTGTAGATTTTTCTCCCTCTCCCCCTTTCCCTCCCCCTCTTCAATTCTGTTTTTGAGGGAAGGTGGGGTTGCTTTTATTTCTCTTCTGCAATGACCTGTTCTTCCTTATGAGGGTCTTCTGGCTTTATTCACTTTTCCCTCTGCATTACAGTCTGTCTATTCAGCCATATGCAATCTTGGTCCCTAGATTTAAAAAGGGGGCATATAAAAGAGGAAAATAATGGAGGAATGGGGGGTCAATAGGGAGTTGGAAAGAGAGAAGTGCGAGAGGGAAAACAGATATACATACCAAGTATCAGGTGAGAAAGAGACATAGGACCGGGAAGAGGTGAAGAAAAACACGTAAGAAAGATTCCCTAAAGAGTACTGATAGCTACACAGAGACAGGGCAATAAAATCGGGGAAACAGTGTAAGTCAGAAGGGAAACAACAAACGTGATCTAAACCAACAGTTACAATGATAAAATCATAAGTCAAAATAAGCGAAAGAGAGAAGTGCGAGAGGGATAACAGATATACATACCAACTATCAGGTGAGAAATAGTCACAGGGCTGGGAAGAAGTGAAGAAAGACACGTAAGAAAAATTCCCTAAGGATAGCTACACAGAGACAGGTCAATAAAATTGAGAAACAGTGTAGATCAGAAGGTAAACAACAGACGTGATCTAAACCAACAGTTACAATGATAAAATCATAAGTCAAAATAAGCAAAAGAGAGAAGTGCGAGAGGGAAAACAGATATACATACCAACTATCAGGTGAGAAAGATACACAGGGGTGGGAAGAAGTGAGAAAGACAGGTAAGAAAGATTCCCTAAAGAATACTGATAGCTACACAGAGACAGGCCAAAAAAATCAAGAAACAGTATAAGTCAGAAGGTAAACACCAAACGTAATCTAGACCAACAGTTTCAATGATAAAATCATAAGTCAAAATAAGCGATCAGACTAGAGTCACCTCTGTGATCTCCGATTCCAGCCTTTCCTTTTGTTTTTTGTTGCAGCATAGGGGTGGGGCTTTGTCTCCTGTTTCACGCTGTTGCCTTAGGAACTGAGGTAAAGTTTGTTGATAGGTGGGCGGGGCAATGGACGTCTCTGCCTGGAGAATAGCAAGGTAGTTTACCCAGATCTGTTTTTCTCCACTTGTCTGGGTCCCCCAGCTTGGGGTCTCTCACTGAGTGCCTCAGCCCGGGTGGGCCCGGAGTTCCAGAGCTCCAAAGCTCCAAAGGGCAGGCAATGGGAGGCGAGAGTGGCTCTGGGCCCCCCCACAGGGTACTTCAGCCAGGAATGGGACCGGTGTCTCTGAGGGGCGGGTGTCCAGAGCCTCCCTGTGTGACCGGCGGTGCTAGGTGCCGGGTTGGAGACAATGCAGCCGGGGAGAGAGCCAGAGGGAGCAGGGACCCAAAACTTCCCCACACGCTGCAATATCTGGCCTTAGGAAATGAGGTAAAGTTTGTTGATAGGTGGGCGGGGCAATGGAAGTCTCTGCCTGGAGAATGGCGAGGTAGTTTAAGCAGATCTGTTTTTCTCCGCTTGTCTGGGTCCTCCGGCTTGGGGTCTCATGCTGAGTGCCTCAGCCAGGATGGACCCAGAGTTCCAGAGCTCCAAAGTTCCAAAGGGCAGGCGGTGAGCGGCGAGAGTGGTGCTGGGACCCTACAGAGTACTTCAGCCAGGAATGGGACTGGTGTCTCTGAGGGGTGGGTGCCCAGAGCCTCCCTGTGTGACCGGCGGCTTGGTGCCGGGTGCCCGGGCTGGAGACAATGCAGCCGGGGAGGGATCTGGAGGGGGCTGGGACCGGACACTTCCACACACGAGTAGAACGGCAGCAGTGGGGGGGGGCGCAATATCTGGCCTTGCGTGGGACTGAAGTTCCCGGGCCTGGCACCAGCACGGTTGGTGGTGGGCTGGGGGATGGGGGAAGAGAAGTAATAGCCTTTTTGGGAACTCACCTTCAGAGAATCTCACCAATTCACCTATGCCGTCACCATCTTGCCCAGTATGGGGTATATTCTTATTATAGATAAGTGACACACAAATGCAACCCAATAGGACAAATATTTATTGCTACAGTTCCAATGTCTGCCTAGTCTATAAAATGTAGCAGATTTTTCAGTGCCTGTGGTGAATTGCAGCATATATTTGAGAGAGAAAACAGGCACTAAGAGCTTTATATGTTAATTATGAACCACAAAATTGTCTACACATAAAGACCTCCAAAATATTTCATTTTATCCACACTCTTGAAAAAATAATATTAAAGTCTATTTATTGTCCATCTCCATCTATTTTAAATACCAGCCAATCTATGAATGGCACATATCATTACAATGATATGAATTTAGCTGAAGGCTATCATTACAATGGCATGAATCAACATGCTTTTTATTAAGTAAGGCTTCATCATAGCTAAGTATTTTGAACTTCAAGCTAAGAAGCCCCTTGTTCTTTTCAACTAAGGAGTAAGTAGATGTCTAGTCCCTCTTATTCACTGCAATGCAAGTAAGACCTGGGTCTTCTGTGTGTCCATGGATGGGGAAAAAGATAAATATTTCCCTAAGGAGACTATAGCACGAAGCTTATGCCCAACGTGATGATTATAGATGAGAGCATTTGGCTAATGTCCAATAACCAGTGACTTACTGGGTGATTAATATCTTTGGGGCATCTCTTGTAAGCATAGAGAGTTTAGTTACCATTAATATCATATTTAATGGAGTTTTGACAGTTCTTGGCAATTCTCTGTAAATACTCTTTTGAGAATTAGAAGAATTTTGAATCAGGGTGTAGGCAACCAATAACTAGCCTTCTAGGTTGATCTCTAAGCATTAGTTATTTCTACAAAGTTAGAGAAGCTTGGCAGTAGACTACATTGTCCTTACACACAAAGCTTCCCTTTTTGCTTCCTGGAGTGTGTACATGTGTTGTGTATGTGTTTTCAAGTGGATAGTGTATATGACTAGTAGAGCATCTCCAACAATATCACAATTGGAAGATACAGTTCTACTAAATCCCCCAAAACTGCTGCTGCTCCTTGAACTTCATACACAAACAGTGGGAATAAACAGTATAACATTCTAACAACGAAGCCAAATCAGTGTGAAATTGAGCATCGAGAGCAAATTGTAAAAGATACTGCCCACTGTATTTTGATAATTGTCTGAAAACTAATTTTATTTCTATTGATAGTGGCCACTGGGATCAGGAACCTATTTTTCCCCACCCCCTGCTTCAACCACCCCTACCCTTTGACATGCAAACAAAAGGCTTATTAGTGTAGCCCAAAGAGGAGTGGTTTTAATCTTGCAAGAATAGGAGTATTTTTTCCTCTTTCATATGCAGAGCACTGCATGAGTGTTGCAGACAGCACTGATGACAAAAATGATTCAAATGTCCTATTGGCCTGGCCCCCTGACATATGCTTATGTGCACACCAAACACACACACACACACACACACACACACACACACCTTCCTGCTAGCAAGAGATTCTAGTAAACATGATTTTTTTCCCACATTTTATTTTCAAAAAAAAGAATCTCCATGAGCTTTATGGTTTTAGCATTGATACCTTAAATATTGTATTTAGCAAAACACAAAAATCTCTCTTGCTCTTTCTTTATCTGTGTCTGTGTGTGTATGTGTGCCTCTACCTCTGCCTCTGCCTCTCTCTCGCATCTTCTGGAAAGAAAAACATCTAATGCATTTTTAAAGTTTCTCTGTCTTATAATCTAGATATAGTAGATTTAGAGCATTCTAAATCTAAGATCTATGATTGAATTATATCTCCCCCACCCCCAAAATATGGATTTTTTTTTTTTAAGCAAAGACTCTCTTTTATCTTTGGATTTCTCACTTGAGGAATATAGGGCCTGGACATTCCTGTGATATTTTATTTGTAGATACAAAAAAATAGAATGAAATTTTGGGCAAGCAAATCTTTCAAGCATATAAACGGAAATGAAAGTAAGATAGCACAGTAATTAACACAGATGAAAATACTTTGTACTCTTCCCTAGAATTCTTGTGGGTGATAAATCGCCTTAGCTGGAAACTATATTTTCAAGTTGTAAATCTTTGTATGACTAATGACTTCCCTGTATTTTGCAATGAAATTTGAGAACAAATATTAATATGTAGTCTTTATTTATCTATAAAATTATAATACCAGAGCAACAGCATGAGCCTGCACATAAAATTAGGGCCACAAATTATTACTTGATGGCCATTTTACCCACTTAAGTACATAGGTAGACAGAAATGCAGGATGGCTAAAGTTCACAGCCCCGCATCTTGTCAAGTGGTTAAAAGATTTTCCCTTGAAGGGAAAATACTTATTTTAATTTGAATCTTCTTAATGTATAATATTTCAGTTGACTGAAAAGAATGATCAGAGCCATCTTGCAAGCATCTTTGAACAGTGCATTTGCCATACTTAAATTAGTATGTCTACTGGAGAATGTTTTTATAAGTGGGTTTTCTCCAATTTCTCACATATCACAGGTGCTCCAGCCCACTGTTAAACTGGAGAATGGCACATCAGAATACTAGTGTTTGTTACCTTCTAAGGGTATCTGTAGTGAGGTGCTTTCTCAGTTCAAAGGTTACCTGGAGGGATTTACCTCAGAACTTAGAATAGCCCTTGCACATAGCCATTAATTCTTAGGTACCACTCATTTTTTTTTAAAGGAGATGGCTTAGTTTTGAGCCAGAGTTGCCTCCATAGTCCAAGGGCTAAGGAAAAACCAATACCAGAAAACGGGTTTTTGATTCACAGCTCAACAGTTCCTAAATCTTGAGTCTAATTATATCAGCCACCTCATGATATAAGAGAAACATGTAAAATCAAAGGGCATTGATATATTATAAAAAATACAAGAACTGTGAAACTTTTAATTCTTAGAATTTAGTCAGAGTCTAAATGCCCATCCCTCAGGGATGCTGCAAAGGACCTTTTTTTCCCCTTCTTTTTAAAGATGTGGCACACAAGTAAGGATTAGATACATAAATGGTCTATGTACACATGAAGTTTGGGCCTCTCGCTTGTCCTCACTTCCCCTGGTTTAGGATCTGGTACCCTTAGTGATGTTATGTGTTCCCCTCCCACTCCCCCTGGCAGTGTCCCACTACTGCTGATTTCTCTCTTGTAATTTTGTGATTAATATTCAGGACCCACTTATGAGTGAGAACATGTAGTATTCAGTCCTTTGTTTCTGTGATAGATCACTGACTGTGATAGATTCTAAATCCATCCAAGTTACTCTGAAGTCCATAATTTTGCCTTTATGGGGTGTGTACTATTCCATGTATATGTACCACAGGTTTTTGGGTTTTTTAATCCAGTCCACTTTCGATGGGCGGCATGGTTGGTTCCATGTTTTTGCTACTGTGAATAGTGCTGCAATAAACATGTGTGCGCGGGTATCTTGTTGTAGAATGATTTATGTATCTCCAGGTATATTTCCCAGAAGGGGGGTTGCTGGGTCATATGGAAGGTCAATTTCTAGATCATTTAAAAATAGCCACACTGTTTTCCATAGAGGTCGTACTAGTTTACACTCCCACCAACAGTGTAGGAGCGTTCCCTTTTCTTTGCAAGATATGCTGTAAAGGAATTTCTACCCTGAGTGTATCCTCTACAGTCTTTTCCAGCTTTCTGATTCTGTGATTTGTAGGTAGATTTTAAAAATATGAATATTTGGGTGATGGTCTTATCCTGATGATTTTGACAGTTTTCTTCTATAGACACATGTGAATTTAAAAATGTTCCCTTAGGTAATGTGACAAAATATAGCCCAAAATTCTATACTAAAACACCTGAGTGAACAAACAGGGTAAACTTTTATTGATTTCCCCATTTTATCCTCCCCTTTATACTAATTATATTCTTTTTTAATTAAAAATGAATCTGTCAATTTCTGAAATGGAATAGTGGTTTATATACCACTAAAACTCCCACAAAGAACAATTGTAAATTCTGGGGAAAATATAACATAACTGCCACTTGAAGGAACTGGAGAGGAAATAACAGTCATCAGAAAATAGAGGGGGAAAAAAAAGAAAATAGAGGGTGCTTTACCTTTAAGAAGGAAATCACACTGGTTGAGGATCACCATCATATAGCTCTCACCCTGACACCAATCCTTAGTCTGAGCATCATGGGGGTAGAGGGGAGTTTATAAGCAGACTTACAAGCTTTCCCCATCTATGGCTACCTCTTTTTCCCGGATTTTCCTCCTCAAATTCCACTCACTATAGCAGCTCCAGATTTCATTCTCTAATACAGGAGACAGTAAAGTTTTTGTGTAAAGGCCAGAAAATAAAAACTTCAGACTTTGTAGGCACATGCAACCTTTGCTGTATTTGGGGGGGGAGGGGTGGTTTTTATGATCTTTTAAAAAAGTAAAAAACATTTCTTAGCTTGAGGACCCTACAAAACAAGCCAGATTTGGCTTGCAGGCAATAATTTGCCTACCCCCCAAACTAACATATCAAGCAAGTAAGACTACTTCATCTAACATACATGTATTTGGATTCCCAGAAGGAGAGGGGGAGAGAGAATGAAGCACAAAAAGCTTTTGAAGATTTCAGATTTGATGAAAGAGCTCAGATTTGATGAAATGCATCAATGTACAGATCTAAGAATCTCCATAAGCTTCTGGATATATAAATACATAAAACAAACGGGCAACAAAAAACAACAACAAAAACCAAGCATCTCATAATCAAATTTTTGAAAAATAAAGGTAAATACAAAATTTTTAAAAATAACCCTTTTTTTACAATACTAACACTAAGTCAACTGTACAATGTCAAGGATGCATATCATCATCCCTAGAGCAAACACTAGAAAATAATACAAAGAGAACAAGTTTAAACATCATTAGAGAAATTTAAAGGGAATACTTTTTTTTTTTGAGTTGGAGGTTCACTCTGTTGCTCAGACTGGAGTGCAGAGGCCACTCCTGGCCACTGCAGCCTCGACCTGTGGGGTCCGGCGATCCTTCCGCTTCAGTCTTCGAGTAGCC